>JARQOC010000006.1:360302969-360622428 GCA_033576535.1 Allobates femoralis
GTGTATGTGCTCCCAAGTACCGCCATATGGTGCAATGCTGCTGTACAGGTTCTATACAGTGCCGCCGTCAAATACCATAGCGCAGGTATACATGTAGTGTTATGTAGCGCCATATAGTGTACTTGTGGTGTGTATGTGCTCCCAAGTACCGCCATATGGTGCAATGCTGCTGTACAGGCTCTATACAGTGCTGCCGTCTATATAACATAGCGCAGGTATACATGTAGCGCCATATAGTGTACTTGTGTTGTGTATGTGCTCCCAAGTACCGCCATATGGTGCAATGCTGCTGTACAGGTTCTATACAGTGCCGCCGTCTATATACCATAGCGCAGGTATACATGTAGCGCCATATAGTGTACTTGTGTTGTGTATGTGCTCCCAAGTACCGCCATATGGTGCAATGCTGCTGTACAGGCTCTATACAGTGCTGCCGTCTATATAACATAGCGCAGGTATACATGTAGCGCCATATAGTGTACTTGTGTTGTGTATGTGCTCCAAAGTACCGCCATATGGTGCAATGCTGCTGTACAGGTTCTATACAGTGCCGCCGTCTATATACCATAGCGCAGGTATACATGTAGTGTTATGTAGCGCCATATAGTGAACTTGTGGTGTATGTGCTCCAAAGTACCACCATATACCATAGGTTCGGTATACATGTTTAGAAGGTAACACCATATACCACAGTGATGCTCTATCTTTGTACACACATATATAGATACATATATATGTGTTTATATCTCTCTCTCTCTCTCTCTCTCTCTCTCTCTATATATGTGTGTGTGGGTATGTATATATATATCTGCATATATATATATATGTACTGGTGTGTGTGTGTGTGTGTATATATGTGTGTATATATATATATATATATATATATATATATATATACACACACACACACACACAATATTTATATATATATATAAAGACATATATATACAGTAAAATGGATGTCCATATGTGTATATATGTTTTAAAATGTATCTGTGCAGAATGAGGTTTGTAGTATATACATGTACATGAATGCATATCCTCATATGTTAGATCATAGTTGGTGTATGTGTCTACAGAATAGTTGCCTAGGCAACATGACTTTCAACAATAATAGTGTAGTGATTTACATGTAGATACTTTTGTAAACGTAGGGAGGGTATGTGAATCGTTGGTGGTACAGTGGGAGATGTGCTGGGAAACTTTGGGCTTTGAAAGGGGACCGCCGTACTGTTATGAGCAGTGGAAGCCTCTTCTGTCCCTGTGTCTCCGGATCGCCGACCGCTCTGTTCCGGGTGCCGCACGCATGCGCAGTACGCTCCCGCGCGCATGCCCAGTGAGGCACTTGAAGCCCAATGCGGCGCGGGTGTCCGACGTCACCCGTCGCCAGGAAATGACGCGAATCGCGTCAATATGCCCCCACTGAAGCCTGCACGGAATGTGAGAGTGGGGAGGCGCGCAGGGAGGCGCGATTTTGAATCTGCTATCAAGATCACGCCTATTCAGGCGTGATATCATAAAGAGGGGCTGCCTTGATGAGTGACTCTGAATACATAGTCACTCATTAGCATCAATAATGAGGTACTTATAAAACGTTTTTAATCACTTTGCTTAGGTGCATTTAGGAGCAAAAAGCAGTGTAGGGAAAGTGTTAATATGCACTAGGGACAGGTTTTAAGAGCTTTGGAGGTGTTTTGGGGGTGACAGGATCCCTTTAACCTCTTCTCCCATCTTTTTATGAGTCGTTTGACATCTACTCCTGGCTCATTCTGGGGATTTGTTCTCCTCCCCCCACACATATTCATGTACACCCCATCCCTCCTCCCACCCCCCCTTTTTTGTTTTCTCCCATTTCGTGTAGTGGTAGACTAAAGGACGGTTTTACAATAACACTTAGCACTAAAGCCACATTGTTACGGATGGGATATATGGGGGAGGGCATAGGGCTTCAAACATCGAACCTAACAATTATGTGGGTTACATGATAAAACATACCTCCCCCCAACATCATGGAAAGACTATTGTCAACCCATTGGGGTGGATATCATAATTGAATTCTCCTCTGTTTCTCTAAGTCAGCTTGACATCAGTGAGGAGGTAGGTGTTTAACAGGAATTAAGTGCTTACTCTGCAAACATTTCTGCAGGTGCAGTGCCCAACGGCCTCTCCTGAGTTCAGCTGATTCTTTTTGAGATTTCTTATACTCCTTAATAAGAGTTAGCCTAGACAGTCATCCTAGGCTATTTACGTTAGCAGTTTTACACATATGTTAGACACACATAATTTCTGTGATTAGTCTTGTTGTCACTTTTTTGCTTTCTTTTTTTCTTCTCTTATGCTGTCCACTTTACCTTCCCTTAACCTGCCATTTTCCAGTATTCTCTCTTTATGTGTAGCTGATTCTTGACCCCTCGTGTACCGTACCTGGTTGTTGAGTGGGGGGCGCACCCTCGACCCCTAGCAATATCACTAGTGTAACACAAGAGTATATCTTGGAACTAAAGATTGGTTCATTGAATGTCAAGGGATTGCATGATGCTGGGAAACTTTCTATTCTCCTAAATTTATTACATAAAGAATAGATATAGGGTTCTTACAAGAAACACATTTTTGCAATTCCAAACCTTACAAGTTATCTAATTTTAGATACCCCACAGTATACCACAGTCCCTCACCGGACCCCAAAGCGAAAGGAACAAGCATAATCATTTCAAGATCGGTTCCGTGGGAGCTGCAGGAATCTCAGATAGATGGGGACGGCCGTTTTCTGATGATCAAAGGGTCCATTGCACAACAGAAAGTAACTTTTGCAGCCCTGTATCTCCCCAACACAAGGCGAGACAGAACTTTGAACACCTTCCTAGAACATATAGCATCCATCACAGAGGGCCTCCTGATCTTGGGGGTGACCTTAATGTAGCCCTGGATCCTCTCTTAGATAAATCCAGAAGATTATGTTCCACACCTAGCTCTACACAAAAACGTACCCTAATGAGTCTACACGAACACTTAAAAATCGACACCTGGCGCCTGTTACACCCAGCGGATAGAGACAATTCATTTTACCACAATGCTCATGATGTATACACAAGACTGGATTATTTTCTTATGAAGCACCAAGACATGACACTCCTCCGAGAGGTCCACATAGGCAACATAGTATTCTCTGACGACGCATTGGTTAGCATCACTATTCTATTGCCGGCTTTCAGACCCAAACAGTGTCATTGGCGTATGAACACATCAAGAAGAACCTACTACAAAAGTAGAGGTCCAAAATACATTAAACTGGTATTTCCAGACAAATACCACAGAAGGAGCAGATCCAGGAATGGTCACAAATGTGTGATCAGGGGAATTTTTATGAAAAATGGAGCACAGCTGAAACGGGAAATGGCGAACGAACTGGCAGATTTACTCGATGAGATTAACACCTTAGAGATAGCACACAAAAGAACTCCCACAGATACACTGAGGCACACCATGTGGGCTAGGCAAGAATCCGTAAAGTCTATCCTGACCCATAACATAAAAACGATGTTTTCTAAATGCTGTAGATATTATTACAAACATGGCAACAAAAGTGGCAGAGCACTGGCTAGAGCCCTGAGAACACAAAGATCCTCTATGTATGTCCCTTCTATCACTGACCACTCTAATAAACAAACTCGACTTATTACTGACATTGCAGAGGTCTTTAAGTCTTGCTTCGAATCCCTATATTCAATAGATAAACCAGATGAAATGCACCGGAACACAGTGTGGTTAGACCGCATATGTTCATATATCAAAGAATCTAGCTTGCCAGTTCTGTCAACAGAGGAGTCTGACCTTTTGGAATGACCCTTCTCGGAGGATGAACTTATGTCAGTAATAAAAGACATGAATACAGGAAAAGCCCCGGGGCCAGATGGGCTACCTCTTTCCTACTACAAGGCCTTTTTAGGGTCACTAACACCACACTGGTTTTCTTGCTTGAACTCAATTCCTGGGGACTGGGGTTACCAATAGACTCGTTACAGACCCACATCTCAGTGATTCCAAAACCAGGCAAGGACTCGGCCTTTTGCCCCAATTACAGACCGATTTCGCTCCTAAATGTAGATGTGAAGTTATTTGCAAAAATGATAGCAGCTAGGCTAACAACTTGGCTCCCTACTCTAGTTCACCCTGACCATGCTGGTTTCAAGGGAGGGAGAGAGGCCATATACAACACAACTAAAGCTCTGAATTTGATCTACAGAGCAACTGTGAGATCCTCAACTCTAATGCTTCTTTCAACGGATGCCGAGAAGTCGTTTAACCGAGTGAATTGGACATTTTTGTTCGAGACACTCGGTCAAATTGGCTTGAAATCTAACATGCTCAATTGGATTGCATCCCTATATACGAAACCCTCGGCCAGGGTGAAAGTTAATGGATTCTTATCATCTGACTTCTCCTTATATAATGGCACAAGACAGGGGTGCCCGCTCTCTCCCCTAATCTTCATACTTACATTAGAGCCATTCCTCAGGAGAATAAGAGCAAACAAGAATATTGAAGGCCCAAAGATTAAAAATAGGTCATACAAAATTGCGGCTTACGTAGACGATTTACTTTTCTTCATCACCTCCCCCACTTCTTCTTTACAACATCTTATGGCAGAATTTGAGCCCTATGGAACGCTATCCAATTTTAAGATTAATTTCACAAAATCAAAGGCGCTGGAATCAACATCGCCCCCTCCTCCATAACAGCTCAATAATTTGCTTTGTAACACCACATAATTTTTTTAAGTTATTTATATTTACACTAATATGGTAGCAGCTTGCTTGCCGTAGACTAATGTGTTTGGCAACCAGTCACAGACGCCAGCACAAAGGGTGGGGGTGCAGTCTGACTGCAAAAGCCAATCATTGATGCTGTCACAGAGGGAGGGCCCCGAAATATTGTGACCACATCGCATAGAATGGCAAGTATGATTCTACTGCTTTAATCGCCATTTTTCTTCCTTATGCTGCCCCCCATAGATGAACCCGAACAGTAACACGAACTTCTCAGTGAAGTCCGTGTTCGGGGTCTGTGCACGAACACTAGGTATTTACAGTTCAGGCTCTTCACCCATCACTACTCACCAAATCAGTCTACATGGGTGATCCAAGGTTGCCAAATAGTTAAATATGATTCCTCCTGCTCTATGGCATCAACGTTCTCATAGATCATTTTTCTCATCAATCTTTCCGTAATAGTTTTTATAGGAGGTTAGACATTTTTAATTCTGAGCCAATATGGATTTTTGTTAACCTGATTGCAAAACACCACAAGCTTGCCAAGCAGATGACCAATGTTAATTTTAGGAAAATATTAAATCAGTTACTTTGTGACTGTAAATTTCTGTTTATGGTGCATCTCCATTTTTTAATAAAGCAAGAATGAGTCATGGATTTAATACCCAATATTCCAATGCATACAATCATGTTCAAAATAATAAGAATGTGTTCAAAAACATGAGTTAAGCTCAAATTCTCCATAATAATTCTTTTTCCATGCACCAGGAACATTGCACACTGTTTTAAATCAAAATATTAAGAGAAATGTATATAATTTTAACTGCTTTACAAAAAATAGCAAAAAATTAACATTGGGCTGTTCAAAAAATAGCAGTGCCTGTATTTGTCTTTACAAACTCAAAATAAGTACTTTTTTTTAGGATTTAGCATTCCTGTGAATCACTAAGGCTGCCTTCACATTAGCGTATGTGAACGCAGCTTATGCTGCGTTCCCATACGCAGTCAAACGCATGCGCACTGCGTTCCTATGTTTAACATAGGAACGCATAGTGCCTGCGTTTGTCAGCGTTTGCTGCGTTCGGGTGCGGATGCGGACGATATCTGCTCCTTCCAGGGTCCAGCGTCCGCACCTGGGACGCAGCATGTTGCATATTTTGTGCGCTCGGGGACCTTGGAAAATCAGCAAGTGTCCCCAAGCGCACAAAAAAAGCATTGGTGTCAATGGGTCCGAATTGTTCTGCGCTTGACAGCGCAGGAGAACGCTGTGGACCCATTGAAAAATCTCCCGGTGGCCGCCGGTGATGTCACAGGAGCTCACCGACAGCCACCGGGAGATCAGCTCATCCTCTGATGGTCTCCTCCTCCCCGCCGCCGGTAATACCCTAGCGATGTCGGCGGGGAGAAACAGCTGATCTGACAGCTGTTTGAATCTTCCCGCGCCGACATCTCCTCTCGGTGTCGGCGCGGGAGATTCAAACAGCTGTCAAATCAGCTGTTTCTCCCCGCCGACACGTCCCGTAGCTTACCGGCGGCGGGGAGGAGGAGATCTCCAGCGCAGATCTCCGCCCCAGGACACCTCTGATTGGCTGGCAGCCTGCACAGTGATGTGTCCGCAGGCGGACATTCTCCGCTGCGGACACATCATTAGACACTGCTTTTGATTGCGTTTGTGTCTGCATGCAATCAGCATGCAGACACAAACGCTAATGTGAAGGCAGCCTAACTTAACATTTAGTTGAATAATCACAGTTTTCTGCAACTGCTTCACATCTATGTTACATAGAGTCAATCAACTTCTGGCACCTGTCAACTGTTATTCCAGCCCATTATGCTTTGACTACATCCCACAATTTATTTGCATTTGTTGCCTTTGCCTCAGAAATGGCATTTTTTATGTCACCTCACAAGTGTTCTATTGGATTAAGGTCCGGGGATTGAGTTGGCCACTCCATAACCTCAATTTTGTTGTACTGGAACCAAGATTTTGCTCATTTACTGGTGTGTTTAGGATTGTTGTCTTATTGAAATAGCCATTTCAAGAGCATTTCCTCTTCAGTGTAAGGTAACATGATCTTTTTAAATATGCAAAAGTGGCGCCCCACTGGTCAGTGCACCACAAAAGAGGTACTGCACCCAGATCAGTGTGTGTGGTATCCCAGTGACCAGAAGATGTGATATTAATCTGAGGCCCTCGTCCCTGCATTGACACAGCTAGAATAGGGGTACTAAAGGGTTAACCTGTTTGCCTGGGAGACCCAGCCCTGGTGGGAGGAGCTTGCATGTAGTGGAAAGAGGGAGAAGAAGGGAGGCAGGCAGAATGGCCATGGAGTGGAACTGAGGAGGAAGGAGAGGAAAGCCTGGGGAGCCGAGGAGCGTCGTGCTCGCCTCAGAGGAAAGCACAGAGAACGAACACTGGGTCCGAGGCTGTGCAGGGTTACATATCCCGGCAGTCAATAACGGAAGGTGGGGAATTCCAGGTTTTCCAGCCACACAGTGTAAGGAGTTAAAGCAGCATACTAGAGCCTGGGGTCTTCAGCACGGAGCGACCCCTGAAACAGGACTCGAGCTGCTTGTCATAGGGAACACACAGGAGAGAGAGGGAAAGCAGCTTAGCTTCAAGCAGGAGCCTGCAAGTAAAAGCACAGGTAGAAAAAGTGAGAACAGAGGTCGAAACCTGAAGGAACATCGTACAGGGCCTTAAAGAGACTTTGCATTCTCTGGTAACTACCCTGCCAGCTACCCGTGACTGTGTGACTGTGTACCTGTGAGAACTGCCTTAACAAGTTGCCAGTAAACACCCATGCAGAGCAAGAAGGTCTCCTGTATCTCATTTCCATTAAGCTGGTAAACTGCATTCCAGTCTCAACAGCAAAGTCTGCATCAAGTCTCCACCTGCAGAGCCGCTTCCAGTGAGAAATCCATTCATCCATCCCTGCCCCGGCTTCTTGCTTCACCTACGGGGAGCAGCACCATCTGGCTGCAGCGTCATCATCCCTGGAGGTCTGAAAGCAGCGCTGATAACCAGGGCCGGGGTTCCAGCCCTTACTGCAGTGAGGGGCCCGGGGCCTGACTCCAGGGGGCGTGGCCATTAGACAGGGGAAGGAGGGGCCCGGCCATTCTGGTGGGGGGCATGGCTATTGGGAGCAAGGATGCCCGCCCCCCTTCTCGGGGGGGGGGCCCCCTTAGCTGCATGATCGCTCCCCCCACTGCCGAGTACCTGTGTGCGGGGATCTGCCAGCTGCCCACTCCCTTCCCGACCAGGAAGTGCACGTGACGTCACTGAACACCTCCTTATTGAACAGGAAGGACTGGAGGCGGGGCCGCAGGGGGAGAAGCCACTCTGGAGTAGAGAGAGTCCATAGATGGTGCCTGGTTACTAGGGGTGGAGGCCACGGCTCCACCGCTATAATGTATGATGATGTACCTCCTCATCTGCTCCTCTGGTCTCCTCTTCGGTCCCATCTATCCTGCACAGCATCAAGTGGGTAGGTGCAGCCAAGTGGGGGACGACAACAACAAGAGCTTGCAGAAAGCATGAGGAGAGAGGAGTGAAGTGAGCAGCCACAGGAGCACCCCTCCTCCTCCTCCTATAATGTCACCACCAGCTTGGCAGTCGGGAGTAGGGGAGGGGGAGAGAAGGTGGCTGACAGGAGCCTCCAGAATGTGTGTACAGACATGCATCATCTGCTGATTTCAACTACAGGCCTCCCTCACTGGGTACACCATGATGATGAAGAAGATAGTGAGTATATATATATATATATATATATATATATATATAATATGAAAAAGATCCTTGCAGCACACAGCTACTACCAATGATGTACATAAGCTACTAGCTATATATATTTGAGGCAAAAGTTTAAAACCTTACGTTTTTTTCAAAAAACTCAAAAATCTCCAATTTTTTATTTAATTCTGAAGTTCTTGGTACATACATTGGCCAATGTCTGTTTGCTCATCGACTGCGACAAAGTGACTTCAGGGTCTGATGAGTCCTACGCTGATATCCCTATCCTCCTTGTCCGCTTCCCCACTACTAAGTGGGCAGACACCATCTAGACCCTCCATCACCTGTAGGTAATGAGGGTGCACATTGCAGCATGGAACCTGCAACTCCATATGATAAATAACAAGAAAAAAACTGCACAGCACTCAAAGACAAATGTGAACTGGTGCTAGCAAAGCTGCAGGGTTATATAATATGAAAAAGATCCTTGCAGCACACAGCTACTACCAATGATGTACATAAGCTACTAGCTATATATATTTGGGAAAAAGTTTAAAAACTTACGTTTTTTTCAAAAACTCAAAAATCTCCAATTTTTTATTTAATTCTGAAGTTCTTGGTACATACATTGGCCAATGTCTGTTTGCTCATCAACTGCGACAAAGTGACTTCAGGGTCTGATGAGTCCTACGCTGATATCCCTATCCTCCTTGGCCGCTTCCCCACTACTAAGTGGGCAGACACCATCTAGACCCTCCATCACCTGTAGGTAATGAGGGTGCACATTGCAGCATGGATCCTGCAACTCCATATGATAAATAACAAGAAAAAAACTGCACAGCACTCAAAGACAAATGTGAACTGGTGCTAGCAAAGCTGCAGGTTATATAATATGAAAAAGATCCTTGCAGCACACAGCTACTACCAATGATGTACATAAGCTACTAGCTATATATATTTGAGGAAAAAGTTTAAAAACTTACGTTTTTTTCAAAAAACTCAAAAATCTCCAATTTTTTATTTAATTCTGAAGTTCTTGGGACATACATTGGCCAATGTCTGTTTGCTCATCAACTGCGACAAAGTGACTTCAGGGTCTGATGAGTCCTACGCTGATATCCCTATCCTCCTTGTCCGCTTCCCACTACTAAGTGGGCAGACACCATCTAGACCCTCCATCACCTGTAGGTAATGAGGGTGCACATTGCAGCATGGATCCTGCAACTCCATATGATAAATAACAAGAAAAAAACTGCACAGCACTCAAAGACAAATGTGAACTGGTGCTAGCAAAGCTGCAGGGTTATATAATATGAAAAAGATCCTTGCAGCACACAGCTACTACCAATGATGTACATAAGCTACTAGCTATATATATTTGAGGAAAAAGTTTAAAAACTTACGTTTTTTTCAAAAAACTCAAAAATCTCCAAGTTGATGAGCAAACAGACATTGGCCAATGTATGTACCAAGAACTTCAGAATTAAATAAAAAATTGGAGATTTTTGAGTTTTTTGAAAAAAACGTAAGTTTTTAAACTTTTTCCTCAAATATATATAGCTAGTAGCTTATGTACATCATTGGTAATAGCTGTGTGGTGCAAGGATCTTTTTCATATTATATAACCCTGCAGCTTTGCTAGCACCAGTTCACATTTGTCTTTGAGTGCTGTGCAGTTTTTTTCTTGTTATATATATATATATATGTGTGTGATACAGATATCAGGTATGAGTGTGATGTGTGTGTCATGTGCTGTGTGTCTCTGTCGTCCGTGTGCTGTGTCTCTGTCGTCCGTGTGCTGTCTCTGTCATCCGTGTGCTGTGTGTCTCTGTCATCTGTGTGCTGTGTCTCTGTCATCTGTGTGCTGTGTCTCTGTCATCTGTGTGCTGTGTCTCTGTCATCTGTGTGTTGTGTCTCTGTCATCTGTGTGCTGTGTCTCTGTCATCTGTGTCTCTGTCATCTGTGTGCTGTGTCTCTGTCATCTGTGTGCTGTGGCTCTGTCATCTGTGTCTCTGTCATCTGTGTGCTGTGTCTCTGTCATCTGTGTCTCTGTCATCTGTGTGCTGTGTCTCTGTCATCTGTGTGCTGTGTCTCTGTCATCTGTGTCTCTGTCGTCTGTGTGCTGTGTCTCTGTCGTCTGTGTGCTGTGTCTCTGTCATCTGTGTCTCTGTCATCTGTGTGCTGTGTCTCTGTCATCTGTGTCTCTGTCATCTGTGTGCTGTGTCTCTGTCATCTGTGTGCTGTGTCTCTGTCGTCTGTGTGCTGTCTCTGTCGTCTGTGTGCTGTGTCTCTGTCGTCCGTGTGCTGTGTCTCTGTCGTCCGTGTGCTGTGTCTCTGTCGTCCGTGTGCTGTCTCTGTCATCTGTGTGCTGTGTCTCTGTCATCTGTCTGCTGTGTCTCTGTCATCTGTGTGCTGTGTCTCTGTCGTCTGTGTCTCTGTCATCTGTGTGCTGTGTCTCTGTCGTCTGTGTCTCTGTCGTCTGTGTCTCTGTCATCTGTGTGCTGTGTCTCTGTCGTCCGTGTGCTGTGTCTCTGTCATCTGTTTGCTGTATGTGTTTCCGTCATCTGTCGTGTGTCTGTCATGTGTACTGTATGCGTGTCTGTCATCTGTGTACTTTATGTGTGTTTCTCATCCGAGTGCAGTGTGTGTCTGTCATCCATGTGCTGCGTGTGTGTGTCCATCATCCGTCACGGGGACACAGCACACAGGAAGGAGACAGGTGCAGTGGGGACAGACAGGGCAAAGGGGGGAGACAGGTGCAGGAGAGAGACACAGCAGGCAGGTGGGACACAGTGCACAGGTTGGAGACAGGCACAGGGGAGAGACAGCAAACAGGAGGGACAGAGACTGCGTAAAGGGGGGTGACAGGTACAGAGAGGGGAGAGACTGCACAAATGGGGGAGAGACATGCACAGAGAGGGGCATTGCCAAGCTGTGACTCAGCCTCTATTGTCCAGACTTCCAGAAAATGGCCGCGGAGGCGGTGCATATGCAGATCAAGATCCGCGGCCATTTTCTGGAAGCTTGTGGCCCCTGCCTCCAGAGCTCAGCTCACCACCTCAATGGGTGGGGGCCCGGGGAGAGATCATATATCCCTGTGGCTACTGCAGAGCTCAGCTCAAGCCCAGTCTGTTTGCCCCTAGCCCTCTACAGTGCTGTATATGCCCTCAGTTTCTCCTATATGATGTATATATAGCAGTCTCCTATTGAATGTATTTGATTTACAAAAGTTATTGTCACAGAGTCGACTGCGCTCCAGATCAACACCAGCCTGGAAGATCAGATATCACCGAACATCACAGGACACAGAGAAGCAGCTGCAGCCATCAAATTAGGTGAAGTAATGAATTCATTAAATGTAGCCGGGTAATTTTTATGGTGATGTGCAGCCCCTGAATGATGGTAGGAATTTCCAACTGTCCCCCACCCCTGTACAGGGTAATAAATAACACAACTAGTATTATTCTGCCTCATTTGGCATTTATTGTTCACATCCTCAGCTCACATGAAGAGCCATGTGTAGAAAGAGATTAATGTGTGACTGGGGAGGACGTAGTGCAGAAGGGGAGTTTTTCCAATAGTGGGCGGTGAAATAATGGAAGGTTCGAGGGGTGGAGGTGGAGCCTGGGTGGAGATTGGTGGAGGCGGAGATTGGGTGGAGTCTCGGTGGGGCCCCAAAATTTTGCCACTAGTGGAAATTCCTAGTGGCAGCCCTGCTGATAACATTACCAGGAACCATAGGTGGCATCACAAACTTTATTTTGTTTAATTTCATTTCTTTTATTTCACATTTTTTGAGCAACTACCAGGGCCACGGCCCCGGGCACTAGCCACCAGTGACGGCAACCGTACTCAACGCCCGGGATCCGAGTTCCTAAGGCCTTGGGGTGAGTCACAAACTGGTCCATGATCTCTGGTATATGGTAAATAGTGCAGGATAAGGAAAGGGGAAGTGGAGAGCCGCTCCACCGCCTAATCACCCCTAGAATCCAGCACCTGGTGTGATGGAATGGCAACCATAAATCATGAAGAAAAAGAAATCCACTGGTGCAGTACTTCTCAATTCTTTATTCCATGAATATAAAAATTAAAATCATTCAGCAATCTAGCAGGCGCTAGATGCTTTTCAGAAGTAAACCTTCCTTAGTTGTTAGCACATTAAAATAACACTACAACACATTTGTAATACAAAACTTCTTTGCAACAGGTGAACAAGATTGACAATTAACATGGTAAATAATTTAACCCCTCTTGATACATTGAAATTTAAGTGATCTGAACCCATAGTTTATATTACAGAAATGCATTAATGTGGACTGATGGTGAATTAATATGTAATACCTGGATTGTACCAGATAAAAACATAATTTAATAAATCTTCTTAAACATCCATGAAAGACATACATGATATTTCAACCACATTATTTATTTTCTGTCATACACGGATGTCCAATGATAATTAATAGTACATTTCTCCTGGATCTATAATAATCACTTACAGTTTGGTTTCATTATTATTTACTTATGTAAATGTATTATGTACATTACAGCCCACTGTCCTGTCCTGTGAGGACCCTGGATGCTGTCATGAATCAATTCCTGTGGATGAATGGCGAGCGCTGGCATTTACAGGCAGTGATCATTTTACCTATTCTCAGACGTGCAGCAGCATGTTTGTCAACAGGAGAAGCGATCGATCGCACACTGCAGTGCTGACAAGCCCTAAGGGACAGTGTAAGATAAATACAATATTTTTTAAAACGTTTTTTAAAAAAATGAAGAAAAAAACAAGAGTTCAAATCACCCCTCTTTTGTCCCTCTGAAAATAAAACAATTAAAAAAGTAAAAAAATACACATGCACTATCTATCAAAATATAAAATCAACTAATCAGAGCGTTAAACTGCGTAATGGAAAAAAAAGTCCAAACTTCAAAATAACTTTTTTTGGTCACCGCAACTTTGCAATAAAATGCAATAACAGGCAGTCGAAATAGTGCATGTACCTAAAAATGGGTATCATTAGAATCACCAATTTAAGCCGCGAAAAATAAGTTGTCACACAGACCCAGATCACAAAAAATGAGAAAGCTACGGGATGCGGCAAATGGCGCGAAAAGTGCAGTTCTTTAAAAACTTCTGATTTTTTTTTCACCACTTAGATAACAGTAAAAGTACCGTATATACTCGTGTATAAGCCGACCCGTGTATAAGCCGACCCCCCTACTTTTGCCCCCAAAACCTGGGAAAATCTATTGACTCGTGTATAAGCCGAGGGTGGACCCTAGCACAAGTATACAGCCCCCAGCAGTGTGGTATACACCAGTCCCAGAGGTAGATACAGCAGCCCCAGTGGTAGTATACACGCAGCCCCAGTAGTATATACAGCCCCAGTGGTATATACAGCCCCAGTGGTAGTATAGACGCAGCCCTAGTAGTATATACAGCCCCAGTGGTAGTATATACAGCCCCAGTGGTAGTATACAGGGCCCCAGAGGTATATACAGCCCCAGTGGTAGTATATACAGCCCCAGTGGTAGTGTATACAGCCCCAGTGGTAGTATACAGGGCCCCAGAGGTATATACAGCCCCAGTGGTAGTATATATGTGGCGCCCCGCAACGAGTGCGTCACAAGGAGTATTGCAGCCGCAATATTCTCTGACAAAGCAGTGAAATAGTTAACTCTGAGATCCAACCCAACATGCAACACCTAGAACAGGGGACCAATCCTAGGTCCTGGTGGGTGGAGTGTTAGGGTAGTGGAGTAGAACACACAATAATCTAGAGAGAGGGAGAACGGTTAGAACACCGTCAGAGAAGGAATCTAGAACCTAGAACACAGAGCTTGGAGAGGAGCGGGGGCTCCGCACTCCGTGCGGGCCCCTGGGCCGTCACCGGTCGGGTGTCAGCACCTGAGGCCTTAACTACCGGGATTGGGCATATCTACACGGGTTCCCAAAAGACTCCCGTGCCCACAACTCACAGCCGGTTCACTGGTACCGAAGCTGGCAGCAGTTCACCTCTGCCACGCGAACCAGAAGAGTGGAGGATCAGCTTTATAGGAGCACCCCACCACCAGCCAGTTTCCAGTCGTCTAACCAGCGGTGTACCCACTGAGGGATCCAAGGCTCCCCAAAGCATCCAGAACGTACATCATGGATAGGGCATTGAAGCAGCCTCCCCGTACTCGACCTGGTATTCCTGGGCGACGCTGGCAAGAAGGAACTAAGTAGGTAGAATGGAGGAACACTGCGGATCTCTGAGGAACACTATCACTGCTGAGTCCACCCGGTCTACTACTCAACCACTGTAAGCCATGTACTGCCTGCTGGTTACAGTAAAGACCCGTTGCAGAGACTATCTGTGTCCGTGCTTCCTTATGAACTATCCGTCCGCACACTAAGGTAACCGCAGCTGCCGCACAACATCTTGAGCAGCTCCAGCCTCCGGGATCACCGCTCAGCCTGTGGGGAGCGTAACATCTTGCTGCTGTCCATCCCCCGGGGGTTCCGCAGCGTCGGTAGCCCTTACCGAATCTACTCATAGGTGGCGTCACGAATAAAACAAATTAAACCCTTTTTAATCTGTTCCCGCAAGACGTCTTCAATTTTGATCTGCACTACACCGGGCCCCACTACCGGCAGGCGCGGTCCACCCGTGACAAGGAAGGAGAAGAATCGCCTGTATCAACCGGAGTCAGCCGGCCACGGTGAGTCATATACAGCCCCAGTGGTAGTATATACAGCCCCAGTGGTAGTATACAGGGCCCCAGAGGTATATACAGTCCCAGTGGTAGTATATACAGCCCCAGTGGTAGTATACAGGGCCCCAGAGGTATATACAGCCCCAGTGGTAGTATATACAGCCCCAGTGGTAGTATATAGGGCCCCAGAGGTATATACAGCCCCAGTGGTAGTATATACAGCCCCAGTGGTAGTATACAGGGCCCCAGAGGTATATACAGCCCCAGTGGTAGTATATACAGCCCCAGTGGTAGTATACAGGGCCCCAGAGGTATATACAGCCCCAGTGGTAGTATATACAGCCTCAGTGGTAGTATACAGGGCCCCAGAGGTATATACAGCCCCAGTGGTAGTATATACAGCCCCAGTGTTAGTATACAGGGCCCCAGAGGTATATAGCAGCCCCAGTGGTAGTATACAGGGCCCCAGAGGTATATACAGCCCCAGTGGTAGTATATACAGACCCAGTGTTAGTATACAGGGCCCCAGAGGTATATAGCAGCCCCAGTGGTAGTATAAAGGGCCCCAGAGGTATATACAGCCCCAGTGGTAGTATATACAGCCCCAGTGTTAGTATACAGGGCCCCAGAGGTATATAGCAGCCCCAGTGGTAGTATACAGGGCCCCAGAGGTATATACAGCCCCAGTGGTAGTATATACAGCCCCAGTGTTAGTATACAGGGCCCCAGAGGTATATAGCAGCCCCAGTGGTAGTATACAGGGCCCCAGAGGTATATACAGCCCTAGTGGTAGTATATACAGCCCCAGTGTTAGTATACAGGGCCCCAGAGGTATATAGCAGCCCCAGCGGTAGTATACAGGCAGCCCCAGTAATGCAGGGCCCCCCCAGCCTGACTCCGGTCACCTGTAAAGCAAACTATACTTATCAGTGTCCCGCTGTCCGCGCCCGCCGCTGCCGACATCGCGATCCTCCATCTTCATGCGACTTCTTCCTGTTTCCTGTGCTCGTCGCAGGGAATGACGTCATTGCCGGCGACGAGCACAGAAATAGGAAGAAGACGCATGAAGATGGAGGATCGCGTACGGCAGCTGCGAGCGGGTGCGAGCGGGACACTGATAAGTATAGTTTGCTTTACAGGTGACCGGAGAGACGCTGGGGGGGCCCTGCATTACTGGGGATGCGGGGGCTGCTGTATACCGATGTATACATCGGTATGTACCGATGAATACATCGGTATACAGCACTGACTCGCGTATAAGCCGAGGGGGGTACTTTTCAGCCCAATTTTTGGGCTGAAAAACTCGGCTTATACGCGAGTATATACGGTATACGTTTGGCATCTAAGAATTTGTACTGATCCGAAGCATCATACTGACATGTCAGTTTTACCATATATAGTGAACATGGTCAATAAAAAAAAAAAAAAAAAAAAAGTGGAATTGCACTTTTTTTGAAATTTCACAACTTGAAATGTTTTCCTATTTTCCAGTACAGTATATGGTAAAAAAAATGATTTAATCCAAAAGTACAACTCGTCCTGTAATGCATAAGCCCCCATATGTCTATATTGACGGAAAAATAAAAAATGTTATGGCTCTTGGAAGAAGGGGAGGGAAAATTGCAAACTGGAAAAACTGAAAGGGGTTAATCCTGGTAGATGTGAACAGATTTTTATCAAGAATGTCTTGATACATTTGTCCTTTCATCCTTCTCTTCAATGAAATAATGTTTTCCAGTGGCATGTGCTTAAAAACTGCCCCACACCATGATGATCCCAACTGCAAATTTCACTGTTCATATTTTTGGGGATATCTAATGCCTTTTGAACTCCAAACAACTTAATCAAAAGAGTTTGATTTTAGTCTCATCTCACCAGACTATATTATCCCAGTAATTCACAGCGTGTCTAAATGTTGTTGAACAATTTTAAATGCGCTTGACCATGCTTTTTAGTCAGCAATGAAGTCTTGTGCTGTGATTGTGCTTCTGACTCACCCCCTGGGCCATGGGGTACTTGGAACCGGGCTGGTTCAGTCTCTCAGGGGATGCATTGGGGCTGAGACCCAGCTCCCAGGCCCTGCGGAGTCGCTACAAATGCGGGGGAAATGATTTAGGGATAAAGGATTGTGACATCACCTGCAATATTCAGTTATTGGGGCCGACGCTGCCAGATGGGGATGACGGATGGGCAGCTATGATGTATCGCTCCCCACGGGTGGAGCGTATCCCCAGGGCAACTGGGAAAGTCTATGGCATTGGAAGGCCGTTGGGATGCAGGATGGAAGGCGCAAAGTAACACACAGATTTATGGTTGTTGTCTCCTCAGGTCCTTTACTGGTAGTGCAGGTACCAGCTGGGACATTGTTAGGTGATGGTACTGGAGTCCGTGCAATCTGGAAGCAAGTCGGGGTTCTCCTCACCATGCAAGCTATGAGGCCTCCCTGCTGCGCTCCTTCAGTGGGTCCCTGCTGCTGCCTAAAGCTGAGCTGTGGCCCTCTCTCTCTCTTCCTGCATTGTGCCAGTATGGCAGGCAGCTTGAGCCCTTCTCCAGCCCCACTTCCCTGGCGGCTGCTCCTGGACTCTTTATACTGCTTTGCCTGCTGACACTGTTGTGTGGCTGGGAGACTTGGAATCTCCCACCCTCAAGTATTGGTTGCCAGGGTGTTAGGCCCTGCACAACCTCGTACTCCGATTCTGGCGCTCTGTGCTGGGGTGAGCTCGGTAGCGCTCCACTCCACAGGCTATCCTCAACTTCCTCAGACCCTCGCTTATGGGTCCCTCAAACTTGGTTTCGGCTACCCTGGGATGAGCTTAGCACTGCTCAAGTCCACAGGATTTCTTCCTCAGTACTGCTCCATACTGAACTAACTAACTCCGCCCCAGACCAGAATTTATAGGAGAGCTGCCCTGAACCCAGGTTTAGAGCTCCCCCTTCAGGCCTGGAGGCAGGAAAGGTGTTGTGTGCTTGGCTCACCTGTTGTGGATACCCCTCTTTGCTCCCAGGTATGACACTATCCCCCAAGGTCGGCAATGACATTGTGGCATCCGGATTCTGGGGTGCCACACTTATGTAGCGCCCCACTAGTCAGTGCGCTACAGAGGGGTACTGCACCCAAGACAGAGAGTGCAGTATTCCTGTTATAGGGAGAGGTAATGTAGGTCTGAGGGTCTCAATCTGCATTCACACACTTAGAGCAGAGGACTATAGGGTTAAATACTTTGCTGAGAGACCCAGTCCCGGTGGGAGGAGTTTCAGGCTAGAGCAGTGTGAGCGCGGAAAGCAGAGAAGTCAGAATGTCTGTGGAGAGAGACAGAGAAGGACCCTTCAGGGGACACCACAGAGAGGGCGCCCACAAGGAGCAGCGACCCAGACACAGAGGGACAGACAGAGGGTGACTGAACTTCCTGGCCCAGTCCAATGCAGGGTACTGGCTCCAACGTGGATCAGAGGTCCATCCCTGAACCGCAAATTACCAGCGTGGTCGATGTCTTCATAGGAGAATGATCCAACCACCCAAATCAAGTACGGTCTCCACCAGAAGCGCTATACTGGGTTGGGGTCCCTTTGGAGAGAAAGAGGGTTCACATATGACCCGACGGGCCTGGTTTAACAAGCGGGATTCATGCAGGGCAGCGCAAGGAGAAGGAGTGCGCAGAGGTAGGACAGAGCAAGTATAGAGAAGGAACATCACTGGAGCCTCAGAGAGACATTGCTTCCTTCTATGACACCTGGTTCACTACATGAGCCATAACACCTGTGAACTATGTACAAGCTGAAGGTAACTGGAGTAAAGACCCGTGCAGAGCAAGCAATTGTCTGTGTTTCTTCCTGGTTGACTGTGACATTCCAGTCTCACAGCAGAGACTGTGCTGCTCTATTCTATTATCACACTACACTGCCCCGGGGGACCCTGCTCTACCTGTAGGGAGCTACAACACCTTGCTGCCATCCATCCCCCGGAGGTCCCAGCAGATCCAGTGCCATCACTGAATCTACAGGTGGCGTCACAACATTTATTTATAAAATCTTATTGCTGTAAATACCCCTTTTTGTTGTCACCCAAGGGCACAGACTCGGGACCGACCACCCGTGACACCCACCGTACCCAAATGCCCGAGATCTGAGTACCCCAGACCCTTGTGGGCCAGACATCTTTGGCATCACGAATAGGAGCCCGTACTCGGTGTAACTGGGTGCTGTGCACCGTGTATAGACTGTGTTTTGTGAACTGTTAATCTGGGCCGCCATTGCTGCGTCACAGAGCGGGAAAGAATTATGCGTTCTTCCACGAAGATAGGCCCCGCCCCACGCTCTGACAAAAACCACGGAGTACAGCAGCCTGATCCGGAAATACCCGAGGTGCTCCACTCCCCGCCTGTGGAGTCGACTACGTACTTTCGTTTTTCAGAGACTGGCAGCGATTCACTAGGGGGGAGTGAGAATGAGTGCTCGGACGCAAACAACGTAGCGGCCCCTCAAGTAAACCCGCCTGCCAATGCAAACGGAGCCCAAAATGTACAACCCGCCGAGCCCGCAGTCGCCAATCCAACCGGCGGCTCAATGACGGCACCTGCACCGCTAGCCCCGATAATGCCGATCTCACTGCCATACGTCCCTTATGCAGCTTGGCATATGTATGACGGGCAGCCAGTCACTCTAGACGCATTTAAGAGAAAGATTTGTAATTTTCTGGACATGTATGCAATGACCGATAAGCAGAGAGCATCAGTGGTGATGGGACAGTTAACAGGTGCAGCGGAGCTTGAAACTTGACACTGGTCAGAGGAAGATCAAGAGTCTATTGTCCACATCTTTCAAAAGTTGAAAAAGGTTTTTGAGCATCATACTGAGACTGAACTTAGAATGTTGTTTTACCACTGCAAACAGGGGGCACAAGAAAGTGTCCTAGATTACTCCCTACGCCTGCAGGAGGCAATGAGAATCCTTAAACAAGTTGATCCAATCAGCATACGTGATGAAAATAAAATGCTTATTGAGCAGTTCGTAAGAGGGCTCAGGTTACCAGATGACAGCAAGCAAGCGCGATGGTGGGCTCTCCAAATCCCTGATGCAGAGTTTGCCACCCTAAAAGAACTGACCATTAATGGACAACAGCTCCCAGCAGTACCAGACTTAGCCCCACAGCCGCGATGGTTTGAAACCGCCTCTTTGCCAGAAGCAACTTCCTTATCCCCTGCAGCAGAGACCAGCATGCAGGCTGTGACCCCTGACCGGTTTGACAACCTGTGCTCCGAGGTGTGCCAGCTGAGCAGAGAGATGGCCAAGCTCCGAGGTGCTAGGCAACCCAAGGCAGAGACACAGCCACAAGGAAAGATACAGCTCGCTGACAGCCCAGAAGACGTCCTGTGGATGAGGAAGAGGACACCGCCCCTTCGAGAGAGGGCCACAAACCCCTACTCTTACAGGTCATGGAAAACACAATTTCTATTAAAGATACACTATAATTTTGTGCCCTGTTGGAATTTTTGCATTGGTGTCCATGAGTTTCACGTTATCCACTATTCAGTAGGTAGGTTACACAGAGTGTAACATAATTAGGCTGCTTTCACACACAGCATATTGCTGTGTTTTGTGGGGATCCATTTTTGGTGCAAAAACTGCACCAAGAACAGATCCTCTCAAAGTGCAGTGTTCTGTGTGTGATCGCTGCTGCGCTATTTGCCTGCGCTTACTCACCTCACTGCGCTCTCCCGGTGACCGCCAGTGATCTCGCCTCATCCCAGAGGCCGCAGCGAGTGCAGCCTCTGGGACCCAGCAGCCTTCCATATGACCGGGTGACGTCACTCAGTCACATGGTGCTATTTAAGGTACTCCACCGGTGTTGGGATGAGGAGAGATCCCCGTGGGATCACGGCGAGGTGAGTAAAGGCGAGGTGTAAAAAATGCCAAAGAATTGACATGTGAATTCTTTTTACGGACCAGCTTTTCAGCCCAATAGTGGGTCCATAAAAAACGGAGTCTTTTAATGCAAAATAGTGAAATGCATTGACTTGGCTGGGACAGCTAACGTCAATGCATTTCACTGCATTCCACTGCAATAGCGGATCTGTACAAAGTGGATCAATAGCGCAGCAATTGCGCAGCGTGGGAACGTAGCCTTACTGTGCCTATAGTCAGTAATTCGATTGTATGAAGTTGACATTCAGCAAAATGTCAGCAATTCTGATTTTTAAGCGTGGGGAAATTAATTTACAGAATAAAGTGAGGAATGAAAGTGTTACTAGATTGAAAATAGTTTCATTATGTGCTGAGGTACCGTATGTAGGGCGCAGGCTTAAAGCAAGCTTTCTGCTTGGTTAGTGCTGTGCATTGAATGGTTCTTTACAGTCTCCTGTGAGTGAGCATACATAACTCCCCCACCATACATCCCACCCCCAGAAATAAAATAGATCAGAAAGTATGTCAACCTGAGAGCAGCCTGACTCATAGAGGGAGCCGCATTTATCAGACCACAATCCACGCAGAATTAACCCCATTAACCCCAAAGTGTGTGAGTTTGAAAACTCCTATAAATTATGGTAACTCATATGTATGTCCAAAACAATGTCTTAATGCTGCAATGGCTTTACCTCTAAATGACACTGTATCTCAGAAGTAGTTAATTCCATTGTTGAAGTGGATGGACAGTTTAAAACTCTTTGACCCATTGGAATCTCATCAGTTGCAGTGAAGAGCATCTTCAGTTTTTCTCTGTACTCACAAAGTTCTTAGCTATCCAGAGTAAAGTGGAAGGAGGAAATTGTACAGGCTTCCTGGACATCTGCTTAAAGGATAATCATACAGGTGCATCTTAATGAACTAGAATATCATCAAAAAGTTAATTTATTTCAGTAATTCAATACATAAAATGAAACACATCTATTATATAATCACAAATGGGTTTTTTGCCCCTTTTGAGTCCGCTCGCGCTGCGAGTCAGCGTGGTCATGTGGATACGCCCGAAGCATTGGCCGCGAAGCGGCCATTGCGAGTCAGAGACTCGCTCTTCTAGAATCCCGATGCATGTGCATCGGGCACCCAGCTAGTATATTATATAGTCATTACAAACAGAGTTGTGGAGCCCACTGGGACGGGGTACTCGGTACCGGACTGGGGTACTGCTGGGGATATCACGGCGGTCTTGGTCCGGACCGTGTCCCGGGTTCCGCAAGTAAAATGGTATATTTACAGGGGAGATTGTTGTCGTGACGCCACCCACGGGTTGTGGTCAGTGATGGGACCACCGCTGTAGTGTGCTTCTGTCAGAAGGATGGATGCTGCAGCAAGGTGGATGAGCCCGCTGCGGGTCGGGGCTGCTCCTGACAGGGTGTAAAGGTAAAAAACAGTTCTGTATACTGGGGAATCACACACGGGAGACTCAAGCAGGGTTCACCGGGTTTTACTGTCACATTCTTTAATTCAAACAGTACCAACAGTACAGTTCTAAACACAGTTACTTTACACGGGTAACTCTGGACACTCTGAACCCTCTGCAGTCAGGCTATCTCTCCGAGACCCTTCACTCTTTCTCTATAACCTTTCAGGCTTGTTCTTTCTCTGCTCTTCCTTGTGGATTGTGACGGCAACTCGGTCCCTTTTGTATGACTTCCCCCTATGTATGTGGGCAGCAAGCTGGGTCCTATAGTGTCGCTGAGCCTTCAACCTGTGTAGTAGGAACTAATGACTTGGAGTCATCGTTTTCCGTTGGTTTGTCTGGGGAGCTGGCGTATAGCTGCAGTTCCCATTAGAGCCAACACTCTGGTCCCAGCCTAGCCTTGGGTAACCTGTCTTTCAAGGGCTTACCGGGCTTCTTCTGACCCGTGTGATTACCAGTTACTTCAAGGGAAGCCTTTCTCGCCTGTAGTCGGTCAACGCTGCCGTACTCCTCGGACCCGGTGGCACCGTTCCGGTCTCTGTTCTCACTCTCCCTTGGGCTGCAGGCTATGGATGAGCTTTCTCTCCATGGATCTGTGTCTCTGTAGATTCTGCATATCCAGGGAGCCCTATCCCACTGGGGAGTGTCACTTTCTGTCACTGGTCTTGTCATTACCTCTCGGCTCACTCTGGCCTACTAACTCTCTCCTCTTCTTTTCCTCCTTTTGTATTGATCTATCACCTGACCTACCTTCCCACCCACTTTCCTCTAAACCCCACCACCCCTTGCCTGCCTAGAGTCCTGGGCTCGGGGTTGGGTGTTGTGCTCTAGTGGGTGTGTATGTGCTGATGGTGTGTGTGTAGCACTCGTCTCCTTTCTACCTGGCTGCAGTTCCCTCATGTGGCCACCCTGGTCACAGGGGCGCCATATTCCCCCGCAGTTAAACCGGCAAGTCCCCATGCCGTCCGACATGGATCCCCCTAAAAAGGTATTTTTATTTTATATAAACATTAACATCAATCATTCTTTGCAAACACACCTTCTCAAATATTCTTCTCTGGTTATCACTTCTACAGGGCCCACTCCCCTATCAGGGTCACCAGGGAATCCGATTAAATTCTCTTCTGTCTCGTCCCTTTCCCACCAACAGTGGAGCTACCCCCTCTCATCTCAGTTGTTGCAGGTGCTGGAATCAGGGACTCCGGTAGCTGAAGGTCCCTCTCTGCCAGGGCTCCAAGTGGGTCGACAACAGTAGTCTAGTCCGGGGCGTAGTTACAGGTACGATCACATCCTCTAAATCCACTAGCAATTGCTGCTCTCTGCTCCAGGTAGTATTGGTGGTACCAGCCAAGCCGAGCTGTACAGTTAAGGACTGTTGAGACTGACAAAAGTCTATTTGTATCCGGGTCCTTTGTTCTGCTTGAACCAGGGTTATCTGCTGGGGCAGAAGTCGCAATACATCCCGCCGGATGTCTCAAACTTCCGGACCTCTCCTGCCGCCTTCCACCATGCTGCCTCAGTCACTAAAGTTCTTTCCCTGGCCGGGTTCCTCCACAATCACGTTCAGTGGGCCCTCCGGGATCACTTCAGGTCTTCTTACAGCAGCGCTCTGCTCAGCGTCCTCTCCTTCTATCCGAGTGTCCAGCAATGGCGACTGCTCACCGTCCGTTTTCCTGCCCCGCCTTCTTTGGGTGTCTACTTCTCCTTAGCTCCAGCCATATTCTCATTGGCAGCTGCACTTGGGGGCGGAGGCTCCTCTTTGGGATTGATGGCTGGCTCCCCAAGAGTTAATGGGAGCCAGGGCGAGCCTTTCTTTTCCCGCTCTGGACCGGGCCGGCCCACGATGGGGGGTCTGGGCATGCCTCCTCTGCACATGGCCTCAGGCTCCTATAGCCGCCATTACACGCAGATTTTTGCAGAACAGTCCAAAACACGATTTTTAGGCACACGGGGTCCGGTTCTTTTGGACCGGGTCCATCTTGTTCGTGACGCCAAGTTGTGGAGCCCACTGGGACGGGCTACTCGGTACCGGACCGGGGTACTGCTGGGGATATCACGGCGGTCTTGGTCTGGACCGTGTCCCGGGTTCTGCAAGTAAAAGGGTATACAATGTTGGCCAAAAGTATTGACACCCCTGCCATTCTGTCAGATAATACTCATTTTCTTCCTGAAAATGATTGCAATCACCAATTCTTTGGTATTATTATCTTCATTTAATTTGTCTTCAATGAAAAAAAACACAAAAAGAATTGTCCTAAAGCCAAATTGGATATAATTCCACACCAAACATAAAAAAGGGGGTGGACAAAAGTATTGGCACCCTTAGAAAAATCATGTGATGCTTCTCTAATTTGTGTAATTAACAGCACCTGTAACTTACCTGTGGCACCTAACAGGTGTTGGCAATAACTAAATCACACTTGCAGCCAGTTGACATGGATTAAAGTTGACTCAACCTCTGTCCTGTGTCCTTGTGTGTACCACATTGAGCATGGAGAAAAGAAAGAAGACCAAAGAACTGTCTGAGGACTTGAGAAACCAAATTGTGAGGAAGCATGAGCAATCACAAGGCTACAAATCCATCTCCAAAGACCTGAATGTTCCTGTGTCTAACGTGCACAGTGTCATCAAGAAGTTTAAATCCCATGGCACTGTGGCTAACTTCCCTAGATGTGGATGGAAAAGAAAATTGATGAGAGATTTCAACGCAAGATTGTGCGGATGGTGGATAAAGAACCTCGACTAACATCCAAACAAGTTCAAGCTGCCCTGTAGTCCGATGGTACAACAGTGTCAACCTGTACTATCTGTCGGCGTCTGAATAAAAAGGGACTGTATGGTAGGAGACCCAGGAAGACCCCACTTCTTACCCTGAGACATAAAAAATCCAGGCTGGAGTTTGCCAAAACTTACCTGAGAAAGCCTAAAATGTTTTGGAAGAATGTTCTCTCTTTTTGGGCAAATGCATCAACATAGAGTTTACAGGAGAAAAAAAGAGGCATTCAAAGAAAAGAACACGGTCCCTACAGTCAAACATGGTGGAGGTTCCCTGATGTTTTGTGGTTGCTTTGCTGCCTCTGGCACTGGACTGCTTGACCGTGTGCATGGTATTATGTAGTCTGAAGACTACCAACAAATTTTGCAGCATAATGTAGGGCCCAGTGTGAGAAAGCTGGGTCTCCCTCAGAGGTCATGGGTCTTCCAGCAGATCAATGACCCAAAACACACTTCAAAAAGCACTAGAAAATGGTTTGAGAGAAAGCACTGTAGACTTCTAAGGTGGCCAGCAACGAGTCCAGACCTGAATCCCATAGCACACCTGTGGAGAGATCTAGAAATGGCAGTTTGGAGAAGGCACCCTTCAAATATCAGGGACCTGGAGCAGTTTGCCAAAGAAGAATGATCTAAAATTCCAGCAGAGCATTGTAAGAAACTCATTGATGGTTACCGGAAGCGGTTGATCGCAGTTATTTTGGCTAAAGGTTGTGCAACCAAGTATTAGGCTGAAGATGCCAATACTTTTGTCAGGCCCATTTTTGGAGTTTTGTGTGAAATGATCAATGTTTTGCTTTTTGCTTCATTCTCTTTTGTGTTTTTTCATTGAAGACAAATTAAATGAAGATAATAATACCAAAGAATTTGTGATTGCAATCATTTTCAGGAAGAAACTGAGTATTATCTCACAGAATTGCAGGAGTGTCAATACTTGTGGCCAACACTGTATGTACAGGGGAGATTGTTGTCATGATGCCACCCACTGGTTGTGGTCAGTGATTGGACCACCGCTGCAGTGTGCTTCTGTCAGCAGGATGGATGGATGCTGCAGCAAGGTGGATGAGCCCACCGCTAGTCGGGGTTACTCCTGACAGGGTGTAAAGGTAAAATACAGTTCTGTATACCGGGAAATCGCACACGGGAGACTCAAGCAGGGTTCACCGGGTTTTACTGTCACATTCTTTAATTCAAACAGTACCAACAGTTCAGTTCTTAACACAGTTACTTTACACGGGTAACTTCGGACACTCTGAACCCTCTGCAGCCAGGCTATCTCTCCGAGACCCTTCACTCTTTCTCTATAACCTTTCTGGCTTGTTCTTTCTCTGCTCTTCCTTGTGGATTGTATGACGGCAACACGGTCCCTTTTGTATGGCTTCCCCCTATGTGTGTGGGCAGCAAGCCGGATCCTATAGTGTTGCTGAGCCTCCAACCCGTGTAGTAGGAACCCCTGACTTGGAGTCAGCTTTCCCCGTCGGTTTGTCTGGGGAGGCGGCGTATAGCTGCAGTCCCCCTCAGAGCCGACACTCTGGTCCCAGCCTAGCCTTGGGTAACCTTGTCTTTCAAGGGCTTACCGTGCTCCTTCCGACCTGTGTAATTACCAGTTACTTCAAGGGAAACCTTTCCCGCCTGTAGTCGGTCAACGCTGCCGTACTCCTTGGACACGGTGGCACCGGTCCGGTCTCTGTTCTCACTCTCCCTTGGGCTGCAGGCTATGAACGAGCTTTCTCTCCATGGATCTGTGTCTCTGTGGATTCTGCATCTCCAGGGAGCCCTATCCCACTGGGGAGTGTCACTTTCTATCACTGGTCTTGTCTTTACCTCTTAGCTCACTCTGGCCTACTAACTCCCTCCTCTTTTCCTCCTTTTGTACTGGTCTACCACCTGACCTACCTTCCCACCCACTTTCCTCTAAACCCCACCACCCCTTGCCAACCTAGAGTCTTTGGCTCCGGGTTGGGTGTTGTGCTCTAGTGGGTGTGTATGTGCTGAAGGCGTGTGTGTAGCACTCGTCTCCTTTCTGCCTAACTGCAGCTCCCTCATGTGGCCACCCTGGTTGCAGGGGCGCTGTATTTCAAGTGTCAATTTCTGTTAATCTTGATGACTATGGCTTACAGCCAATGAAAACCCAAAGGTCATTTTCTCAGAAAATTAAAGTAGGAGGATGAAGCGTTAAAAACCAAGGAAATATAAGTCCAGTTTTTGACAGATTCAGTGTTTAATAGAGGGAGGACATGTTGTTAGAGACAGCAGACAATCACTGGTATTTTGTAGTAATGAAGGGGTGATGTCAGGAGCAGAGGTGTATAATTGGGTGTCATCAGCATACTGAATGTACTGATAGTTTGTTCAATAGAAGCAGTGTATAGAGAGAAGAGGAGGGGGCCTCTGAGGAACCCTGGCAGTATGGTTAAGAGGAGAGGAAGAGGAGGCAGCAAAAGATACATTAAAGGAGCGATTAAAGAGATAGGAGGAGAACCAGGAGAGAGTAGTATCCTTGAGGCCAATACAGCGCAGCACAGTGAGAAGGAGAATGCAGCAGAGAGACTCAGGAGAATCAGCAAAGAGTGTGACCATTAGATATGGCACTTAGATAAAATCTACACTAATGCCCCCCTCCAGCATGATTCCGGCAGTGCCAATTAATTGGCTGTCACTTGTGATAGATTATCAGCAAAGCATTGTTGCCAGGAAGACAGGTTATTGCAAACACTAAGGGTACCTTTACACGCCGCTACAACAGGATGGATACAACCCGCTACTTCACGTGCACGAGCACGCCCAAACGGTTACAAACGGGAAACGCACCACCTGTACACGCCGCCACAAGGTGCGCTACGCTACATCTATAGCTAGATACATCTCCGGGTGTCACAAGTAGCCATCTGTAGCTCATCTTACCTCCTTTACACACCGCTACAACAAGCTAATATGGGCGGACCTGGTGCAGCAGGGACAGCATATAGGCGTGCCACAATTGTGGATTACGAGACGTCCGTACGATGATAGGACAAAGCAAGAAACCCATGATTGGGCAGGCATCGCAGGAGGCTGTTTAATACATGACGCTCGAGCAATTGTGTAGTGTGACTGGTCAGCTCCTTAAATATGCCTCCCTATGCAGCGACTACCAATCGTAACGCAGGAGCTTCCACCAATGATCGCTGAAGGGGGGCGGTATCCCGGAGCCTGTGTCACGCCCCAGCTACATACCAGGTACATAGCCTGGTGTCCAGACATCCCTTCTGTAGCTTCTTTACACGCCGATACAGCTCGCTGCAATCGGCTTTGTAGCCACCTGTTTCAGAGCAGTGCTCGGAAACAGATGTATCTGTTGCCGGCTGCCTCCTACCGTCTTCACACGCCGCTACTACGGGCTATATTGGCGACGCAAGCTACAATCGTAGCCTGTAGCGGGTTGTATCCATCCTGTTGTAGCGGCGTGTAAAGGTACCCTAAGGGTGGTTTCACATTTGCGTTGGCACTGCAGCGTAAGGAGCGCATACACATACACAGTGCTGAACGCAAACATTTTCATGCGAACACAGCGGAGATTGTCCGCATGTGTTCCGCTGTATCTGGTTTTTACATCATACGAACACAGCAGCTCGGACCACGAGGTACTTTGTCCTATTGGAAGCTTAAAAATGCTGACATTGGCACAGCAATTTCAAAATTACATTCACTTTCCTGGCAAACGCAGTGACTGATCCATTTTTGGTGCAGTTAAAAAAAAAGGCAGCACCAGGGCCTGCGTCAGCACCAGGCACACCCAGGCAAGTGCCAGGGCCCGGACGCTGGGGGAGGGCCCATTGGGCCCCTGAGTGCCCCCACATCATACTAGGGGGTCCCTGAACGCTGCCCCCACATGCCATCCTCGGGGCCCCCTTAGCGCTGCCTCTTCCTCCTCTCTCCATTACCGGCAGGCAGTCGCACTGATTGCAGCCAGCCTGTCATGTAGTGTGACGTTGCAGCTGGCGCCGCGTCTATTTCCTGTGTGTGCGTCGATACATGAGCCGGCTACAGCTCACACTCACATGACAGGCTGGCTGTGATCAGTGCGACTGCCCGCCGGTAAGGTTAGAATGGAGAGAGGGGGGAGGCAGCACTAAGGGGGCCCAAGGATGGCATGTAGGGGCAGCGATCATGGACTCCCTAGTATGACATGTGCAGGCAGCTCTCAGGGGCCCATGGGCCCCAAGGATGAGTGTGGGGGCAGCTCTCATGGGCCCCCCCGAGGCTGAGTGTGGGCGTAGCTCTCATGGGCCCCCCCCAAGGCTGAGGTGTGGGGGCAGCTCTCAGGGGCCCCTGAGGCTGAGGTGTGGGGGCAGCATTCAATGGCCCCTGAAGGTGAGGTGGGGTGGGGAGGCAGCCCTCGGGTGGCCCTCATGAGTGGGGTTGGGGGCAGCGCTCAGGGGGCCCTGTCAGGGGCAAATTACACCCTGGGGGGAGACAGGCGCAGGCGGAGACAGCATGCTGGGGGGAGACAGATGCAGGGGAGAGACAGCGTGCAGGGAAGAGACAGGCACCGGGGGGAGACAGCGTGCAAGGGAAAGACAGCGTGCAGGGGAGAGTCAGCGTGCAGGGGAGAGACAGGCACATGGGGAGACACAGGCGCATGGGGAGACACAGCTTACAGGGGGGGACAGGCGCAGGGGAAGATACCGTGCAGGTGAAGACAGGTGCAGTGGAGAGAAACAGCACATAGGGGGAGACAGGCGCGCAGGGGGAGATAGGTGTGCAGGGGGGACACAGTGCAGAGGAAGCAGACAGGCACAGGGGGAGACAGGTGTAGAGGAGAGACACAGCACACAGGGAGGGGAACAAGCACAGGTAAGAGACAGGCTCAAGGGAGAGGCAGAGACAGTGCACAGGGGAGAGAGACTGCACAGAGAGAGTAGAGACCGCACAAGGGGAGAGACATGCACAGAGAGAAGAGAGATAACGCACAAGAGAGTGAAGGCAAAAAATGAATGAAAGTGAATCTGTGCACATTGCCATCTGCTGGCAAGCGCACAGACGCTGCGGAAGATGACCTCCTCAGAGGTCATCTGTAGGTGAATCCTGTCGTGTCGTTCTCTTCCTCTTCTTTCTTCTTTCTTCTTCCTTCTTCTTTGTTCTTCTTCCTTCTTCTTTCTTCTACTTTCTTCTTCTTCTTTCTTCTTTCTCCCTGCCGCCGCTGCTGGTTTATTTGAAAGAGCCAGCGGGAAAGCCAGCGGCGAAGTTGGCTTTCCTGCCCCGCTATTTCAAATGAACAGCTGATGCTGAAACATCAGCTTTTCATTTGAAACAGCGGGCAGGAAAGCCGACTTCGCTGCTGGCTATCCCGCCGGCTATTTTAAATGAACCAACGGCGAAGAAGGAGATCAGCGGCGGCCAGGAGGAAGAGATCAGCGGCGGCTGCCTAGATCTTCGCCGCTGATCGCAGCCTCCTAGCCACAGCTGCTGATTGGGAGGAAGGAGTTTGGGATATGACTCTGAAACGCGTCGGAAAATAAACAGCTACTACTATACCCAGACATTCCGCTGTATCTGGTTTTTACATCATACGAACACAGCAGCTCGGACCACGAGGTACTTTGTCCTATTGGAAGCTTATTGTGACCACAGTGACCTGTGGAGGTACGGTCCTGGCAGCAGCTGTATTGTTCTGAGCGATCACGCCGGTTGTGGGCTACACAACCGCATCAGGTGAGCAGTTCCTAATTTTCACCTTAATAATCCTGTCTCCTAAGGATAAGACCCTATGTTGTGCATTCTCACCCCTTTTTTAGATAAATGTCAGCATTTTTGACTGCTGTGTTAGTGGTGTGGAAAGCTAATCCAGAAAATAATGAACATATCACTTATTGCTCCGTTCTTCTGCTGCACTTTCTCCATTCATTTAATTGTTATTAAAAAATAACCATCACAAACATATTGATATTTACACAGTCCATTTGTGATTTTTTTTTCTGCGCTTTTCACACTGCAAACGTTCCAATTTCTTATCCTTCCCAGCGATCCTACAGCGTGTTCCAGCGATGTTTTCCTTCCGGGCAACAGGACGTGTGAGAAGTGAAAAGAACTTGGCCATGTCACCAGTCAGGTGACCTGTAAAAGCGCGATACCCGAAGTGAATTATCGCTGGACATCACAAACCTTGGGGAAGGTAATAAAATGTGTATGTGTTCGTCTGTCTGCATGTGTTCCCCCTCCCCTTATGGAATAGTATAGCATTTGTGATTTACCAAAGCGCAGCACAGAAAAAACGGAGCGAAAAAGCAAAACAAAGGGATGATATGTTTGTGATGCTTTTTTGCAAAAAGAGAGGATCCATTCCTACTTGTGGCACATAATATATGGAAGGGGGAAAACTTTTCCAGATAACTGAAATTGCTACATGATTCAGATATCCAGTGGCATTGATGTTTCCAATGATGAAGAATGGCCCACTATCTTTGTACCCATATACCACACCATACCATCAATTTTTGCATTACAACAGTCTTGGAGGGTTCGATCCACTGTGGGTTAGTGTCAGACCAATAGCGGTGGTTTTGTTTGTTAATTTCACCATTCACAAAAAATTTCCTCATCACTCATATGAAGGCAATTATCTATGCTGTGAAGATACGAGATGTGCAGCATCTGACACAACAGATACTGGAAGCCTGTGCTAGCATTTCTTCTGCGGTGTTGCCATCAGTGTGTCAAGAGTGGGAGAAGAGGGTTGCATTGACAATCCAACACAATGGGCAGCACTTTGAACACATTTTATAAGTGGTCATAAACTTGTAAATAACTCATGAAATAATAAAGTTACGTTAAAACCAAGCACACCATTGTTTTTCTTATAAAATTCTCAATAAGTTTGATGTGTCACATGATCCTCTTCCCATTGAAAAAAATACATTTGATCCAAAATGGTCGCCATGGTCACCACCCATATGGAAAAGTTTTCCCCCTCCCATATACTAATGTGCCACAAATAGGAAGTTGATATCAACAACCATTCCCATTTGTAGCATCCATATAAATGGCCCACCCTGTATTACAATACTGGTGTAGCCAGGGCTGTATTTGCCAATAGGCACTGAAGGTCCAGTGCCTCAGGTATGTGGATTCCAGACGGTGGTGCCATGATCAAGATTTAAAAATAAAAAATCAGGATCTGTGGGGCCATGGTAGTCAGACTCGGCATTTGGAAAATTATTCCCTATCACACAAATAGGGGATCATTTTCAATTCAGAGAAATCCGCTATAAAGAATATCTAAACATTTGGCATATTTTTTAAGTTTTAGGCCCCTTTTAAGTAGAACTCCTAGAAGACTACAGTTCAGAGGCTGAAGAACATGCACACAGAATGAATGCAGTAGGTAGAATGTCATAGTCATGTCTCTTGAGCTGTGCCTAATCTTGTATTGTCCACAGTCTGATGATGGCTGGTAACAACAACTATCAACATCTCTTTACAATTGTTAAGGACATACTGGGAGTTCTAATACAATACAATTGTATATAGGGCTAACCTGACACTGCAATTGATTGCTGTACTAAACTTGGCAATGTATTCCATGTACTGACAGAGGTTCTGGTGATGAATTACTGTATTGATGTTAGTTTTGGTAATTTATTACTGTATTGACAGTAGTTCTGGTGATGAATTACTGTATCTCGATAGTGGATTTGGTGATTTATCACTGTATTGACAGTGGTACTGGTGATTTATTACTGTACTGACGGTGATTCTGGTGCTGTATTACTGTAATGATAGTTTTTCTGGTGATGTATTACTATATTGAACTCTTTGCCCCAACACATTAGACTCTCGTTTATCCTGGAAACCTTCAAAAGGAATCTGAAGACCCACCTCTTCCGACAAACCTGCAGCCTGCAGTGAGCTTCAGTCCACTAAACCACCGCACAACCAACTCAGCCCTCTCCTAGTATATCCTCACCCATCCTTTGTAGACTGTGAGCCCTCGCTGGCAAAGTCCACTCTCCTCCTATACCTGTGTGTGCCTTGTTTTGGTCATAAATATTGTACTTGTCTATGGATGCTCCTTTTCACATGAGCAAACATACCTGAGGAAGGCTATTACTGGACGAAATCTAGCTGAAACACGTTGTATGCTCTATGCATATTCTTATCTTTATTTTCCCTGAGGATTGTACCCATGAGGAAGGTGCAGGGACTGCACCAAAATGCATCGGGAATAAAGGAGCATCTTGGAAGGAGCCTTGTCTCCCGTGTCTTTCATCCTTACGGCAGCACGGATCATACATTGGATTTTTGAACAAGTGGCTTTGACTCTCAGCAATCCAAGATTCAGCTGGCTGAAAGAGTCCCAGTGCTCTGACGAGGGCATTCTCCTTCATTGTTTACCATCCCTAGTGCTGTACATGTGGTGACATCTCATCTTAGGTCTGGTTTTGTAGCCAAGTCTCATCCACTTGACCGGAACTGAGCTGCAGACCCATTAAGTCACTTGTTTGATGGAGTTGTCAGAAGTTGTGGCCCAACTATCCTATGGACTGGACACCAATTCCTACATCTTCAAAAACCCTTTTACTTAGTATTTTTGGTAGAAAACAAGAAACTGTGGAATATTCTGTTAATAAAAAGAATGATGGAGATTTAGAAAAGCTTGTGCAAATAAAAACTGTAGACTATCGAATGAAGTGTAGTTTTATTTTGCAAAAGGAGAAACTACGCGCATTTCATTGTGCAGTATAATTTTATGTAACTTTGAAAATTTATATCTATTATATGATGTACGAAGGTTTCTCTAAACTTTTCTACTAACGAACATTTCTATGAATAATAACACTGAGTTTCTCTCCCCCTGTGCACAGAGAAACTGAGCCTGGAAACAGACGATATTTGATGACATCACCTCCCACAGTGGAAGCAAAAACCACACAGTCCCCCCTGAAATGAGTAAGAGGTCCAAGCTACATTTCATGATTATCACGTGATTTCAACATCAGGCACAGTAAATAGGAGAGGTGATGTCACACTGTGTAGATCCCACCACTGCCACCACGTCTGGAACTGCCAGCTGTGGAAATACTAGGGAAGGAACTCAACGTTTGAGCAGAACCACCTACACATCTTACACAGACATAAAAATGTGATTCTTTAACAATCATATATCACCCCAGAGATACAAATGTGAAAGAGTTCATTACTGAGCTAGAAAATAAAACTACTTTTATGGGTAAGGTAGAAAGTGCCGCACCTGGAAGACATAAGAACAATGTTCAACAGGCTGAAGTGTTGTTTTTCACATGGGATTGCACACTTTGTATAGTAACATTTTATTACCAAAATTCATTTGTTTTTCTTTTTTGTGCCATACTAAATGTAGAACTCCTATTTTGCTATAGCAAGCCACATTTTTAGCTTGCCTTGGTGTGGCATATGCCCTTGATGCTGTGTGCCAGAGGATGATGCATTGACTGCCTGGACATCGGTAGCTAATACAGGGCTAGGGCAGACAACTGATTTTTTTGCTTGGTTGAAGGCAAGTTCAGTGGTGAAAAAAAAATCCAAAGAATGTAGAAAAACTGTTTTGGGTTTTGGGTGTTGCATTTTTCCAAAATCCATAACATTTTCATTTTTCAGTCTATGGAGCTGCATGATGGCTTATTTTTTGTAGGCCAAGATGTTTTTTCTGATAACTTTTTGGGATAGATATGACATTTTGATCGCATTTTAAAGCAAACAAAATGTCATTTAGGTGATCTTGGTTTTTATTCTGTGTAGTATATACCGATCAGGTTCACTATTTTAATATTTTGTTGGAATGGACTTTTCTGAACACAGTAATAACCAGCGGCATAATTTGAAAGTTATGGATACCGACGCAAAAGCCCCAACGGGGCCCTCAATTTTTGCTAAACTTCAATAGTATTAGTCTTTTTCTATAGGCCAAAGAGTTCTTTTGGGGCCCCTAGGCTCCAGGTTTCGGGAGTGATTGCAACCCCTGCATCTATTGCAGTTATACCCTTATTTTTTTTAATTTATGTTTCTATTGTCTTTAATTTTAAAGGGGGTGATTTTAACCTTTATGGTGTTTTTTCATATTTTTTTAAAACATTCTTTTTTCTTTTCACTGTATTTCTTAGTCCCCTGGGGGACTGTAACCTGTGATCGTCTGATCTCTTGTTCTATGTACAACAATTCTGTAGCATTGCTGCATATAGTAAAAATAACGGTCTCCTTTGATATTGTCTTCTTTCTCCTGTTCATGGGTAGCGATGGACGAAATCCGTTTTTACAGTTCAGGTCTGGGGACTTAAAATAAAGCATATAGCTAATAAACATAATCGTTATACATACCGGGTCCCTTGGCGTGCATCCTACAGTCCTGCTGTCCTGGCCAATTCTAGTCTTTAGAGGGCCGCTTATTAACGTCCGGGGATAATCACTATACCGCTGAGAACTCTGAGGTTTTTGGTAGTTTTCGGCTATGTTCTTGGTGACATCAGGGTTCACCCAAGTTCATGGCTCAATTATGAACTCAATTGAACTCTGTCACTGTCAGTGTCAGCCTGTTTGTCACTCTGGACAGACACTTGTCTGTTCAGAGCGATGAAGCAGGGCTGACATTGTTCTGCCTATGGAGTACATAGGACTGAGGGTTTTTTTTCTAATAAAGATGGAGTCTCTAAATCTGTTTTCTGTTTTATTTCTAATAAAAAAAATGTCTCTGTTTTTTTTTCTTTACTGTTACTAGAAATTCATGGGCCTATGTCTAATTTTGTGTGATGCCATGAATTTTGGGCTTAATACCAGCTGAGAATACAAAGCTGGTGTTAACCCCTTATTACACAGCGTGCCACCCCCCACCAAGGCTGCAGGAAGAGCCGGGTAAAGTGCTTTGAAATGGCGTTACGATGAATGTGCCATTTTCAGGGGTGGTTGCAGGTCTGCGGTTTTCAGCATGGGTGGCCCAGAATGCTTAGGCCTTACCACGCTGAGAATCCCAGCCCCCAGCTGTCTGGCTGGTGGTCAAAATATGGTGGGAGCCCATGCATTTTTTTAAATTTATTTAAATAATTAAAAAAAAAATATTGTGCTTCCCTGTATTTTGATTGCCAGCCATGGTAAAGTCAGGCAGCTGAGAGTGGCAGCCCGTAGCTGTCCGCTTAATCTGCACCTAGAATCAAAAATACAGCGGAGCGCTACGTCATTTTTTAAAATTATTTATTTTATTATCTCACTACTGTATGTGTGACGAGCCCAACAGCCAATCACAGGTGCAGCCCATACATTCTACATGCGAGAATGTATGGGCTGGCTTCATATTACTCCAGCAGCCAATCACAGATGCCCTCTCTCTGTGACAACATCTGTGATTGACTGTTGGGCCCTTCATAGATTGTCTGACATCACAGTAATGTAAAAATAAATAAATAATTTAAAAAAATTACTTAGCTCTTTGCTGTATTTTTGATTCTCAGCGTAAATAAAGTGGACAGCTACAGGCCACCACTCCCAACTGCCTGACTTTACCTTGGCTGGCAACCAAAATACAGATAAACCCAATTTTTTTTTATTATTTATTATTTATTTTAACAAAATGCTTGGGATCCCGCCATATTTTGATCGCCAGCCAGGTAAAATCAGACTTGGGGGCGTGGATTCTCAGCATGGTAAGGCCCAAGCATTCTTGGCCCCCTATGCTGAAAACCGCAGCCCGCAGCTGCCCCTGATAAGGGCGCATTTACCATAGTGCCATTTCCAGGCGCTTTACCTCCAGCAGCCCTGGTGGGGGTGGCACGCTGGGTTATAATGGGGTTAACCCCATCTTTGTATTCTCAGCTGGTACTAAGCCCGAAATCCATGGTGTCATGCCAAATTAGACATGACAATACAGAAAAAAAAATTATTTATTAAAAGTAAAACAAAAAACACATTTCGAGACTCCATCTTTATTAGAAAAAAAACTTCCCTCCATCCAACATAGTCCATAGGCAGAACAATGTCAGCTCTGCTTCATCGCTCTGACCAGACAAGCGTCTGTACAGAGAGACAAGCAGGCTGAGACTGACAGTGACAGTCAGAGTTCAATCGAGTTCATAGCTAAGCCATGAACTCGGGTGAAACCTGACATCACCACGAACACAGCTGAAAACTGCCTGAGTTCTCAGCGGTGCAATAAACATCCCTGGAAGTTAATGAGCAGCCCCAGAAGTAGTAGAAGCGGCTAAGACAGCGGGACTGCAGAATGTACGCCGAGGGTCCCAGTAAGTATAAAAGTATAATGATTATATTTATTAATTACCGTATATACTCGCGTATAAGCCGAGTTTTTCAGCCCAAAAATTGGGCTGAAAAGTACCCCCCTCGGCTTATACACGAGTCATACGGCAGCCCCAGCAGCCCCAGCAGCCCCAGCAGCCCCAGTAATCCAGGGCCCCCCCAGCCTTGCTTCGGTCACCTGTAAAGCAAAATATACTTATCACTGTCCCGCTGCCGTCCGCGCCCGCATCTGCCGACATGCGATCCTCCATCTTCATGCGTCTTCTTCCGGTTTTCTCTGTTCGTCGCAGGCAATGACGTCATTGCCGGCGCCGAACACAGGAAGTCGGAAGAAGACGCATGAAGATGGAGGATCGCATGTCGGCAGATGCGGGCGCGGACGGCAGCGGGACAGTGATAAGTATATTTTGCTTTACAGGTGACCAGAGCAAGGCTGGGGGGCCCTGGATTACTGGGGCTGCTGTATACTACCACTGGGGCTGCTGGGGCTCCTATATACTACCACTGGGGCTGCTGGGGCTCCCATATACTACCACTGGGGCTGCTGGGGCTCCTATATACTACCACTGGGGCTGCTGGGGCTGCTGTATACTACCACTGGGGCTGCTGGGGCTGCTATATACTAACACTGGGGCTGCTATATACTACCACTGGGGCTGCTGGGGATGCTATATACTACCACTGGGGCTGCTATATACTACCACTGGGGCTGCTGGGGATGCTATATACTACCACTGGGGCTGCTGGGGCTGCTGTATACTACCACTGGGGCTGCTGGGGCTGCTATATACTACCACTGGGGCTGCTGGGGATGCTATATACTACCACTGGGGCTGCTGTATACTACCACTTGGGCTGCTGGGGCTGCTATATACTACCACTGGGGCTGCTGGGGCTGCTATATACTACCACTGGGGCTGCTGGGGATGCTATATACTACCACTGGGGCTGCTTTATACTACCACTGGGGCTTCTGTATACTACCACTGGGGAGGCCTGTATACCACTGGGGGGGGGCCTGTATACCACACTGCTGGGGGCTATATACCTGTGCTGGGGTCCACCCTCGGCTTATACACGAGTCAATAGGTTTTTCCAGATTTTTGGGGCAAAAGTAGGGGGGTCGGCTTATACACGGGTCGGCTTATACACGAGTATATACGGTATATGCTTTATTTTACAGCCCCCCACCCCCACTGTTAAATGTTGTTAAAGGGGTGGTACGAGAACCCATACACAAAGGGTCACTTTTGTGAACTCGTACCACCCGTTTAACAGCATTATCAAAGGCATTATCAATAGACATTGGCACATTTTTGGCGATTCTTCTCCTGCCATACAGGAGTTTCAAAATCCGCCTCTTTGGTGCTACAAAAAGGCACCAAATTTACGTGATCATCTAGTACGGGCTGTCGTAGGTTCTAACATCATTAAATCCCATCAAACATTTTTAGCCACACCCAGAAAAAGGTAATTTTCCATGCCAAAGTTGTTTACAATGCTATAACCTGGTTAGGAGTAGCACATTTTCTCATCCCAGAACTGGGAGAATTTATTATATTAGAGACTACGTGACATGCGAACATGCGAATCATCATATGTGATATACCTCATTAAGTACCCCTGCGGTCTCAGATATGTTGGGGAGACTACCCAACATGTCCGAGACCGCATCTGTAAACACAAGTCAACTATACGTTATATGAATATGCTGTTACCCATTCCCCATCATTTTGTGATGAGGGGACACATGTGGCACAACTTAGATACCATATTTTAGCGCACGTACCGCTAAGGCGAGGAGGGGACAGAGTGAAGCAACTCAAAGAGAGGGAGACCTTTTGGATATTCCAATTTAAAACATTGATACCAAAGGGTCTCTTAACCGTAAATACGAGGTTGTTTATTAATACATCTGCGTTTCATGTATATCCTTTTTATATGATTATTTTCCAGTCTTTGTACTAAAGGAGTTATTATGTTATCTCTTGCTTGCATTACTAAATATTTTACTTATAGCGATCATGTTCTGATGTTGCCCATATCTCTTTTATTTATGTTGTGCCCAATTGTCACTTACCTATCTTTTAGCTTAATGTTATAACTTAATATAGCAAGTTTCTTTGCTTAATGATTCTTATGTTTGTCTAATTTATCTTCTTTCTCTTTCCCTCATAGATATCTTGATGTTTACTCACTAGTTTGCGTTCCTTCTTCACAATCACTGCACTGTATCCTTTTGTTCAGCTTACAGACTCTGCACAGTTCCAATTTGCCACAGCGCGGCTTGCGTTTTACGGGTGCCGATTTGCTGCGTTCCATTTACCGGAAACAGGAAGTCGCGTCATATCCGATTCGCATATATACTGCAGAAACGCCGGTATGCACCACTCACAGCGTCGCAGAGCCCCCCACTGCAGAGAAATAAGTGTCATTCTATGGCAGTTTGGGAGTTCTCACTATGGGCAATTGTATTTGGGTTACTTTTATAATACTTATGTTTAGTCACAGATTTATCACTTAGCCTATTGGTAAACTGACACTGGACACTGGGTCATATTTACCTAGCATTATCATTACTGCATGTAATGTTGCATATTATTTTACTATAGGCGCTTCCATGCTGTGAGCCATAACCATGCAATATTGGTAGTACATAAAAGGTAAACTTTTTTTCTTCATTACACAACATACAGCTTATGGCATTTTGGCACATGTGACACACATATATATATATATAATGTGCAGACCAAAGGTTTTGACACACCTACTCATTCAAAGAGTTTTCTTTATTTTCATGACTATGAAAATTGTAAATTCACACTGAAGACATCAAAACTATTAATTAACACATGTGGAATTATATACTTAACAAAAAAGTGTGAATCAACTGAAAATATGTCTTATATTCTAGGTTCTTCAAAGTAGCCACCTTTTGCTTTGATTACTGCTTTGCACACTCTTGGCATTCTCTTGATGAGCTTCAAGAGGTAGTCACCAGAAAAGGTCTTTCAACAGTCTTGAAGGAGTTCCCAGAGATGCTTAGCACTTGTTGGCCCTTTTGCCTTCACTCTGCGGTCCAGCTCACCCCAAACCATCTCGATTGAGTTCAGATCTGGTGACTATGGAGGTCAGGTCATCTGGCGTACCACCCCATCACTCTCCTTCTTGTCAAATAGCCCTTATACAGCCTGGAGGTGTGTTTGGGGGTCATTGTCATGTTGAAAAATAAATGATGGTCCAACTAAACGCAAAACGGATGGAATAGCATACCGCTGCAAGATGCTGAGGTAGCCATGCTGGTTCAGTATGCCTTCTATTTTGAATAAATCCCCAACAGTGTCACCAGCAAAGCAGCCCCACACCATCACACCTCCTCCATGCTTCACGGTGGGAACCAGGCATGTAGAGTCCATCCGTTCACCTTTTCTGCGTCGCACAAAGACACGGTGGTTGGAACTAAAGATCTCAAATTTTGACTCATCAGACCAAAGCACAGCTTTCCACTGGTCTAATGTCCATTCCTTGTGTTCTTTAGCCCAAACAAGTCTCTTCTGCTTGTTGCCTGTCCTTAGCAGTGGTTTCCTAGCAGCTATTTTTCCGTGAAAGCCTGCTACACAAAGTCTCCTCTTAACAGTTGTTGTAGAGATGTGTCTACTGCTTGAACTCTGTTTGGCATTGACCTGATATCTAATCTGAGCTGCTGTTAACCTGCGATTTCTGAGGCTGGTGACTCAGATGATCTTATCCTCCGCAGCAGAGGTGACTCTTGGTTTTCCTTTCCTGGGGCGGTCCTCATGTGAACCAGTTTCTTTGTAGTGCTTGATGGTTTTTGCAACTGCACTTGGAGACACTTTCAAAGTTTTTCAGACTGACTGACCTTCATTTCTAAAAGTAATAATGGCCACGCATTTTTCTTTACTTAGAATTTGTATTAAGGCATGAAAACAACAGCTAACAGTCTATTCAGTAGGACTATCAGCTGTGTATCCACCAGACTTCTGAGAACATAACTGATGGTCCCAACCACATTTATAAGGTAAGAAATCCCACTTATTAAACCTGACAGGGCACACTTGTGAAGTGAAAACCATTTCCAGTGACTACCTCTTGAAGCTCATCAAGAGAATGCCAAGAGTGTGCAAAGCAGTAATCAAAGAAAAAGGTGGCTACTTTGAAAAACCTAGAATATAAGACATATTTTCAGTTGTTTCACACTTTTTTGTTAAGTATATAATTCCACATGTGTTAATTCATATTTTTTATGCCTTCAGTTTGAATCTACAATTTTCATAGTCATGAAACTAAAGATAACTCTTTGAATAAGAAGGTGTGTCCAAACTTTTGGTCTGTACTGTATATATATATACTGTGCTCCAAATTATTATGCAAATTGGTTTTAAGTGTCATAGGGTTTTATTTTAATTTTTTTTCAATGAAACCCATTGATGGTATTGTGTCTCAGGGTTCTTTGGATCATTGAAATCAATCTCATATATCTGTGATAATTAGTTTGGCAGGTGAGCCCAATAAAAGGAAAACTGGGTGTTTCCACAGTTTTCAAGTAACATGGGAAAGAAAAAGGATGTCTCTGCTGCCGAAAAGCAACAAATAGTGCAATGCTTTGGACAAGGGATGAAAACATTTGATATTGCAAGAAAACTTAAGTGTGATCATCCTATTGTGAAGAGATTTATGGCTGATTCTGAGCCCAGATGTGTTCGTGCAGATAAAGGCAAAATGAGGAAGGTTTCTGCCAGGCAATTTCATCGATTAAGAGAGCAGCTGCTAAAAAGGCCTTACAAACCAACAAACAGATATTTGGAGCTGCTGATGCCTCTGGAGTCCCTCGAACATCAAGGTGTAGGATCCTTCAAAGGCTTGCTGTGGTGCATAATCCTAGTATTCAGCCACCCCTAAATAGTGCTCAGAAGCAGAAACAGTTGCAGTGGGTCCAGATATACATGAAGACTAATTTTCAAACAGTTTGTTTACTGATGAGTGCCGAGCCACCCTGGATGGTCCAGATGAATAGAGTAGTGGATGGTTGGTGGATGCCACCATGTCCAAACAAGGCTGCAACGTCAGCAAGGAGGTGGAGGAGTCATGTGTTGGGCTGGAATCATTGGGAAACAGCTGGAAGGCCCTTTTAAGGTTCCTGAAGGTGTGAAAATGACCTCTGCAACGTATATAGAGTTTCCAACTGAGAACTTACTTCCATGGTACAAAAAGCAAAAACGTGCCTTTAGGAGCAAAATCATCCTCATGCATGTCAATGCACCATCTCATGCTACAAAGAATACCTCTGTGCCATTGGCTGCTATGGGCATAAAAGGAGATAAACTCATGGTGTGGCCACCATCTTCCCCTGACCTCAACCCTATAGAGAACCTTAGGCGTGTAATCAAGTAAAAGATCTATGAGGGTGGGAGGCAGTTCACATCAAAACAGCAGCTCTGGGAGGCTATTCTGACATCATCCAAAGAAATACAAGCAGAAACTCTCTAGAAACTCACAATATCAATGGACGCTAGAATTGTGAAGGTGATATCAAAGTAAGGTTCCTATGTTAACATGTAACTTGGCCTGTTAGGATGTTTTGGAGTTAAATAGCTCTTTATTTCAGTGAATGTGACCTGTTAATGCTGCAAATTCAACAAATGAGCATTTTCAGTTCTTTCAAAATATCAAATGTTTACAAACTCTACTGTGCGTAATAATTTGGAACAGTACTTTTAGAGTTTTTTTTAATTTTGAAAATTATACTGTTATCATAGGGAGATTTCGTCAATAAAATTTGATGTATACTCTAACGGGTGATGACTTTTATTACACTGACTGTCATTTGCACCAACCATTTAGAAAAAATCAGAGAAAAAGAACATTTGCATAATAATTTGGAACACAGTGTATATATATCTAATATATAAAGCTGAATGTGTGTATGTATGTGTGTTTTTTGTATGTATATCCGGGATTGGCATCTACACCGTCGCAACTACAGCCACAAAATTTAGCACAGTCACACATCTGGACCCCGAGAGTGTCATAGGCTATGTTGTGAGGCGAAATTTTAACCTGCGTGTTCCAGTTCACCAAACAATTTTGTCCCTATCTACATAATGGGGAAAAAGTGAATGGAAAAGTGTTGGAGGAAAATCGACAGCTGTCAGCTATAGCCACAAAATCTTGCACAGTCACATGTCTGGACCCCGGAGCGTCATAGGCTATGTTGTGAGGCGAAATTCTAACCCCGCGCATTCCAATTCACCAAACAATTTTGCCCCTATCTACATAATGGGGAAAAAGTGACAGTTACCAGTTGACAGTTGTGAATGAGAGGGGCTTAATTATAACACCAAAGACTAACAGCACATACCAGCATATAGTCACTAAGGTGGGGCCCCAACATGAGATATTCACCACGCACGAGGACATGTATACACACCACACGCACACAAAGAGTAACAGCAAGTGTATAGTCGCTAAGGTGCAGCCCCAACATTGGATACTCACCACGCACCGAACAAAACACACACACCACAAAGAGACACACACAACACAGAGACACACACACCCCCAAGGGGACACACACACCTATAGCGACACATGCACTCACCCCACAGGGACACACACACACAAAGAGACACACACAACACAGACACACACCACCAGACCCCCCCCCCCCACAAGGACACACACACATAGCCACCCTATAGGGACACATACACTCACCCAACAGGGACACACACACACACACCACAGAGAGACACACACACACCACACAGACCCCCCCCCACAAGGACACACACACACATACACACCCTATAGGGACACATGCACTCACCGCACAGGGACACACACACAACACTCCACAAAGAGACACACACAACACAGAGACACACACACCCCACACAGACACCCCCCCCACAGGGACACACACACATACACACACCCTACAGGGACACACACACACCACAAAGAGACACACACAACACAGATACACACACACCACACAGACCCCCCACAGGGACACACACACATACACACCCTGTAGGGACACATGTACTCACCCCACAGGGACACACCACACCACAAAGAGACACACACAACAGAGACACACAACACACAGACCCCCCCCACAGGGACACACACACATACACACCCTATAGGGACACATGCACTCACCCCACAGGGACACACACATACACACACCCAGGGACACACACCAACAGCAGACACAGATGTGCACAAATCACCTACACAACTCGCCTCATACATGTGCTATCTTTAATTTCCAACATAAACATCTGATTAAAACGCCAATGTGCAAACACATGTGCCATATAGGGAATTAAGGCAGATGTCAGTCACATGAGCTGTCTATTATGTGTATGTGTAGGTAACATATACTGCCGGCCAGGGGGAGGGTTTACAGGCTGGAGATTTATTAGGCTGCTATAGCAATCAACACAGCTCAGCTTCTATTTTCTTACAGGTCATTATATGACATATTAAAATTCTATTTAGTTATAGCTAACATCAGTTATTTATTAACCGGGCGTAGCCGGGTACTACAGTGTATATATATATATATATATATATTATATATATTATACATATATAAAAATCTTTTGCTTGTTTCATAGCTTGTTTTACTTGTTCATTTTCCTTAATTTTTTCATTTGAACTATCTGTTTATGATCACACTCACTCTATGCTGACATACCAGTCAGATCTTGATGATTGTAATTAAGGTATTCTTTTTTAGTGTATATTTTCCTTATGTTTTGTTATTCATCTAGGATTCACCGTTCATGTTTTGTTTATCACATGTCATGTTTTTCTCTACGTCTTGTAGTGATAATAATGCTTTGTGTGGTTGTACAGGTGGGCCATTTATATGGATACACCTAAATAAAATGGGAATGGTTGGTGATATCAACCCTCCTGTTTGCGGCACATTAGTATATGGGAGGGTGAAAACTTTTCTAGATGGGTGGTGACCATGGTGGCCCTTTTGAAGTCGGTCATTTTGGATCCTACTTTTTTCAATGGGAAGAGGATCATGTGACACATCAAACGTATTGAGAATTTAATAAGAAAAACAATGGTGTGCTTGGTTTTAACATAACTTTATTCTTTCATGAATTATTTCCAGTTGATTTCACCATTCATTCCCATTTTATTTAGGTGTATCCATATATATGGCCCACCCTGTATTATAACATATATGTAATTTTCCATACATTTTTTAATGTATTGTCCAGTAGACATGTATACTGATATGTTTTTCTCTTTCTTATATGTCATTTGTTGATTTAGTCATACAAATACTGAACAAGGCCCTGGTGGACTGAAAATATAATTTTTTTCCATCTTTGGCTTGTTTGTTGTGATCATTGTGAATAAAAACCAACATCTCCTGCAGACATTCTCTTTTGTGGGACTCTTGATTTGGTGTGTCAGAGCTAATATATTTTCCAGTTAGAAGTTATGTGCACAATATGGCACTGCAAGCCTGGATCGTGCTCGGTAAAGTATGAAAATGCTGGAAGGTAAGTATAAGACAGGGGGTACGGAGCGATACCTCGCTCTGCGCCTGCATCAAGCATCACAAGGAGGTGCAGAGAAGGAAGTATTGACTGGAAGGAGGGAGGCGGCAACGGCTGTAAACAAGGCGGCACAGAGACGCAGGGGGCTCAAATGCAGCCGTGGAGCGAGGTGGCTCCAAGCACCAAGGACAGTCTCCATGGCTTCTAACTGTAAGTTTTACAAAGCTTATATCTCAGGGTACAAGCTTCACAAACACATGGGTGACCCCTTGACTGAATGCAGCATACATGCTGCATTCAGTGCTGCACTTAGATTCACATCCATGGGGGGGTGACAGGTCCTCTTTAAAGCTTCAATACAGTGGTGACAAAAATGCTGTAGTGACGTTTTAAGTTGCTCCATTACAGCACTGTTTATTTGAAGTCCTTTGAGCCCCGAATACTGCACACATGGTCAACATAAGAAAGCATATATTCTAAACCTTTTATCTATGACACAGAATGTGAGGAAGCAGTGCAAACCACACACCACAGTTCTGTTCAATCCCCCAGTACTTGTACCACACAGTTGCATTTACAACTCTCCCCTCCCACCCTCCTTTCTACATACATAGACCACATAACACCCACTCACACCCTATTCATGCCTATTCATGATACTTAGGAAATTTACCCCAACCAACCTCCTGTTTTGTAATTTACTTTCTGTCCATCTGAGTTCTAGGAAACGTTGCATTGCTAGTTACTATTGTGCCCACCAATCCCATACTCAAGCCAGTAGCTGAACGTTGAGGCTGGAAATCAGAAGACAGGTAATCAGAATTCAGAAAATTATGCAGTGTTCTTTTCTCAGGAGTGCACTCTTTCTCTGCCAGATTTCTGCTTGCAGAGTGGTGTACTGTTGATGATAACTGACCCAAGCTGAACCATGCTGCAAACACAAACATCTTTGCTTCTGCAGCATTGGAAGAGCACAAGAGCATTGAAGGTGGCCAAATACGGTGTTCTGCTAGCTGTATCCTACAGTAGTGTACAAATAAATATCAGTTCAATATGACTAACCAGATTATTCACTTTTTTTTTGGTATAAATTATATTACCACATGTCAAACAATTTACCAGCTGTTGCAGTAGATTCTTAGAAATCCAACAACTGACTCAGCATTCATGATCTGCATTTTTTTGAGTCTGTGTATTTGAATAAATATTTGAAAGAGGGTGTGTTTAAAATAATTGGAGTGTGGAGTTCAATTAGTGAGGTCAATCATTTTGAAGAAACAGGTGTGAATCAACGGGCCCTTATTAAAGTGAACCTGTCACCCCCCCTGGACATCAAAAGCTAAAATAGCCACCTTCTGCAGCACTAAGGCGAAGAGAAGGTGGCTATAGGCTTTTGATGCCCTATATTCACTCAAATATGAACTTATATAACTGCTTACACTTAAGACGACCTAAGACGGGAGGCGGGGTTCGCGCTCTCCGACCCGCCCCTCTTGTCAACCAGCCTGGTCGCCTGCTGCTGCCTCTCCTCACAGTCTAGCATGAACGCGCGCCTCCGTTCTCCTCTATGGCGCCGCGCATGCGCTGTGCGCGCAGCCCGATGACTTCCTGGACACCCGGCGCACAGCGCATGCATCATAAGAAACAATTAGAAAATACAATACAGTGCCAGAAAACAATACATTACAAAGCATAACATAATACAATAATTGGAGCAAAAAATGGCAACCCTGCTCATAAGAGCTTACAATCTAACAATGAGGAGGGGGTGACAAGGTAGAGGTGCTCATTTGCAATGATAGTATAGTCAACTTGAGGAGATGGGGAACAGATAGGAGCAGAATAAGTGGCCACAACCGTTATATGTGATTCACTTGAGGCGGAGCGGATAGGCTATGTCTAGATGACTGACTAGGGATCATGATAGGCCGCCCTAAAGAGATGTGTTTTTAGGGATCGCCTAAAACTATTTAAGTTGTGGATACATCTAATTTTTTGGGGTAGAGCATTCCAAAGAATTGGTGCGGCTCGGGAGAAGTCTTGGAGTCGGGAGTAGGAGGTTCGGATTAATGCAGAAGTGAGTCTAAAGTGACTTCCAGAGCGAAGAGAACGGCTGGGGTGATAGACAGAGATGAGGGAGGAGATGTATGGGGGTGCTGCACTGTGAAGAGCTTTGTGGGTGAGAGCAAGCAGTTTGAAATGGATCCTATAGTATATAGGCAGCCAGTGTAATGACTGGCATAGAGCAGAAGCGTCTGAGTAACGATTAGCTAGATAGGTAATCCTGGCTGCTGCATTAAGGATGAACTGGAGAGGGGACAGTCTAGTGCGGGGGAGGCCAACTAAGAGAGAATTACAATAGTCAAGGCGGGAGTGAATCAGGGCCACAGTGAGGGTTTATGTGGTTTCCAAGGTGAGAAAGGGGCGAATTCTGGAGATGTTGTTCAGGTGCAAGCGGCAAGAGCGGGCGAGAGATTGTATATATGGGGTGAAGGAAAGATCAGAGTCAAACATAACACCCAGACAGCGAGTCTGCTGACTCGGCACTATTGTGGTGCCGCACACTGAGAGAGAGCTGTCATATTTAGGGAGGTTAGTGGACGGCGGGACCAGGAGTAGTTCAGTTTTGGAAAGATTAAGTTTCAGGTAGAGAGCGGACATGATATTGGAAACTGCGGTAAAGACAGTCATTGGTGTTCTTTATTACAGCGGGAGTAAGGTCAGGGGAAGAGGTGTATAGTTGTGCGTCATCAGCATAAAGATGGTACTGGAAACCAAATCTGCTGATGGTCTGTCCAATCGGGGCTGTGTAGAGTGAGAAGAGAAGAGGTCCAATGACTGAACCCTGAGGGACTCCAATAGTGAGAGGAAGAGGGGAGGAAGTGGAGCCAGCAAATAATACACTGAAAGAGCGGTCAGAAAGATAGGAAGAGAACCAGGAGAGAGCAGTGTCCTTGATGCCGATGGAGTGCAGATGGAGAGTAGGAGATGGTGGTCAACAGTGTCAAAGGCTGCAGAGAGATCAAGAAGGATAAGCAGAGAGTGGTGACCATTACGTTTTGCCGTCAGAAAGTCATTGGCACTTTGATGAGGGCAGTTTCTGTAGAATGTAGGGGCGGAAACCAGACTTTAATGGGTCTAGAATAGAGTGAGTGAAGAGGTAATGAGTGAGGCGGGAGTAGACCAGGCGCTCCAGGAGTTTAGAGATGAAGGGGAGATTGGAAACTAGTCTGTAGTTGTTTGTGCAGGAAGGGTCGAGAGAAGATTTCTTTAATAAAGGAGTGATGATAGAGTGTTTAAAGGAGGAGGGGAAGACGCCAGAAGAGAGGGGGAAGATTGAGATTTTGGTTAAGTGAGTGGTGACCACTGGAGAGAGAGGCTGGAGTAGGTGTGAGGGGATGGGGTCAGCAGTGCATGTCGTGGGACGAGAGGAAGAGAGGAGCCTGGAGACTTCATCTTCTGTGACCGGGTCAAAAGTAGTGAGTGAGCCCAGGAAATGTGGGGAGAGGTAGGGGTAACAGCAATTTGAGGTTGGGAGTTGATTTCCTGACGGATGTTTTCTATTTTCTCTGTGAAGTGGGAAGCCAGGTCATCAGCACAGAGGTCAGTGATGGGGGCCTGCACTTTAGGACTGAGGAGAGAGTGAAAGGTGTCAGAGTTTTTTTGGGTTGTTGGATAGTGAGGAGATCAAGTGGTGAAGTACGTTTGTTTGGCAAGGTGAAGGGCAGAATTGTAAGTTCTCAGCATAAATTGTAGTGAATTGAAGTTTTCTGGAGTGCGACTTTTCCTCCATAGACGTTCAGCACTCCTAGAGCATCGCTGGAGGAATCGAGTTTGTGATGTGAGCCAGGGCTGTTTTGCTCTGTGTTTGGAGGTTTTCAGGGTGAGGGGCGCTACTTGGTCCAGGGTCCTTCTGAGAGAGTCATTTAAGTGATTGACTGCCAGATCGGGACAGGAAAAAGAGGAGATTGGAGACAGTGATGAGTGTAGAGAGTCTGAGAATGTGTGAGGGTTTATGGCCTGTAGATTTCTGAATGTGTGATATGTAGGAATGTGCTGGGGTGGGTGAGGGTTAGTGAGTGTGAAGGAGTGAATGTTGTGGTCAGAGAGGGGAAGTTCTGAATTATCTAAGGAGGAGGTTGAGCAGAGCCGGACAAAGATCAGGTCAAGGGTGTTACCATCCTTGTGTGTCATCGAGGTTGAGAGCTGAGAGAGGCCAAGAGATGTGGTTAGAGATAGGAGCTGAAATGCAGATGAGGAGTTGGGGCTGTTTGTGGGGATGTTGAAGTCTCCCAGAATAATGGTTGGTAATTCTGAGGACATGAAATGCGGCAGCCATGCGGAGAAATGGTCGAGGAATTGGGTGGGTGACCCTGGGGGGCGGTAAACCACCGCTACTCTAAGGGGGAGGGGATGGAAGAGCCTAATTCTGTGGACCTCAAAAGAGGGGAATGAGAGTGATGGAGCTGGAGGGATGACCTGGAAAGTACATTGTGGGGACAGTAGTAAGCCTACTCCACCACTATGTCTGTTGCCAGGTCTTGGGGAGTGAGAGAAATGCAAGCCGCCATAAGAAATAGCGGCCGGGGACACTGTGTCTGAATCCTGGATCCAGGTTTCAGTGAGGGCCAGCAGATTAAGGGAGTTAGTGAGAAAGTAGTTATGAATGAGTGGAAAGTTTGTTACATGCAGACCGTGGATTCCAGAGAGCACAATTAAATGAGGGCGATGAAGGTGTGCAAGTAATGTTTATAAGGTTGGTGTTGGTGGGGTTTCTATGTGTGGTGGGGGGGGGTAGAAGTTAGTGGAGGGTGGACCAGGATTTGGAGAGATGTCCCCTGACAGATGCAGCAGTAAAAAGAGGAAAGGCAAACAGTTTTTGTGATGGTGACTTTGTTTTTGGTGCAATACCCTGGCGCATGGTGATCTGAGATTATTCACTATGTATGCTGGTGACACTGTATGGCAGGAATATCACAGGGCCCTGTATGCTGGTGACACTGTATGGTAGGAATATCATAGGGCGCTGTATGCTGGTGACACTGTATGGCAGGAATATGACAGGGCACTGTATGCTGGTGACACTATATGGCAGAAATATCACTGGGCGCTGTATGCTGGTGACACTGTATGGCAGGAATATCACAGGGTGCTGTATGTTGGTGACACTGTATGGCAGGAATATCACAGGGTGCTGTATGCTGGTAACACTGTATGGAAGGAATATCACAGGGCACTGTATGCTGGTGACACTGTATGGCAGGAATATCACAGGGTGCTGTATGCTGGTGACACTGTATGGCAGGAATATCACAGTACACTTTACCTGGAGCCTGGAGGTGGTGGACGGCGGCCGCTCTGCTCGGACTGTTCCTCTTTGGCTGTGTGAGTAGGCAGGCCACGTGAGTGCTCTCCTCCAGCACCCGCCGCAGTGTTTTGCAACGTCCTCCGCAATATCTACATCATGATGTGCAGAGGAAGAGAGGGGGCGGTAACGCCACTGTCAGAGAGCAGCAGGCGGCAGCGGTGCGGGCAGTCTGTCACAACAGTGGCAGGTATAATTTACCCTGGGCTGTTGGGCCCCCCCCACATCACTGGGCCCTTGGCACCACCCAGATTGACCTCATTGTAACCCGCCTTAAGGACCAAGCTTCATTTCTGACCAGTGTCACTTTATATTATAACTCTGGAACGCTTCAACATATCCTAGTGATTCAGTGATTCCAAGACTGATTTTTCATGACATATTTGACTTCATGTTAGTAGTATATTTAGGATGATATTTTCTGCATTTCTTTGACCAAATAGAGTGTTTACACACAGTGACAGTTCAAAGCCATGATGGGTATAGCCATCATTTGTCATTAAGGGGTTAAAGAGAACCTGTCAGGTGGTTTATGCCTCCCAGCTATCACTGTCTGTACCTGTAGCTTTATAATACTAGTCTAATCATCCCTATCTGAGCTCATAGTGTAATGGTAAAGGTGAAAAAAAGCATTTATACACTTACATTTTCTTATGTAAATGAGGCACAGTCTACATCTTGGAGGAGGTAGACTGTCTGGCAGGATAGTAGTTAACTCACTATTAATTTGCATGGCTAAAGGACCTGTGTGATGTCCCGATGATGTGACAATTGTGGGCAGAGCTAAGCGAGCAAACTTATTATGTCCTATGGGGACTTAGCTCCGCCTATTGTAGTCTCATGGTTATGACATCACAACAGGTCTTCCAACATGTTCTAACATAAGGCTGAAATGTTAACTATTAACCTACCAGATAGACTACAGTCTCCCAGATGTTGACTGTGCCTCATTAACATGAGAAAATGTAAGTCTATAAATGCTTTTTTTTCACCTTTCACATTACACTCTGAGCTCAGACAGGGATGATTACACTAGTATTATAAAGCTGTAGCTACAGACAGTGATAGCTGGGGGGCATAAACTAGCTGACAGGTTCCCTTTAATAATAACATGGTGCAAGTGATTTTAATATACAGTACAGACCAAACGTTTGGACACACCTTCTCATTCAAAGAGTTTTCTTTATTTTCATGACTATGAAAATTGTAGATTCACACTGAAGGTATCAAAACTATGAATTAACACGTGGAATTATATACTTAAAAAAGTGTGAAACAACTGAAAATATTGTCTTATATTCTAGGTTCTTCAAAGTAGCCACCTTTTGCTTTGATTACTGCTTTGCAAACTCTTGGCATTCTCTTGATGAGCTTAAAGAGGTAGTTATCGGAAATTTTTTTCACTTCACAGGTGTGCCCTATCAGGTTTAATAAGTGGGATTTCTTGCCTTATAAATGGGGTTGGGATCATCAGTTGTGTTGTGCAGAAGTCTGGTGGCTACACAACTGATAATCCTACTGAATAGACTGTTAGAATTTGTATTATGGCAAGAAAAAAACAGCTAAGTAAAGAAAAATGAGTGGCTATCATTACTTTAAGAAATGAAGGTCAGTCTGTCTGAATAATTGGGAAAACTTTGAAAGTGTCCCCAAGTGCAGTTGCAAAAACCATCAAGCGCTACAAAGAAACTGGCTCACATGAGGACCGCCCCAGGAAAGGAAGACCAAGAGTCACCTCTGCTGTGGAGGATAAGTTCATCCGAGTCACCAGACTCAGAAATCACAGGTTAACAGCATCTCAGATTAAAGACCAGGTCAATGCCACACAGACAGGCAACAAGCAGAGGAGACTTGTTTGGGCTAAAGAACACAAGGAATGGACATTAGACCAGTGGAAAGCTGTGCTTTGGTCTGATGAGTCCAAATTTGAGTTCTTTGGTTCCAACCACCGTGTCTTTGTGCGACACAAAAAAGGTGAACGGATGGACCCTACATGCCTGGTTCCTACCGTGAAGCATGGAGGAGGAAGTGTGATGGTGTGGGGGTGCTTTGCTGGTGACACTGTTGAGGATTTATTCAAAATTGAAGGCATATTGAACCAGCATGGCAACCACAGCATCTCGCAGCGGCATGCTATTCCATCCGGATTGCATTTAGTTGAACCATCATTTATTTTTCAACAGGACAATGACCCCAAACACACCTCCAGGCTGTGTAAGGGCTATTTGACCAAAAAAGAGAGTGATGGGGTGCTACACCAGATGAGATGGCCTCCACAGTCACCAGACCTGAACCCAATCGAGATGGTTTGGGGTAAGCTGGACCACAGAGTGAAGGCAAAAGGGCCAACAAGTGCTAAGCATCTTTGGGAACTACTTCAAGCTGTTGGAAGACCATTTCCGGTGACAACTGACTCACCGTTGCCGGATGCTCACGTCCCAGGCGATGCAGCACTTGTCACGGTTCCGCGCCTGAGGCTGTAGGGCCGGTGGTCAGATAAAAAGGGAAGAACGATGGGGATGATTCTTGTTTGTCGTGACGCCATCTGTGGGAGTCCGGTGAACGCACCGGCGCTGCTTGGGCCTCCGGGGGATATGCGGCAGCTTGATGGGATGCTCCCCACAGGATGAGCAGGAGTCCCCGGGCCGGGAGCTGTACAAATGGAATACGGCAGCTCGCGTAATTGCTGGACAGAGTTAGTAACAGTTCTGAAGAAAGGCATGGACACCAGATTCCTCTGTAACGGGTCTTTACTGTAACGGTTGGTGTGGTACATGGTATACAGTCTTAGGTAACGGACCGGGTGGTCCGAGCAATGACTGGTCTTAGTCCAGTGCTCAACGGTGTCCCTCCTTTATCTAACCATTCTATTTAGTTGCCGTTGTCGCCTTAGTGTACCAGTTCAGGGTACTAGGGAAACTTCTATTGGAATCCTTAGCTGGAGCTGACAGCTGGTCCTGTGTCCCAAGGGTGGGTGCCCTCTGGTAAGACGGCTAGGTTGCGGCTGCAGTGAGGTGCTCCTAAGAAGCAGTTCCTTCACTTCGGTTTGCAGAGCAGCGGTGGACGTCTGCTCGCCTCGGAACCGGTGATCCGGTAGTTTGGGCACGGGTATGCTTGAACCCGCTCAATGCTACCCGTGTTCGGTTTGGGTCACCGCTTGATGGTGCCCTGCCGGTAAAGTTCAGAACCAGGCTGCATGGCACTGTGCAGGTCCTGCTCCTTCTTCCTTCCTCTCCAACCACTTACTAACTTCTCCTACACACTACACCTACACTCCTCCCACCAAGACCGGATTGGCCCTCTGTCTCTAAGTGGTGCATGTGGTGTACGGAGCTCTGGGTTTAACCATGTCATCACTGAGATGGAAGATATTACATCTTCAGTCAGGGATGCAATACCTTCCTGTGACGCACTCGTTGCGGGGCGCCACACAACCTCTTGAAGCTCATCAAGAGAATGCAAAGAGGGTGCAAAGCAGGAATCAAAGAAAAAGGTGGCTATTTGAAGAACCTAGAATATAAGACATATTTTCAGTTGTTTCACACTTTTTTGGTTAAGTAAATAATTCCACATGAGTCAATTCATAGTTTTGATGCCTCAGTGTGAATCTACAATTTTCATAGTTATGAAAATAAAGAAAACTCTTTGAATTAGAATGTGTGTCCACACTTTTGGTCTGTACTGTACTTTCAAATATACTTCATTAGAAAATTCTGGTTGGAAACCATTCATAAACTTTCCAAAAGGTGTTCCCACTACACTGTGTGTTAAGAAGACACATGTTCATTATCAGTCAGATCCGTCTACACACTGAATACGAGCATGTAACCATATAAGGGAAAGTGGGCATGGCCTACACTGTTGATTGCAGCTCATGAGGAAACAATGCATCAGATTAGATCAGATTACAGCACAGTTGACTAAGCAATTTTAGAATGTCAGGATCACTGTAAACTCCTTTTTCCTTGGCACAAGCTTCCTGGTCTGTCATCTGGCTCCACACAGCTCAGTCACGATCTCTGTTAACCCCCTCTCTGCTGTACACACTGCTCCCTATCAGCCTCCTCTCAGAAGCTGTGGAAATACACGCACAGTGCTGGCAGATGCTGGCCACGCCCACACAGACATAAAAGTCAGTTTTTAAAAGAGCACAGGAAAATGTGAGAAAAAAGTCATATGGCACGAAAAAAGCATTATCTTAGCTGCTATGTGACCCATCATTAACAGCCAGTGCAGTATTGTTTTTTTTTTTTCAATGAAATGACATTTACACTTTAAAACAATCTGGCCCATGGTTCCATGTGGAGGGACTTGATTATGTACAGGCCCAACCCACCAGGGTGGACCTACCACATGTGCAGCCGGTTCAATTGCACCAGGGCCCCGAGCTGCTAAGGGCCCCTCAAGGCTCGAGCGAGGTGCCAAGGGGGCCCACGCCATCTGCTGCAGGACAGCGTCCCCTGCCCTGCATCCTCCGATGGCTGTGGAGCAGTGGGCACTGTGTATGTGCCCCAGATAGTGGGCCCCCGGGAGCCCCTTTGTGTGGTGCTGCGGCGCCCTTGCCCCACTCCTCCAAACAAGTGTGCTGTGTGTGACAGACACTATCATACCTGCCCATGTGCACTGAGCAGTAGCATAACTATATGATCTCTGAGGTGCTGGAGGTCCAGCAGATCATAGAGATCAGCTCCCGGCTCAGTGCAAATGGGCCTTTGAAATTGCGCCAGGAGCTGATCTCTATGATCTGCTGGACTTCTGCTCCTGCTCAGTGCAGATGAGATGGGCATGATCACGTCTGCCACACACAGCACACAGGTTTGGAGGGAGATGGGAGGGGGCACCCTATGTCAGTCACAGTATGTGCAGTGCCCCCCCTATGTCAGTCACAGTATGTCCAGTGCCCCCCCATGTCAGTCACAGTATGTCCAGTGCCCCCTATGACAGTCACAGTATGTCCAGTGCCTCCCCTATGTCAGTCACAGTATGTCCAGTGCCCCCCTATGTCAGTCACATTATGTCCAGTGCCCCCCATGTCAGTCACAGTATTTCCAGTGCCCCCCTCATGTCAGTCACAGTATTTCCAGTGCCCCCCATATGTCAGTCACAGTATTTCCAGTGCCCCCGTTATGTCAGTCACAGTATGTCCAGTGCCCCCCCTATGTCAGTCACAGTATGTCCAGTGCCCCCCCTATGACAGTCACAGTATGTCCAGTGCCTCCCCTATGTCAGTCACAGTATGTCCAGTGCCCCCCTATGTCAGTCACAGTATGTCCAGTGCCCCCCCATGTCAGTCACAGTATTTCCAGTGCAACCCCCCATGTCAGTCACAGTATGTCCAGTACCCCCCTATGTCAGTCACAGTATTTCCAGTGCCCCCCCATGTTAGTCACAGTATTTCCAGTGCCCCCCCATGTCAGTCACAGTATTTCCAGTGCCCCCCCATGTCAGTCACAGTATTTCCAGTGCCCCCCTATGTCAGTCACAGTATTTCCAGTGCCCCCGTTATGTCAGTCACAGTATGTCCAGTGCCCCCCCTATGTCAGTCACAGTATGTCCAGTGCCCCCCCTATGTCAGTCACAGTATGTCCAGTGCCCCCCTATGACAGTCACAGTATGTCCAGTGCCTCCCCTATGTCAGTCACAGTATGTCCAGTGCCCCCCTATGTCAGTCACAGTATTTCCAGTGCCCCCCATGTCAGTCACAGTATTTCCAGTGGCCCCCTATGTCAGTCACAGTATGTCCAGTGCCCCCCTATGTCAGTCACAGTATTTCCAGTGCCCCCCATGTCAGTCACAGTATTTCCAGTGCCCCCCATGTCAGTCACAGTATGTCCAGTGCCCCCCTATGTCAGTCACAGTATTTCCAGTGCCCCCCCATGTCAGTCACAGTATTTCCAGTGACCCCGTTATGTCAGTCACAGTATGTCCAGTGCCCCCCCTATGTCAGTCACAGTATGTCCAGTGCCCCCCCATGTCAGTCACAGTATGTCCAATGCCCCCCCATGTCAGTCACAGTATGTCCAGTGCCCCCCCATGTCAGTCACAGTATGTCAGTGCCCCCCCATGTCAGTCACAGTATGTCCAGTGCCCCCCATGTCAGTCACAGTATGTCCAGTGCCCCCCCATGTCATTCACAGTATGTCCAGTGCCCCCCCATGTAGTTCTGTAGGACAAAGTGCCGTTGTGTCCGTGCTGCCGTCAAAAGGATCACCAGAGACAAGAGAGAATCTGGGCTGAATTGTGTCTTTATGGTTCCGACACGTTTCGGAACCTTCACCTGGCTCCTTCCTCAGGGACTTTCCTTCTCTTGTCTCTGGTGATCCTTTTGACGGCAGCGTGGACACAACGGCACTTTGTCCTACAGAACTACAGGTTTTTCGCCGCGGTTATCCGTGGAGGTGCGGTCCTTGCAGCAGCTGTCCTTTACAGGCGACTACATTGATTTCAGGCTTTCATACTGGTTGTGGGTGACACAACCAGACCAGGTGAGCAGTTTTACTCACATATTCATTTACCTCTTTATCTGGAGATAAGACCCTATTGCGCATTTTCTCATTTTCACAGTGCCCCCCATGTCAGTCACAGTATGTCCAGTGCCCCCATGTCAGTCACAGTATGTCCAGTGCCCCCCCATGTCAGTCACAAGTGCCCCCCCATGTCAGTCACAGTATGTCCAGTGCCCCCCCTATGTCAGTCACAGTATTTCTAGTGCCCCCCCTATGTCTGTCACAGTATGTCCAGTGCCTCCCCCCATATCAGTCACAGTATGTCCAGTGCTCTGCTGTGGGTCTGGTGCTCTGCACAGTATGTCCAGTGCTCTGCTGTTGGTCCAGTGCTCTACTGTGTGGGTATGGTGCTCTGCACAGTGTGTCCAGTGCTATGCTGTGGGTCCAGTGCTCTGCTGTGGATTGGTGCTCTGCACAGTATGTCCAGTGCTCTGCTGTGGTCCAGTGCTCTACTGTGGGTCTGTGCTCTGCACAGTATGTCCTGTGCTCTTCTGTGCGTCCAGTGCTCTGCTGTGGGTCTGGATGCTCTTCACAGTATGTCAGTGCTCTAATGGGTGTACAGTGCTCTAATGTGGGTTGGTGCTCTACACAGTGTGTCGGTGCTCTGCACAGTGTGTCCAGTGCTCTGGAGATCATGTCTAGTGCCCACTGCTCTGCTGATCATGTAATGTGTCCAGTGCTCAGCTATTTTGCTGCAGTTGTGTGCATGTGATGGGCAGGGGCTGCAGAGCATTGCATCCCACCCCACCAGCCCTGCTCTGTGCACTGGCTGCTGCATTGCGCTGAGCACAGGTATAGACTGGAGGACTCTGCTGCCGCCGGTGGGCTGTGCTGTTTCTGCTCTGCCATGCAGTGTTCTTTGCTGTCACTGTGTTTTGCTGTCAGTGGGCTTGCTGTCTGTGCTCTGCCGTCCAATGTGCTTTGATATCACTGCAACAGAAAAATGGCTGTGACAACGGTGCGTTTTTTCTTGCTGCGGATAAGATGTATTTTTGTTTTAATTTCTGTTCCAGACTCTACAAAATTAATATTTCTGGGAGAGAGGAAAAAAGAGAGCAAGCGAGTGCACAGAAAGGAAGGAGATGGGGAGAGAGACTGTGTACAAAGGGGAAACAGGCACAGAGAGGGAAAACAGCACACATGGGGGAGAACATCATACGGGGGAGAGACAGCATACAGGGGAGAGACAGACGCAGGGGAGAGACTGCACAGAGGGGGGAGACACAGCGCACAGGGGAGACGGGCACAGAGAGGGGAAACAGCCACAGGTGAGACAGCACACATGGGGGAGAGACATCATACATGGGTGAGACAGAAGCAGGGGAGAGACACAGCAACGGGGGACAGCACGGGGGAGACACAGGCTAAGAGAGGGATTATATTTGTGGGGATTGTATATATGTTTACTACGGTTCGCAGTATATATATAATATATATATATATATATATACACACCCACACAAACATTATATATATATATTATATTATGCAACCTGTATGTGTTAAAGGGGATCACTGAAACTCTTTCGGCCAGGACTCACAGAAACCTGGAGCCGGCCCTTGCTGTGGTGGCAGCGGGGCCGGTGAAACAGTGGCTGAGCAGCACTGCAGCTTCAAAGTGTCCGACTCCTCACAGTGACTCGTCTGAGACAACTAGTACTGCTGGCAGTTGACACTGCAGTGTCACTTCCAGGTTCTTCCATGGAGGCTGGAGAAGCCCTCCCTCACCCGGAAGTGACACTGCAGCGCTGTGATACCGGTGGGCTGAGCCATCCATAATCACCAGACCCGACCTGTCCAGAGGGATCCTGATCCTCCTCCTGGCCTGCTGCTCCAGGTAACAGCCCTGGAGCAGGGCTTTGGAGGGAGGATGCACACAAAAACAGGGAACACCAACATGATTTGGGGGGGCTCAGATGGGGAGAAGCTCAGCTTAGTCAACTACATCAAGGGGCCCTTCTCTTCCTTTGATGCAGACCTATGATGCATTATCCCCAAGCTGGGGGAGAAGATCGACTGCATCAAGGAAGGGGGATCCTGGGGGAGAAGCTCAGCTGCATCAAGTAAGGGGGGCCCAAGGACTCCTAGGGACCCGCAACTTCCTTGATGCAGCCAAGTTTCTGTGGCACCCCTGCAGACCAGGTTGGCCACATACGGAACTGCAGCCAGGCAGAAAGGTAGACAGTTTGTGCACCAAACACCCTCACAGCACACACACCCACAAGAGCACAGCACCCAACCCGGAGTCCAGGACTCTAGGCGGGTAAGGGGTGGTGGGGTTTAGAGGAAAGTGGGTGGAAAGGAAGGAAGATCAGGTGACAGAGAGCACAAATAGAGGAAAAGAGGAGGAAGGAGTTAGTAGGCCGAGTGAGCCGAGAGGTAAAAACAGCAGACAGACAGTGACACATCCCGGTGGGAGTGGGCTCCCTGGAGACGCAGAATCCACAGTCATAGAACCAATGAGAGAAAGCTCGTCCATAGCCGGCATCCCAGGGGAGTGTGAAGACAGAACCGGACCGGTATCACCGGGTCTAAGGAACACGGCAGCACCGACCAACTACTGGCGGAGTAGTTTTCCCTGATTGTACTGGAATCACACTGGGTTAGAAGGAGCCTGTAATACCTTGGAAGACAGGGTTACTGCAGGCTAGGCAAACACCAGAATGTCAGCTCTGAGGGGGACTGAAGTTTCACACCGGCTTCCCAGACAAACTGACGGGGAGCTTTAATTCTAAGTTGGAGTTTCTACTACCAGGGTTGGAGGCACAGCAGGAACCACGAGGACCCGGCTTACCCCGGCACACACTTAGGGGGAAGCTGCATACAAGGGGCCGAGCTGCCGCCATACAACCCGCAAAGACAACAGAGAGGGAGAGAACAGCCTGAAAGGACATATAGAAGGAATGAGGGGTCTCAGAGCGACAGCCTGGCTGCAAAGGATTAAGTGTTACCGGAGTTAACTGAACTGTGAACTGTTGAGAACTGTACCGTGACTTGTGTGACTTTGCAGAACTTGAAAGTAAACCCGGTGAACCCTGCTTCAGTGTCCGTGTCTGATTCCAGGTATTCTGAACTGTGCATCATACCTTTTACCCTGCCAGGAGCAGCCCGACTCGCAGCGGGCTCATCCATCCAGCTGCAGCCCATCCATCCCTCCATCCTCCTGGCAGAGCTGCGCTGCAGCAGTGGTCCTATCATTGACCACAACCAGTGGGTGGCATCACAACAGACAAATCCCTGTAAATGCCCCTTTACTTGTGAGAACTCGGGACACAGTCCGGACCATGACCTCTGTGACATCCCCAGCAGTACCCCGGTCCGGTACTGAGTGCCCCGTCCCAGTGGGATCCACACTTCTCCCTCAGGACCCCCCCTTCATTGATGCATCCAAGCCTTTCCCCCAAGCTGGGGGAGAAGATCGGTGCATCAAGGAAGGGGGGGGGAGTCATGGGGAGAAGCTCGGCTGATTCAAGGAAGGGTGGGGTCCTGGGGCCAGCCCCCATGACGCCCCCTTTCTTGATGCAGCCGAGTTTCTCCCCCAGGCATATAGGCGAGAAGCACTATGAAGAAAGTAAGCCGCATATGGGGGAGAGCAGAAAGAAAGGGGAATGGCTAAATATATCACCTTTAGGCTTGCCTTGGGCTATATATGTTATGAAGAGGCTATGCTGGGCTGTATATATTACCTGGAGGCTGTTTTGGGCTGTATATATTACTTGGAGGCTATGCTGGACTGCATATATTACCTGGAGGCTGTGCAAAATTACCTGCAGGAGGCTGTCTTGGGCTATATATGTTACTAGCTGTACTACTCGGCTAAGCCGGGTTAATAAATAACTGCTGTTAGCTATAGCAAAATAGAATTTGAATATGTCATGTAGGAAAATAGAAGCTGAGCTGTGATTGGTTGCTATAGGCAGCCTAATAAATCTCCAGCCAACAGTAAACCCTCCCCCGCCGGGCAGTATATGTTACCTCACACATACACATAAAAGACAGCTCATGTGACGGACATCTGCCTTAATTCCTATATGGCACATGTGTTGCACATTGGCTGTTTTTAATCAGATGTTTATTTTTGGAAATTAAAGATACCAGACGTATGAGGCGAGTTGTGTGAGGCGATTTGTGCACATCTGTGTCTGTCTGTGTGGTGTGTGTGTCCCTGGGGTGTGTGTGTGTCCCAGTGGTGTGCGTGTGTCCCTGTGGGGGGTCCCTGTGGTGTGTGTCCTTTTGGGGGAGAGGGGTGTCCCTGTGGTGTGTGTCCTTATGGGGGGAGGGGTGTCTATGTGGTGTGTGTCCATCCCTATGGGGTGTGTGTGTTCCTGTGGGGTGTGTGTGTGTCTTTGTGTCTCTGTGGGGTGTGTATGTGTGTATGTCCCTGTGGTGTCTGTGTCCCTGTGGGGTGAGTGCATGTGTCCCTATAGGGTGTGTATGTGTGTGTGTCCCTTTGGGGGGGTGACTGTATGGTGTGTGTCTCTGTGTTGTGTGTCTCTTTCTGGTGTGTTTGTGTTCGGGTGCGTGGTGAGTATCCAATGTTGGGGCTCCACCTTAGCTGTTACTCTTTTGTGTGCATGTGGTGTGTATACATGTCCCCGTACGTGAATATTCCATGTCAGTGACTATATGCTGGTATATGCTGCTAGTCTTTGGTGCTGTCATTAAGCCGCTCTCATTCACAACTGTCAACTGGTAACTGTCACTTTCTCTCCATTATGTAGATAGGGCCAAAATTGTTTGGTGAATTGGAACACGCGGGGTTAAATTCCGCCTCACAACATAGCCTATGACGCTCTCGGGGTCCAGATGTGTTACTGTGCAAAATTTTGTGGCTGTAATTGCGACGGTGTAGATGCCAATCCCGGACATACACATACACACATTCAGCTTTATATATTAGATTTATATTTTTGAATAATACCAGACTTGTGTGTGTTTTAGGGCGATTATGTGGCGTGGTTAATGTATGTGTGGTGAAATGTGTGTGCTGAGGGTGGAACAGTTGTGACAAAAAGTATTGACACCCCTGCAATTCTGTCAGATAATACTCAGTTTCTTCCTGAAAATGATTGCAATCACACATTCTTTGGTATTATTATCTTCATTTAATTTGTCTTCAATGAAAAACACAAAAAGAATTGTCCTAAAGCCAAATGGGATCTAATTCCACACCAAACATAAAAAGGGGGTGGACAAAAGTATTGGCACTGTTAGAAAAATCATGTGATGCTTCTCTAATTTGTGTAATTAACAGCACCTGTAACTTACCTGTGGCACCTAACAGGTGTTGGCAATAACTAAATCACACTTGCAGCCAGTTGACATGGATTAAAGTTGACTCAACCTCTGTCCTGTGTCCTTGTGTGTACCACATTGAGCATGGAGAAAAGAAAGAAGACCAAAGAACTGACTGAGGACTTGAGATACCAAATTGTGAGGAAGCATGAGCAATCTCAAGGCTACAAGTCCATCTCCAAAGACCTGAATGCTCCTGTGTCTACCGTGCGCAGTGTCATCAAGAAGTTTAAAGCCCATGGCACTGTGGCTAACCTCCCTAGATGAGGACGGAAAAGAAAAATTGTCAAGAGATTTCAACGCAAGATTGTGCGGATGGTGGATAAAGAACCTCGACTAAGGCTGTGGTCACAGTTTTTTTAGTGCCTTTTAAAAACGCATGCTTTTTTACATGCGTTTTTCATGTCAGCATGAGTTTTTTAAGGTCTCTGATGGCTCCCTGCATTTTTGGGTGCGTTTTTGAATCTGCACCTAAAAATAGTGCTTGTAGTATTTTTTTGAGCGTTTTGAAAAACGCATGCGTTTTTGTAGAAAACGCATGCGTTTTTATAACATGGGCCTCTATGGAAAACGCATGCAAAAACGCATGTACAATTAGTACCTTTTAGTGCCATTCAAAAACGCATGCGTTTCCCATAGGAGCCCACGTTAAAAAAAAACGCATGCGTTTCCGCAAACGCATGCGTTTTTTTAACATGGGCTCCTATGGGAAACGCATGCGTTTTTGAATGGCACTAATTGTACATGCGTTTTTGCATGCGTTTTCCATAAGGCCCCTTATTAAAAAACGCATGCGTTTTTGGATATGCTCCAAAAACGCATGGGACAGTCACACATGCTTTTTGGCTATTAGGGCATGCGTTTTTTAACATGGGGGCCTATGGGTGCGTTTTTTACATGCGTTTTTGAAAACGCATGTCTCCAAAAATGCATGTGAAAAATGGTACTGTGACCACAGCCTAACATCCAAACAAATTCAAGCTGCCCTGCAGTCCGAGGGTACAACAGTGTCTACCTGTACTACCTGTTGGCGTCTGAATGAAATGGAACTGTATGGTAGGATACCCAGGAAGACCCCACTTCTTATGCCCAGATATAAAAAAGCCAGGCTGGAGTTTGCCAAAACTTACCTGAGAAAGCCTACAACGTTTTGGAAGAATGTTCTCTGGTCAGATGAGACAAAAGTGGAGCTTTTTGGGCAAAGGCATCAACATAGAGTTTACAGAAGAAAAAAAGAGGCATTCAAAGAGAAGAACACGGTCCCTACAGTCAAACATGGTGGAGGTTCCCTGATATTTTGGGGTTGCTTTGCTGCTTCTGGCACTGGACTGCTTGACCGTGTGCATGGCATTATGAAGTCTGAAGACTACCAACAAATTTTGCAGCATAATGTAGGGCCCAGTGTGAGAAAGCTGGGTCTCCCTCAGAGGTCATGGGTCTTCCAGCAGGACAATAACCTAAAACACACTTCAAAAAGCACTAGAAAATGGTTTGAGAGAAAGCACTGGAGACTTCTAAGGTGGCCAGCAATGAGTCCAGACCTGAATCCCATAGAACACCTGTGGAGAGATCTAAAAATGGCAGTTTGGAGAAGGCACCCTTCAAATATCAGGGACCTGGAGCAGTTTGCCAAAGAAGAATGGTCTAAAATTCCAGCAGAGCATTGTAAGAAACTCATTGATGGTTACCGGAAGCGGTTGATCGCAGTTATTTTGGCTAAAGGTTGTGCAACCAAGTATTAGGCTGAGGGTGCCAATAATTTTGTCTGGCCCATTTTTGGAGTTTTGTGTGAAATGATCAATGTTTTGCTTTTTGCTTCATTCTCTTTTGTGTTTTTTCATTGAAGACAAATTAAATGAAGATAATAATACCAAAGAATTTGTGATTGCAATCATTTTCAGGAAGAAACTGAGTATTATCTGACAGAATTGCAGGGGTGTCAATACTTTTGGCCACAACTGTATATGTGTTCAAGCACGTGGTAGCGTGTGGCGCATTTTGTGTGTATGTTCATATCCCCGTGTGTGGTAAGTATCCTATGTCGGGGCCCCACCTTAGCAACTGTACGGTATATACTCTTTAGCGCCATCACTCTCATTCTTTTAGTCCCCCTTGTTCACATCTGGCAGCTGTCGATTTTCCTCCAACACGTTTCCTTTCCCTTTTTCCCCATTATGTAGATAGGGTCAAAATTGTTTGGTGAACTGGAATGTGCAGGGTTAAAATTTCGCCTCACAACATAGCCTATGACGCTCTCGGGGTCCAGACGTGTGACTGTGCAAAATTTTGTGGCTGTAGTTGCGACGGTGTAGATGCCAATCCCGGATATACACACATACACACACATTCAGCTTTATATATTAGACTAGATATACCAAGGGCCCTGCAATTGTATCCACTTGCAGAGACTGCCTGCTTGCACTAGGAGTCTTATGGTGGGTTTACACACACCAATTTATCTGTTCAATCTCTGAACCAATCTCTGGTTGCAGTGAAATCATGGATACATTGCTCCATGTTGTACACAGCTACAAAATGGAGCAATGTATCCATGATTTCACTGCAACCAGAGATTGGTTCAGAGATTGAACAGATAAATTGGTGTGTGTAAACCCACCATCACAAGCTAGACAATGCTCCCTGGGAGGAAAGCTATGCAAATTAGCAATGGAATAACAGTTAACAAGGACAATGTAATATAAAAAAAACACTTTTTATTCATTTACACACGACAGGAATAGGCAAAGAACTGTGAGAGCAGCTGAGCGGTCTGCAGAACAACACAAATCCTTCAAGGAGCAGTGCAGAGCAGTATGCTGCCCATTGAGCACAGCAGAGCTGTATTGTATGCTGTACACATTAAAAACTGCAGAGCAACATGTCACCAAGCACCACTGAGCATTATGTGACAATGAGCAATGCAGAACAGTATGCCATACTGAACATCGCAGAACATCGCACTACACTGAGGACTGCAGAGCATTAGGCCACAATATAAACTGCAGAGCAGTATGTCATACTGAGGAATGCAGAACAGCGTACCACTCTGAGGACCACAGAGTGACATGCAATACGCCACCCTGACCAATCCTGTATGGTATGCCACTCTGGCATCACAGTGCTGGATGTACTGTGCAATACGGAACTGAAGTATTTTGTCACTATAAGGAATACAGTACACGAATGAGCAGGGCATTCCACTGCAGCACATCACAAAGAAAAGCCATCTGCAGACCACTCCAGCTCACAGTGTTACTGGACCAGACATGAAGGGAAGACATGAGACCATCAGAGCCAGAAATACAGACCGTGATGTGCAGGCTCAGTGTATATACACACATATATGTTCATATAAGCATGTATATGCATACATTACACACAAGTTAGGGGTTGAGGTATTACACTTCAGGGAGAGGTAACTCCCATCAGGAAGCTTTTTTTTTTCATTTTCATTTTTTTTTTATTTTAACTCCCTGCATGCCAGGGCCTGGCCAGAGACACATTTCTGCATGCGATGGAGATATCTCTTGGCAATGCACTGCAGGCCCGTCTGGCAGTGAGAGGATTGAGAGGTGCAGAAAGCTGTTAGTCCGTTATAGTAGTCCTTTAAAATCCATATTCGTTATAGTTAATTGCTCATTCATTTCTTCACAAAGTCTTAATTAAAGAGGCCACAGCAGCAACACCTTTAGGTGATAAGACACCATTATGTATCCAGGTTCTTATTTAGGTGTGAGAGATTATGCCATGCACACAAATTAAGGAAATGTCCCCATCCTGGCAGTTACATTAGAAAAAAAGATTGGGCACAAGATTTACCCCTTTTGAAGGTGGCAGCATGAATGTTGCTTGATTGGACCCAAAAAATGTCTGCCTCCACTGTTTACCTAAAAAAGTGACCAGTGACGTCATTAGTTACTAGTGAATTAATACGTATTGTCATGCATACTTATTTCACATAATTACATTTCAAGATGTTCATAGAGACAGAAACATAGAAGAGTCATGTACTAACAAAGTGCAAAGTGAATGGTTGATTGCTTTTTTCCATTTATGCATATCCCTGCTCAAAGATCACCAATGAATAATATATATTACAGTATTATATTAATCACAGAATAATGTGTTAATGTATCATCATAGAAAATAGCCCCTGTTATATCATATTTTTCATCTATTTTACTACTGATTTTGTTTTCCCTTGGAAATTGGTTCATATCAAACATAAAAATGGCAGGTAATTGCCACAATACACTCCGATATGTATTCTGTATCTTGTCTGATGTCACCAAACATACCATACAATAAGGATTAAAAGGATATTCTATTGCTTTCACATCTACAAAATTAAAGGCGTATTCTGTATTTTTGCAAATAATAACACCCGCCAATCGGTTTTAGCAGGCAATTTAAACCGCTCAGCTGATACTGGTCATGTGACACATTAGCTGATCGGATGCCGCCAATCAGCTGATTAAGGTCCTTGCAGCCATCTGACATGGATGCCTCGCATTGCGGAACACTCAGCGGAGAGGTGAGCATTTTTTTTTTAACACATTGCTTTCTTTAATTTCACTTTAGCAGTGTATGTAGATACATTGCTAAAGTGAAATTACACAGATGTCACACGGGAACAGAGCATGCTCAGTACACTAAAACTCGGTGAAATTCGGGAAACAATCCTGTTTTTTTCCGGATCCGATGCCCATAGACTCCGTGCTATGTGTAGGGCGGATCACCCCAGATTCGTTTTTGTCTGTTTTTTTTCACTGGAGCCCAAATTCGGAGCATTCTCTGATTTTGGGCCAGAAAAAAACAGGACATAATCGGATGGTCATTTATGGCCAATCCAGCACCATAGGGATACATGAGAGGCAAAACAGGATCCTGTTCTGTCCTTTTCAAAACAGACACAACAGGATCCCAAAAAACGTGGTGTGAAGCCAGCCTTAGGCTACATTCACATGTTCAGTTTTTGTTCAGTTTTTTACATCAGTTTTTGAAAGCCAAAACCAAGAGTTGATGAAAATACGGAAGTGTGACGTCTTTCTATTGTACTTTTGCTTTGATTGTTCCACTCCTGGGTTTGGCTTGTAAATACTGATGTAAAATATTGACCAAATACTCAATGTGTGAACGTGGCCTAATAGAAAGAAGTCACAACTTCTGTATTTTTCATCCACTACTGGATTTGGCTTACAAAAACTGATGTGAAAACCTGAACATGTGAAGTTAACCTAACTGCTGTATAAAAATCAATGAATTGGAGAGATGGCTGGAATCTTGGGATCTTAAGGCCACTTCAAACACACAGATATCTTAGTCCAATATCTGAACAGATCTCTGGTTGCAGTGAAATCATGGATACATTGTTCCATTTTGTGGCTGTGTACAACATGGAGCAAATGTATCCATGATTTCACTGCAACCAGAGATTGTTCAGATATTGGACTCAGATATCTGTGTGTGAAGTGGCCTTAACTCCTCACTTGGAATGTAACTACCTTTCACACTTTGCCAGGCTTTGGTAGCCAAGCTGCGTGTAAACAAGCTGTACAATATGTAAAATAAAAGTTGTCACAGCAGAAGAATGAAAGCAAGTCTATTGCAAACTTGCTTATTCTCATGTTGTCTAATTAACTAACTAAAACAATTTATTAACATGAGAATGTCCCTTTAGATCCCTGTTTGATGACATTTACATTAAATCTTTTTTGCTCATTTCATATTAGGAAAGTAGGTGAGATGTAAACTATCTCAATCGCATGCTTCAGAGATAGGAATGAGCAAGTATAATCGTTACTATTTGGTACTCGCCGAATAGTAACGATATTTGGGCTACTCGCTACTCCCCGAGTTTCTTATGATTACTCGGGAGTAGCGAGTAGTCCATTCACTTCCACAGTGTATCTATATACACTGCGAAAGTGCAAAAAAAGTGAATAAAAGTTGTTAAAAAAAAAAAAAATCATACCCACCCATCCGATGGTGCACCAGGGGACCCGCAAAGAAGGCATCCGATGAACGAGAAGGACCTGTCCCTCTGATAGCCAATCATGATGGCTGGTAGCGATCTCGACAATCAGATGGCCAGTCGTCACAAACCACCTAATTGCTACCAGCCACCTGATTGGCCAGGTTGCCAGGTCTTGAACGTGCATCAATGACCTGGCAATCTGGCCAATCAGGTGGCTGGTAGGGATCATGTGGTTTGTGACGTTAGGCCATCTGATTGGCCAGATCGCTACCAGCCATCTGATTGGCTGTCAGACTCATAGGTCCTTCTCGTACATCGAATGTCTTCGTTTCCAGTCCCGATGCAGGCGTCGGATGGTTGAGTATGATATTTTTTTGTTCACTTTTAGTGCACTTTTGCAGTGTATATATAGATACACTGCGAATGAACTCGCCTTGCCCATTCATTAACATTGGACTCGCTATACTCGCAACGAGTAGCGAGTCCGATTAGTTCTGTACTAGCTCATCCCTATTCAGAGACAATCCACTGTGGAAATTGGTGTGCACAGATTTAAAATCCATCACATGTCAATTTATACTGCACAATTTCATACTGGATATCAACATTTCAATATGGCAAATTCTGCAGCAGTTTTTGCTATGGAAAGTCCACACCGGATTGCTCCTGGAATACATTTACTATAAATTATCAGAGTTGTGTCCTGAATAAATTGTGCACCTATGTGATCAGCAATTGCAGGACTGATTATTTTTATCCAACAAAAGTAACTTTACAACTGCAAAGAGATTTTTGATTAACATCAAGCAGAGATCTTGAGAATTTTGAGCAATTATTGCAAAAAGTACATTTCAAACTGGTACGAACTTCATTAAATACAGAATAAAGTTTGCTATATTTTCTGTGGCAACCTTCACGGACTATGGTTCCTTCATTTACATAGCTTCTGGTCTGCGCTCTCTTAGCAAGCCATAGGATCCCGGTGGTCATGTCTTCGTTATCGGTCATCAGTTACTGATGTGCAAACCTTATGGGGCCATCACACGCGTCAATCTATCGTGCGTGCGACCATAATTTTCCATCGCGCACACGACGCTCCACCCATATCACAGCGTGTGACAGTGCGGTCCGACCAGCGATGAGTCGCGTGATCGCAGGCTGCATGGTTTAGATCCTTAGCTAAAACCTAGCGACGATCGTTCATTGTCTTTTGCACATCGATGCATGTGACATCTGTGTAACGACCGGTTTGATGATCAAGTGCACTGCAGCTAATGTTGTCAGACTGCCAGAATTGGTCGCAGCATCGCACTTGCGATCGTTCCAGCGTCTTTATCGGACAGTCGCTTGGAAGAAAGTCTTCCCGTGTGACTGTTGTGTAGCGATCATTGAACATCGCTCAGACGCTTCCAAAAAATTACATCGCAAGTACGATTGCACGATAGATTGACGCGTGTGACGGCCCCATTGGATATTACCTAGGAAGACCCAATGGCTTACTGGAGGAGTGTGGCGAGAAGCTGTGTCAGTGAAGGGATGTGCGCATCCATTTCTATTCTTGTTTTAAATAATACAGATACTTTAAACTTAATTTTATGTGTCATATCAACATTTATATTATATAGTTATCCACATTTATATGATATAGTTATCCAGTACTGAACTTGATTCTTATTATACAGAACATTTTGACCCATATGTTTCCTTTGCTTTAATAGTACTGATGCATTGGAATCTATTAATGCAGCAACCGTAGCAATTTGTGACATGTAATTTTGTAACTTGTATAGGGGGAAATCCCTACAGGGTTCACTTTAACCCCTGATGAAGAGACCTGAATAGTCTCGAAGGCTTTCTCTTTACTACCATCTTGTCAGTTAGTCATTAAAATGTATCAATGACTGAGGACTCTCAGATCTTAGTATTCTTTTATCTACTGACTTTTAATTGGTTTCTCAATGATGTAAGAACTATCAGGTAAATAGTTGCTAACTACCTGCCTGTTTTATCCAATGCCAGTTCAGAGTGGTCACAGATACAACTCCTGCTGGTGACTCTGCTGCTTTACATCAACAGAAAAATTACCGAATTGGTACATAATATATAAGAAAGGAAAAAAATGGCCTCTTACAAATACCTTTGCATTTTGCAGGACACCATCAGCTACCTCAGAGGCAACCTTATCTCTCAACACCGATGCTCCATCTCCTACAACCCTGACAACGGGGGCGATTGTGGCATCTGCGACCGCCGTGCCACAAGGAAGAGACAGGTGGTATCGCTGGACAAGAGGTCACCACAGGGCGGCAGCCACTCCAATAGTGAAGCATAGTGTCAGAAAGCAGCCTATTAATGACGCCCGGTGTTGAGAGATAAGGGTTGCCTCTGAGGTAGCTGATGGTGCACTGCAAAATGCAAAGGTATTTGTAAGAGGCCATTTTTTTCCTTTCTTATATATTATGTACCAATTCGGTGATTTTTCTGTAAAACAAAATTATACATGTGCTAAACATGTGGCTAGGTACTTGTAGGTGTGAGGTCCCGTGACGGGGGCTACGAGCTTACGCTATTTTGGTCCAAAATATCAAACTAAACCCTCACTGTCATCTATAGTGATATATTGCATTTTTTTATCTGCAGTCTACAGCAGTGTCCTCTAGGGGGCGACAGTCACTTGTGTTGCATTTTTTGTTGCAGAGCGGCCCGCCTTGTCTAACAGCTAGGCGTCATTAATAGGCTGCTTTCTGACACTATGCTTCACTATTGGAGTGGCTGCCACCCTGTGGTGACCTCTTGTCCAGCGATACCACCTGTCTCTTCCTTGTGGCACGGCGGTCGCAGATGCCACAATCGCCCCCGTTGTCAGGGTTGTAGGAGATGAAGCATCGGTGTTGAGAGATAAGGGTTGCCTCTGAGGTAGCTGATGGTGTCCTGCAAAATGCAAAGGTATTTGTAAGAGGCCATTTTTTTCCTTTCTTTACATCAACAGAGCAGCGGTTCCAGGCTGCTGCATCGACAGGGCGTGACTTCCGATGTCATGCTGATTGACAGCTGACTTCTTGTAGTTAGGTAGCAGAAAACTGGCTGTCAATAAGCATGACATCGGCAGTATTGCCCCGTGGATAGAGAAGAGCAAAAGAGAAGCAGCTGCTTTGTTAATGTGATTACAATGGAAGGCACAATATTGCTGTCAGCAGAGATGAGCGCCGGGCAGAACAGGCAGGTAGTTACTAACCAAGCCATAGTAACAAAACAAAATAATTCTGGATAATAGTTGTAAGAGTGCTGTATACCCCAGACCCATTTGTCCATCAATATCACCAAACTATTAGCTAAAAGTCAACTGATCACGTAGTGTAACTGAATGGGATCACATTGTGAACCACAAAGTACCACAAATAGCAAATCCGATAATCTACCCGATTCTGCCTTTTTTTTTATCTTGCTAATTGTCGTCATGGTACCTCTTGGCACACAGTGGTCTCTGGCCATGCAATCTGTATTGCAGCCAACGTCACTGCGCAGCACAACCTTATGTAGATGATGAAGTTTAGCTCTAAGGTCTCTGAATCAGCAGTATTATCTGGAAAAGGAAGCTTAGCTGATGTTCAGTCATTACATAGCACCAACCCTCTTTCTACTAGTCAGGTCACAAAGTGTTGGTGTAGGGAAAGAGGAGTTATGTTCTAATCTGCAGCATAGATTCTTCTTCTTTAATCTGACACTAGACTTCATTTTATTTCCAAAAACCAACTACTGAGATAACTGAGAGCTTAAAGGGAACCTGTCAGCAGGTTTTAGACCTTTAACTAACGTCATCTATGTAAAGCATGTGAAATGTTGAATATTTGACTATATCTTTGTACTACAAGTCCATATCTCCATTTTATAGAAACCTTCAGTGAATATTTATCAAAATAATCTCATAAATTCACGGGCCTTAGCCTGCACTAAAAGCTCACTGGCTTCTCTCCCTTGTCCTCCTCATGCTCCTGCAACGCTGTTAGTCACTTTTCACTGTGATTTGATGCACAGTCCGAGATCTTGAGCAGACGCTGTCATCAAGTTAAGACTTGCACGAGATCTTGGACAATGTCAGATATATCAGTCATTAACAGGAGGTCGGCTGTGGGAGGAGAAAGATGGAGAGAGGTCAGAAAACTATAATTGCAGGACTAAACTCCTGCACTTAGCTCATTTACATAAACATTTACCAATAAATGTCTAGAAAACTTAGAATACTAAGGAATAGATATAATAAAGTTTCAGATGCTTGACATAGATGACATCAATTCGGGGTCTAAGAACCTGCTGATAGGTTAATTAATTTTGTGAGATAGAACCATTGCAATAATACAAAAATCAATATATTATATATGCATTGCCCTACACATGGGGTTTAATTGCGGCTGGAAACTAGTTTTATTAGTCTGATTTGATCATTTTGGCACAAGAGGGGATAAAATAAAAATACTACTTATTTGGATGAGCATACATTGATCACCTGTGCTCGGCTGTTCTGTCAGCCAACCCTTTCTTCAGACTCAAGCTTACTGTTCTATTAACAGGTGGTCGCCCTAATGGTGGGACTCCCAATAAATTAACATTTATCACAGATAGTCGATATATGTATGAAATACTTTAAGAACCACTGACTCCATAAGTCCCTAGTCTACAAACTAGAATCTTTTGAAGACATCCGTCACAAAAAATCCTCCTTTTTTACATAGGTAGCAAGTACTGCATTCCAAATTAACTATTTAGTATACTCTTTTAACTAGACTCGATTCTCTATATGTCCTCTCCCTTGATTGTAGGTCCTACAGATCAGTGGGTTCCAGGTTCTGAGACCCCCACAGATTGCTCGAAAAACTGCTCTGAAGCTTGCTGCTCAGCAGTTGCATGTGTTGAGCTCCTTTGTTCAGTAAGATATGGAAACTATTAAAATCATTTCTTTTATTTTGTTTAGTTCACTATGTATTGAGTTGTAGAAGAACAAGTCAGGGCTAGGCATTGGTGCCAGAGGCGAGGCTAGCATGCTGAGACTGTTGTTTCCACATGAACTGTAGAATCTGTGCAATGTGTACTTTTCAGAGTGCATATATAATTACCAATACTTTACAGTGTTATTAAGAGTGCCTTCCCATGTTGAGTCGCCGCATGTGGCCCAAACCATGCCCACCTGCAACATGAAGAGATTTAAATAGTGTTAATAGGTAGCAGGAGTTTGCTGGTCATGTATGATTGTTAACGGTCTGGCAGTTTTGCAGGTAGAACAGTGGTAATATTGGCAAAATCCTGTACCCATTCTATTTGAAACACAACCCACAAAACGTTAAGTTGTTTTTAGCACCCCAACATAACTACTCTTTAGGTGACTCAATAGTCATAATTATAGGGTAGTTGACACAACGGGATAAAAAAAATCTGTTTGATTTTCATCCAGAAAAGTGGGACTTTTTTTTCTTACTTGTCATCCATGTGTGATCCGCTTTTTTACAATAGCAGTTATTGATCATTTACAGGACCATTTATAGTTTCCTATGTTACAGAATTGCAACAGATGCTATCCTGTGGCTACCAATTAGTTTTCTTGCACCCATAGACTTAAAGGGTGATCTGGTCAATTTCAATCTCAAATCACAGCATGATGCAATTTTTTCTCACAGACAAATTGTGTCAGTGAAAAATTCTGCACTGCCTTATTGAATAACATGGGTCAACTATCCGGTAAAGAAAATCAGATAGCACTCGTCCTAATTTATACGCTCCTGTGCACAAGCCCTTATACTGTGCAAAGATTTGCATTAATTACACAAATGTGTTTAGTTAATGAATTATCATTAATTTTCACTGTGTAACATGGTGCATTAAAAATCAGTCATTATACTGGATTGTGCAATCATTCTATAGATACTCAGTATCATTACACAACATACTATGTTCTTATAGGTGTATAATAAGAACTGGGGTGATTTTCCTGGCCATTACTGTTTTGATTTGCTTTGGTTCCCGTAACTTGCCATTTTGGGGCTCAAAATGTAGGAAACTGTTAGATCTTGCTGTTCTCAAGATGGGAGTCAATATGTTTTATTAGAACATCATCAGGGTATCCTACTGGGAAGGCCAGCTGACAGAGGGGGCAGCTTCTTACTTCAGAGTCTACTGTCTCCATTAGTAACTGCAAAAAAGGTAAAAGCAAACACAGAGAAGAAGGTAAATGTATAGATATCAAAGATATATTAGCAATGCCCAGATGTAGTAATCTTTGCTAACATTTCATTTTCAAGCATATTAATTTTCTACATTTAAAATTTAGGGTACCGTTACATGTCGCATCATTGCATGCAATTTCACTTGCAACTTACTGGTTGCAGTGAAATCATGGACCATTGTTCATTTGTACACGGCAACAAGATAGAACAATGTGTCCATGATTTCACTGCAACCAGTGAGTTGCAAGTGAAATTGCATGCAATGTTGCGACATGTAATGGTACCCTTAATAGTGATGACTTATTCCTAATTTGGACTGCTGTTCCCTGCACCGCAGTGACTCAAGCCACATGACTGTGCAGGAAACTTTAATTGACCCTACTTATGTGAAGTGTGCTACAGAGCAACAATCCAATCATTTTCTGGATTTATTGGAATTGAATCCCCACTGAGCATGAAGTGATGGCATATACTGATATCATTTCATCATTTTACTATTGGATTAATAGTCCGATCATACATATAAAGATAGAGGACAATTTAGTTTTACTCTCCTGCTCATATTAGCCTGCTGCCTATACTATCTAGAGAATTGCAGGAAGGGAAGTGGTGCCTGCTCTAAACTCATGCTCATATCAGAATTATGGTTTGTGATACTGACATTACACATCTCCATCACATCACCCTAGGCATAGTGATCCCAATGAAAAGTATATGTACAATATATGTTTGGGGATTGTTCTTATCTGACTACAATTGCTCTTTCCACCCAATCTGGGTCTTGTCTGTAGCCCAAATATTCTTACCCACTTGCACACTCACATTGATGGAAGGCCAGGACTGTGCATGTTCCGCTCTGGAATATGATGCTGACATTCTTCTACTTGCTGCATCAGGAATAGGGAAACCCAGCACAAAAGGAAGCACAGCGTACTGCTCCAGGCTCTGGACTAGGTGGGGATGGGGGACTCCATTCTTCCTCATCAGAAGATTGCTGTGGGGGTTCTTGGAAGCAAGGGACAGTAGGTGGGCTGCCTACATACCCCTCATTGTAGGACAATTGCTTGGGCAGAGTTGCAGTTCCAATTGGCATCCATAGTGAGCGAGGTGTTCGTTGATACATTGCAGGCTCGCTGATCTCAGAATAACTACGTCGGGCTTGGAATGAGGCCTTTGCTTGATGCACTGACGTCTTAGGATATGAAATATCTGTGCCCACAGGTGATGGGCATGGTGAGGGTACAGGAGATCTACGTGAAGGTGAAGAGGGTGGTATTGGTGATCGACGTTGGTGTACTGGAGACTGTGGGACTGGAGATCTTCTCTGCAAAATGGGAGAGGACACTGTGGAACTGGGGAACGCCGTTGAGAGGAAGGAGAGTGGCGTAGAGAAGAAGGTGAGTGACGCATTTGACAAGGAGAGTGTCGATGTGGAGGAGAGTGTCTTTGTCCTAAAAAAGAAACTCGGTGTAACCAATCTAATTGGAAACAGTTATATTATCATATTATCAAATACTTTGGAACTTAAAGGTGACCATACACCACATTTTTTGGCCAAAGGCTAGTTCAGTCAATAGCAGTTCTTCACAGCCTCTCAATATATACTTGATTAGTTGAACATATTATTAATTGGGGAACAGGATAAGCTACATCTAGTAGATGACTTATCTCCCTAAAGGTACTGTCACACGCGGCAATATTGCTTGCAATTTCACTGGCAATTTGCTGGTTGCAGTGAAATCATGGACACATTGTTCCATTTGTACACGGCAACAAAATAGAACAATGTGTCCATGATTTCACTGCAACCAGCAAATGGCCAGTGAAATTGAAAGCAATATTGCTGTGTGTGACGGTACCTTTAAGAACACAGGATCTGGTATGTTAAAATTTCTTTCCGGGCATCTACTAAACATCTATATACATTAGATGTTGTTTGATCCAAATAAATTCTAATTCCTAACCGTCTATGAGATTCTTTTTCTTTCTTTTCCTTTTGCTTACTCCAAACTCACCTTTCAGGGTGGGTTCACACTGCGGTCAGGTCCAGTCCTGGGCTGTCAGGGGTGAACCTGACAGCCCCGGACCGAATTAGCACACAAAACAGGAGGGATAATATGCCCTCCGGACCGGTGTGCATCCTGCCGCAGCTGCCGCTGCTGATTATTCAGGACCGTGGCTTGCAGGGAGCTAGCTGCAGTCCTGAATTACAACAGAGGTGTGCAGCCGCCGGTATCCGGTTCCCGGATCCTCCCGGATCGGGGCAATCCGGCCCCATAGGCTCCCATGTTAAGGGAGTGACGGATTGCCCCGGAAGGATGCGGGGGAATCAGGGAGGATTCGGGAGACACCAATTAGGTGCAAATCGGACTCCCCGGACCCAAAAACGTTGCATGCACTTCTCCCGGATTTTTCCGGCTTGATAGCAGCCGGATGGCAGATAACTGCCATCCGGCCCCATAGGATACTATGGGGCCAAAATCCGGTCCGGGGCTGTCACCCCTGACAGCCCCGGTCCGGCCCTGACCGCAGTGTGAACCCATCCTATGCTATGTTAGCTTATTTCCCCTTAAACTAACAATTATAATAGATATTTTCACACCAACTTCAGATCCATATTTTAGAATTTAGTGGCTATGCTTCCCATTGATCCACTGAGCAAAGAAAGTGATGCCCATTGGACTGTAACTATATTCTGTTTTGTGTTCCTTCTTGGAGGATCTGCTGCATTGGTGTTTTACACAGGCAGCTCATTGATTTACAGAGAACCTTTGAACAAATTTTGACTCAAACTGTACAATCCTACACATATTAGCAGGAATAAACTTTTTTCCTTTTCTTCACTCCTTTGTGAAAATAAAAGGAATTAATAAAGAATGAGTTACAAAATAACTCACCAGAATATTTAGATGACAATATGAAATATCGATAACTTCTTACCTGTTTGTTCTTCTAGCAGTGACCTGAGAATACGGCTCTGCAGGGCAGTAAGGTCACGTAGACGGTAAAGCTCCTCTGTCAGTTCAGTATACGCCAAGGCCAAATTCACCCTGCAAATAAAGATAATATCACACTGTCAGAACATTCAGATTCGGCAAACCCCTTTGTACAAGACAAATGGACCTGTTCCATGCATTGTATCATAGATTAATGGAATTATTGGAAACATTTTTAAATATTCCAAAGTTTTTATCTATGGTTGAAGCCATATTAAACTATTTACTTTAAAATATCTATATTAAAAGAGTTAAAAGCTATTTATATCTTTGTACAGATTATTTTACCCCTCCCACCCTAATGTCCCCCCTTCTTTTTGCCGGTTCGATGGAGAAAAAGCTCCAGGATGGCAGGGGTAGTGATATTCTTTGCAGGTTCCTAAGGTCCTTTCTCAGGTCCAAAACCCTTCTTGTCCACAACATAAAACGTCCTCCCTCTGGACCTTTTTAGTATTCAGAATGCACTGAATCTCGAAGATGTCCAAGGGACCCTCAGGATAGGCAGTAGTGGAAGAAACATGGGACTTAGAGAAGTGATTCAAGACCACCAGCTTCAGGAGTAAGATATAAAGGACATATGAGATTCATAGATTTTCAGGGAGTTGAGGATGATAGGTCATCAAAGTTGCCTGAGGATCCTGTGCAGGCCAAGGTACTAGGTGTGACGACCACCCGCTCCAAGGTATTTGAAGGGCGTGGTTACCTCCCATAGGCTGGAGCTCACAGCCTGTTGATCTCATCCAGACCGCCCCTAGAACCAGGCTAGACGGTGATGCATGACTGGCATCAACCACCCCACTTCTGACAAAAGAACGAAGGCTGTGCCTATCAGACCCCTCTGCAGGACCCCCTCTTCTGCAACCAACATCACCCACAGGAGAAACACGGCAGCACCCCTTGACAGAGGCAGACGTCGAAGCAGCAGGTCCATATGAAGACAAGGCCCTCCTATCACCGGCATCATCAGCCGAAGGAATCCGGCGCCTCCCAGCGGCCAAGGCAGGAACACCAGCCACCGAGTCCAACGGTGACGTGACACCAGGGAGACAATATGTATCAAGGCACCTTCAGGCAAATATTCTGGGATTACAGAGAGATCTTATCTCTGAGAAGATACAAAGGTGGGGAACCTATATCTTCCTGGCTACATGAGTCTTCATCCATGACACAGCCTTAAGTAGTAAAGACTGGGTCTGGGCTCCAGAAGACTTCACAACATGGTTATTGTAGGAAAGCGCCACCCATGGGAGTATTACTACCCCGTCAGCCTGATGGGCAGAAATAAAATGGCGAAGGTAGTTCTCAAGAATCTGATTTACCTGTTCTACTTGCCCATTGGTTTATGGATGGTACATTAAGGAAAAATCCACCTGGTCATTAAGCAGCTTGCACACAGCTCTCCAAAACTTTAAAGTAAAATGGACTCCACAATCAGAGACTAAGTGGAGAGGAAGACTGTGGAGACGAAACACATTCTGGAAGAACTGCGTGTCAAGCGTAGGAGTGGAGGGAAGAGTGGCCAGAGGAATGCAGTTAGCCATCTTAGAGAACTGATCTACCACAATCCAGATGGTATTGCAACCCTCAGAGCAAGGCAAGTCTGAATATGTTGCAAGGGAGCCGAAGGAACTAGCAGATGTTGGAGAAGACCAACAGGCTTGGCCCTGGAAGACTTTTTATTGGTGCACGGTGAAGAGGTATTTACGAAGTCCCAGACATCCTTAATCGGCGAGGGCCACAAGAAGCTGCAAGCAATTAGCTCAGTGGACTTATGTTTGCTCATATGACCTCCAAACTTGGATTCATGTTCCCAAGAGAGAGTTCTCTGACTCTTAATAGAATAAAGGTCTTGCCTGGAGGAATCGATTCGTGGGGAAAAAAATGGTGTATCATGGTCCGCGCTGCCAAAAACATCCACTCTGAAAGTAATGCACGTGAAGATGGAACTTCAAAATAACTTCTTTATTGCCTCCTACGCGTTTCGGTGCCCTCCTGGCACCTTCCTCCCTGAGGAAGGTGCCAGGAGGGCACCGAAACGCGTAGGAGGCAATAAAGAAGTTATTTTGAAGTTCCATCTTCACGTGCATTACTTTCAGAGTGGATGTTTTTGGCAGCGCGGACCATGATACACCATTTTTTTCCCCACGAATCGATATATTTCCGCACTTGAGTGGACGGTGGAAGTCCTGCAGCAGCCATCCAGAAATAAAGCATTAAGTACGCCTTCAAGCCAGTTGTGGGTGACACAACTGTCTCAGGTGAGTGAATTCCTTTTTTCACCACTTTATATCTAGTGCCACAGTGATAGGGCACTATTGCGCCTCTTGTTCCCCCTCCTTCTTTTATTTGCCTGGAGGAATGTCTCATAAAAAGTCCAGAGCTACTTCAACAATCCTGTCTGGGTCAATGATCAGGATGAAAATGTAATTTGAAGTTGAATCAAGTGAAGAGTGCCCACCTGGCTTGACAAGGATTCAAAATCTGGGTGGACTACAGAAAGGTCAGATTCTTATGGTTCATGTAAGTCACAAGCGGTGAGTTGCCATAATCCAGTAGATGTTGCCATTCCTCAATCGCCTTCTTGATAGCGAGAAACTCATGATAACCAATGGTATAATTTCACTCAGCAGGTGCTAATGGTTTGGAGAAAAAAATGCAAGAAACCGGCTTCCCTAAAGAAGTCCTTTGTCACAGAACTGCCCCAGCACTGATAAATGAGGCATCTACTTATACAAGAAACTGCTTGTTGGGATTGGGATGATGCAACACTGGAGCAATTGTGAAGGCTTCTGCCAAATGCTGGAAGGCCGAGATGGCCAATCCCGGCATTAGCCTCTTTCTTTGTTAAGGTAGAGGTAGGTGACATAAGTGACAGGAAGTGCTGGATAAATTACCTGTAAAAGTTGGCGAAATCCATGAATCGCTGGATAGCAAGCAGACCTTGAAGACAAGGCCAGGAAAGAACTGCAGAAACCTTTTCTCGATCCATTTTGAGATCTTGGTTGGAAACAATGTAGCCGAGGAAAGGCAAGAAGTTCTTTTCAAAGACACATTTGGACAATTTGGCAAAAGAATTGTTCTCCCTAAGTCACTGCAGAATTTGATGGAGATGTTTTTCCTATAAGAAAGCAGTTCAGGAGAGAATATCAGGATTTCTTCCAAGTACACAACCATGGAAACATAGAGGCAATCCCAGAAGATATCATTAACAAACTTCTGAAACATGACGGGTGCATTACACAGCCCTTTCGGCATGACGAGATTCTTGTAGTGACCGTCACTGGTATTAAAGACCATTTTCCATCTGTCAGCCTCGCAGATGCGAATCAGGTTGCAAGTTCTTTGCGGATCCAATTCAGAGATCTTAGCACAATGGATTATGTAAAATTGCTTCAAAGGCAGAGGGTACTTGTTGATCATGATTTTGTTAAAATCACGATAGTCTATACAGGATGCCAGAGAACAGTCCTTCTTGGACACGCAGAAGAAGTCAGCACCGACAGGGGAAGAGAGCTCACAAATGAATCCCTTGGCTAGATTTTTTTGGATTTATTCAGACATGGCTCGAATCTCAGGTAGAAATGGCGGATATGAAATCAAATGTCCAAAACCTTTTTTGTTTCACACTATTACAGATATACCCAAAATCATCTGTGTTGCCTCACCTGAGGTACACTGATGACATATGAAACTGACCACTATATCATCCAAAATTAGTTTTTATTTATAATTTCATAGTTTTACATTTATTCAGGTACCGATTACAAGCAATTAGAATAAAAGTTATTACTGAAAAATATTCTTATACAGGTGCACTCTGCAAATAACGTATCATATTATTTATGGACTTCCTCTAATTATATACACACATATAGTTTTTATACAAAGCCTATGATCACTAGCACTCCTTATATGTGAGATACTTTCTAGTTTAAATCAGTACTATACAATGCCATCCAACCTTAAACCATATTTTTGCTATGCATTCCTTCCAAATGAGGTGCTTCTAGGTTTCAGACAGAACTGTTCAATACCAATTGCCCCTAGTGATCCTTCCACTATGTGTTCATTACAGATGAGTGTTCATTACACAATCACCATTATGATGCATGTATATGTGAATTCATTAATTTTATCACTTGTTGTGTAGCACTTTACATGAATTTTTGTATGGCACATTAGCACTTTGTATGTATATTATGGTATTATTTACATGATAGCAGGAGCACTTTAATATTTATATATTGCCACTTTGTATGTATACACTGTATGGTATATTGGCACTTTATATTGGATGTACGATGTATATTAGCTCAATTACTGTAATATCATTGTCACCTATATATATTATTATTCCCACTCTGAAATATACATATATGTATATTAGATCGTAGTAAGACAATTTATTTATGCAAAAAAGCACTGTCACTTTAAATGGCGGACAGAGATCAGCCAGTGATATATTCTTAACAGCCATAGAGATGTTAGTGAATGGCTGCAGTCAAGTGCGCATGACAATCGGGAAAACGCTCTGCTTCCTGCGTCCGGTCACTATGACAACATCGGCACGCAAACAGCGTGTCACGGACCGGATGCAGGAAGTCATGTGACAGAGGAGCGCGCACCCGGAAGTCATGTGCCAACAGGTGATTGCGGCCACACTTTCCATCAGGGGGAACAGTATATATAAGGGGGAAAAATCAGTGTAGCAACACGTCCTGAGGAAGATAGTATCGAAACATACGTAGGCGGTGCAGAGGGTGGCACTCTGCAAACACAACTGGACGCTACTACACAAGTTGGAGGTAAGAATGGCAGCACTTAACTATATAAAGCACTGGAGGGGACGGATATAGTGTGAAAAGCTCCTATGTAATGTTGTGCAATGCTGTTATAGACAAGAGACTACCTCATCTGTAATGAAAACATAGTGCAAGGATCACTAGGGGCAATTGGTATTGAACAGTTCTGTCTGAAACCTAGAAGCACCTCATTTGGAAGGAATGCATAGTAAAAATATGGTTTAAGGTTGGATGGCATTGTATAGTACTGATTTAAACTAGAATGTATCTCACATATAAGGAGTGCTAGTGATCATAGGTTTTGTATGAAAACTATATGTGTGTATATAATTAGAGGAAGTCCATAAATAATATGATACGTTATTTGAAGAGTGCACCTGTATAAATATTTTTATGAAATAATTTTTATTCTAATTGCTTGTAATCGGTACCTGAATAAATGTAAAACTATGAAATTATAAATAAAAACTAATTTTGGATGATATAGTGGTCAGTTTCATATGTCATCAGTGTACGTCAGGTGAGGCAACACAGATGATTTTTGGTATATCAGAAATGGCGGATATACCTGCCATGGAAGTGGTGAAATACCAGGCAGAAGGTCGACCTGACAATCATAAGGTCTCTGGATTGGCAGGACCTCAGTCTAAAATATACAGAAGATCCTGATAACGCACAATAATAGACAGGCAACAAGGCAAAGTTTGAAGGCAGAGTTTTGGGCATGACCTTGGTTAGGCAGTTGGAAGCACAATGCGGTCCCCTCCATGAAGTACCTGACTGGAGGACCAGTCTATAATTGAATTGTGTTGATGCAGTCATGGTAGACCCCAAATAACTAAATTCATAGTGCTACTTAATACATAGAAGCTAATCATTTCAGTGTGCAGAACTATAATCCTCAGCCTGACTGGCTGCGTGATGAAACAAACCACTTCAGCCTGGAGTTAACCATCTATGAAGGCAACAGACAGTGGATGATTGAGCTGTAGGAAGTTGAAGTTGATGCACCAGATCCAGGCGAATGAAGTTGTCCGTGGACCCTAAATCCAATTGAGCAGTGGAGGATATTGACCTCTCCTGCCAGGTCAAGATGACTTTGGTTTGACTTTTTGGAGAGCAATACATCTCACCTAGACTCGTCTCTCTGGCTAATCCTAGTTGCTGGAGTTGCCCTGTCTCAGTGGGCACTGGCGAACAAAATGTTAATAGCTGCCACAGCAAAAACATGTGCTCTCCCTGGACCTCCACTGTCATTCCTCCATCTGCATTGGCTCAGCGATTTATGGTGGCACGGGGAACTTGTTGCCAGTCTGGGTGGCCTTCTGGCACAAGGAGCCTCTGGTGCTGGTTCCATGGTCTGCTCTTGGAAGAGGAGCTCTATCCTGGTGGTCAGGTGTATAAGGAAATCCAGCAAGAATGTAGTAGATCTCTGCCAGCTAACTAATCCTTGATATGGCTGGACAAACTTTGACAGAAGAAATACAGTATATGAGGCCTTACTCACTGACACGTAGTGTATGAAAGTAAAAAACGTAGGTCAATAATAAGAAATACTTCGGCACTTGAGAAAGTAAATATAGTGAAAATGAATGAACGTTTGTGGCTGTATTTATCTTGTTGAAAATTACGAAGAATTCAAAGAAAACAGTCCATAAATTCTCATATTTCAATGTTTAGACTCAAACAGAAGTCTTCATCAAAGACACTGTATCTCTTCAATAATGGTCAAAACATAGAGACTTAAGGCCCAGTCACACATAACGACACACCAGCGATCCCGATAACGATAAAGATGTGCAGAGATTGCTGGTGCGTCGTTTTTCACATCGCTGGTAGGATGCCAAACAGGTGAAAAACGACGCTCCAGCGATCCAGAATTATACTGAGGTCGTTGGGAATTGTCACTCTATAGTGTAGCATTGAGATTGTTGGTCATTGTCCCTGACAAACACAACAATGTAGCGCTCCCAGCGGGAGAGCAACGATGTAGAAATGATCCAGAGCAGTGTGTAACGATCAACGATCTCACAGCAGGGGCCTGATCGTTGGTGCGTGTCACACATAACGAGATCGCTAACGGGATCGCTGTTGCGTCACAAAATCTGTGACGCAACAGTGATCTCGTTAGCGATCTCGCTATGCGTGACAGGGCCTTAATGTCTAATACAACCAAGGAGAGTCCCTGAGGGGGACTACTAAAAGGGTGTAAAGAAAGGGTAAGGTCAGTATCAGAAAGACCTTATATGGTGTCGTGCCTAAGACAAGGGGAGAGGCCCAATGTTGCACTAGTAATAGGATAAGCAGCCTTATCAAAAGAATGTCCTTCTATGTCATTTTCACATGTCACTGGTTTTTTTTATGTGCCTGAAAAACAATACCGATTTTCGCAGTGTTTTGGATCAGATTTTCATCAATATTTGCTCCATGTGCCATTTTAACAATCTATCAGTTCTATCAGTTTTTCTACAGTAGTTTGCGAAGAAAATTGATGAGGGTTTCTCAAGCTCTTGATGAAAAACAAACAAGCAAGTAAAGATGCCATCAGTCTGCTGACCAACCTTTTCACTGACCTATGGACTTGCATGGTCATAGAAATCAGACAAGTCCCAGTTTTTCATTAATTTTTTTACAGACTCAACTGAACTGAACAATGGGCACATATTCAATTCGAGAAAAACGCGTATTAGACTTGTGAAAGGGGCTGTGGTGTTTGAGAGGTGAAACAAAGTTGTGAGGGGAAAGCATAATTACTGAAAATGTAATTTCCTTCTATAGTGGAATATATGCCATGACCAAGGTTAAAATAACTTGAAACAGCCCATTTTAGGCTCAATATTGTGTTAAAACGATACTAAAAATCTGTCATCCTCACAAACGGTTTAAACTTTGAATTCAAATATACAAAGAATATATCAAGAAAATGAACAGAGAAGTAAGAAAAGTGACAGAACACATCCTGTACCCTGGGTGTGAAATGGCCCGCTCTTTCTACAAGTGGATGTATTTATATCTGCAATCTGATCTTTGATCTGTGGCCTGCAGATAGGACAGAACATATACACATATATAAATATGAATTCTAAAATACATGCTCATATTGTTCAAATTCTATTTTTTGTCTTCCACCTAATAGAAAACATCCATTAATCTAATAACACATATGCTTTATTGCTGTAGCAGAGAGACGCTAGTACTGACAATGCATCTGCAGGGACTTAGAAGCCTTCTGCATAATAGTCAACTGACGCATACACCAGGAACATGTTCCAATGTATACAGGAGGCTTTGATGGATGTCTGACAATGATATCTGTCACCTGTAAACATGTAATGGACACATCATGAGCTTTTGATTATATATACATTAAACCGATAAAATCTTTGGGTGACGCATGGCACTGTTAGACAAGTGTCTGTGACATATAGGGAAGAATGGAAGCTGTTTAATGGATACGTTGTGAAAAGCTATTGAAAAGTTCACAATTTATCCATTTGATGGCTTGTATAGTCTAAAGTGGGCTTCATCTAAGTGGCAATTTTGCTTTCATACTTAAAAAAAAACACATTTCCTAAAGGAAGATGTCGATAACGACATTGTAATCGTGGTGGGCTATTGTGGACAAGACGTAGGCTCTGAAGGATACTTCTTATGGCTTCGTACTAAGATAATTGGCATTTCATACCAGGGCAAGTATGCTTCTGAGCTTGTCACAATTACATGACCTTGAATTTACATGTCTTATGTGTTAACCAGGAATTACCAGAAATAGACAACAATAACAGGAAACTCAAACACTATGGCACCTGCACAGTTGAAGGAAAAGCACAATGCTAATGTCATGAATGTGCCACTGGGTTTCATTCTTTGCATTCATCGTGTATCATATTCTTCAATTTAAATAAAGAGTTGCAAAGTAGCATTGAAGAACGCATTGTGAGATGGATGAGATGGCCATGAGAAAAATAAAAAAAGATGGTAGATAAATGTAGAATCTCTATATGACCACATTCTGCTTTTTCTTTATAGACACCTGCAGAGTCATATAGGCCATGTGCACACGTTGAGTATTTGCTGAGTTTTTACCTCAGGATTTGTAGACAAAACCAGGAGTGGAGCAATCAGAGGAAAAGTCTAATAGAAACACCTGCACCACTTCTGTATTTATCACCCACTCCTGGTTTTGGCTACAAATCCTGAGGTAAAAAACTCATCAAATACTGAACGTGTGCACATGGCCTAAGCCTCCACATCTTCCAACCCCTAGTGCCATTATACATTTGGGTCAAGTTAACAAGTTGCATTCAATGAGCACTTATTACTTAAATGGGTATTACAGGGATAATAATATTGCTGGCCTATCCGTAGGTCTAACTCTCAGCACACCTGCTGATCAGCAGTGCAAAATGGCTTCTTCAACCCTTTGAAGTGAATAGGACGGTGCTGTAATGCTGAAATATCCAGGACCAATGCTACAAAGTCATTGATATGCTCGAAGACAGATCATTGTAAGCAGTGAGGAGGCTGCTGCACATACAGAAGGGCCGGGGACCATTCAAGCAGTTGTTCTGCAGAGGAGCCAAGAGTTGGACCCCCACCAGTATAAAGATAGGCATCATCCTATAGAATGCAGAGGAGGCTTATATAAATATATAGTTTATTTTTTCACATAATTGAAATAAATGACTCATTTCAAACTATAGTAGCCAGTGCCACGGCCTCTATAATTGTCCTACAGATATCCGTCTCCCTGTGTGGTTTTGAGCTCAGTACTGTGGTTGAGATGACTATCTCACTGTAAAAGCACGTAGATCTCTTTGTAGATATGATGAATTGGCTACATGCTTTTCTGAACATGATAGAAATAATTTTGTTGCTGAAGCCAAGTCCTACTTTAATGCTTTAAAATGCTGTCTGTAACTATTCAGAAAAAACAACCAACAAAACATCAGTCTAATGAAAGGAGACAGCCATTATAGGATAATTTTAGGTTTGACAGGGATGGTTAGGGATGTGCTAGGAAGGTGCAGGGACAGGTAGTGATAGGTTAAGGGGTAACAACTACCTGACAGGTTCTCTTTCAGCTTGAACAGCTACATTAGTGACGATTTGTGAGTCTTTCTATGGGTGCCAAGAAATTATCTCCTAAATTAAGCCTGTTATCCAATCCACTGTGTATGAAGGCTGGGTTTACACGCAGCGTAATTGCTGCGTTTTGTGAGGATCCATTTTTGGCGCAAAACTGCACCAAGAACGGATCCTCACAAAGCGCAGCATTCTGTTTGTGAATGCCGCTGTGCTTTTCTTCCTGTGCTTACTCACCTGGCTGCGTTTCCCCGGTGACCGCCGGTGATTTCTCCTCATCCCCGTTGGGCTGCAGCGAGCGCAGCACCATGTTACCGAGTGACGTTGCCCGGACACATGGTGCTGTCCAAGGTCATGCACAGGTCCTACAGTCTCAGGATGAAGAGAAATCTCCGGGGCAGCGCGGTGAAGTGAGTAAAAAGTGAGAAAAGCACAAAAATAGTTAACGTGTTCATTCTTTTTACGCATCCACTTTTCAGCCCAAAAGCAGATGCGTAAAAAGTGTGCCGTGTGCATGGAAAACAGTGAAATGTATTGATGTGGCTGGGACAGCTAACGTCAATGCGTTTCACTGCATTCCACTGCATTTGCGCATCTGCAAAATAGCGCTGCGTAGAAGCTAAAATACGCTGTGTGTGTGAACTCAGCCTAAGGAAGAGAAGACTGATTTATTGGAAAGTTTTATGTATATTCTCACACTAAGGCTGAAGTCACACAACCGTAGGACTCATGCGAGAATCGCATCAAAATGCTCGGACAGTTCTCTTGACCTGAGCCTGACAGCTTCATGTATTTCTATGCAGCTGACACTCTCAGGTCAGCAGAGCCAATAGCCAGTCCAAGCATTTTGATGCAATTGAGTGTGACTCCAATCTAACAGATATTGTTACAAAAATTTATCAGCCTAAAAATCATTTGATTTGATCTGAATTTTCAGCCCATGCATTTCTGGATTTCTGATAAATGAGACAAAAATTTCTGCAACTAGTTTGCTGGGTAGGAGCAGGGGCGTAACTGCAATGGGTGCAGGGGTTGCGATCGTGCCCGGGCCCTGCAGCCTAGGGAGGCCCCAAAAGTCCCTTTGGCCTATAGAAAAAGACTAATACTATTAAAGATTTCCAATAATTGGGGGCCCCATTGGAGCTTTTGCATCGGGGCCTCTGGGCCTGAAGTTATGCCACTGGATAGGAGTAAACCCTATCTTAGGCTAATATCATACATACATATAAAAAAACATACATGTAAAACCAGTACCAGTGTCATCAGTATCTTTAATCAGTGTGCCATCCATTTGCACAGATGCCATCTATGCACTGTACTTGTTTTTCATGGACCTATAAATTTGTAGTGGTCTTTGTCATCTGTACTGCAGGAAAAAAAAATGGTCATGTCTCTACACAGTTCGTGTGAAAACAAAACACATGTGAGTAGCATATCCATTAAAAGAATGGATGCCACATGAACTAGAATAAAGGACATGTGAAGGGCACGTTGAAGCTTTGGATGCTATATAAACATGTGTTAATGATATAGTTTCAAGTACTCACTCTGCATTACTCTCAATTGCTGGGTACACAAGAAGGGTTCCACTTTGTTTCCAAAACACTATAAGGTACCTTTACACGCCGCCACTGAGGTGTAGCAACTGCCTGGCAATCGGGATTTTTGTCACGGTTGCCTTGAAATTGCTACGTAATAGCGGCGTGTAATTGGGGAAAGTGATCGGGTTGTTCGCAGTTGCTCCGGGTAGCGGTTTCTGAGCCGTGTTCTAAAATCTGAGGCAACCCAAAGGGTGAATTGCCCTGGTAGTGGCGTGTAAACGGGCGATAAGGATGGAATCTGCGCGACATAGTGATTTCCCAGAGGCGTGCCACAGCGTGCTGGATACCGCGCCCCATCAGCGATGATTGGTGGGAGCTACTGTGTTACCATTGGCGGTCCCTTCACAAGGCACCATATTTAAAGAGCTGTCCATTCACACTACACAATTGCAATGGCGTCATGTATTAGCCAGCTTTCCCGCGCAGGCTGGCCAATCATGACGCTATTGCGTTGTCCAATCAGCGTGTTAGCGTCACAGAATACACAGCTCTATCACGCCTATGTTTTGGCGCCGCAGAACATATACGCCCACATTCCCCTACTGATTGCGGCGTGTGAAGTGGCAATGGGATTCAACAGGAAGTTATCCGCAGGATCTGTTTCAACTTCCAGGGAACCACGATACCTTGAGTTGACTACGCAATTACGGCGTGTACATGTGGAATCGGCAATCGTTAGCAACCGTTAAAAACGTGCACGCACACGTACAGTTGATACCGATTGCCAGGGATAGTTGCGGCGTGTAAAGGTATCTATAGAAGTACTCTGCAGCAGTAGCATAGCTAATGGAAGACAAAGGAGGGCGGTCGCTCCAGGTCCCGTGCTCAGACAGGCCCACTTGGAGCTACCACTACCTTTAATTATATTGGCATGTGTAGCACACCATTCTAGTTAAGCTGTGCGGTAGAGGAGGGAGGCATGATCTCTCTGCACTACTGCTCTCCATTCTATAACCTAAGACATATTAAACCAATCTACAGTGTGTGTGGGGGGTCTCTGAAACAGTGTGGGAGCCCTAGTACATTTTAGGGACTACTGTGTCTTAATAGAAGAAAGACATACAGTGATGTTTCAGTCTTATATCCCAGACCTTCTTCAGACACAGGGATTGCACACAGGAGAAATGAACAATGGACAATCTTGACTTTGGATGTCGCTAAGGCTATGTGCTCACAGTCCGGAGGAGCTGAGTGTTGGAGGCAGCTCCTTGGCCTGAGTGAACCCGCAGGTGGCCGCAGAGAGACCGCAGCCGCCCTGTACTCACCACGTGTGGTGGGTGCTGGGTGGTTTCTCCCTACAGTCACCCAATGTCAGCCGCTTCCGACTCCGCATTATGAAATTGACATACGAACAGGAGTGGAATACCTGCAACCCGCACCGCAGCTAAAAGAATGCTGCAGTCGGATTATACTGTACTACGCATGTTTTGGACGCAGCGGCAAGATGCTGCATCCAAAACGCTGCGCCTACTGACCGTGAGTATGCAGCCTTAGGTATTTGACAGTGTAGACTGGAAGAATCTCCAGGCTGTATTAGAGAAGATGGGTATATCACTTTAGCTTGCTTTAGGTCTCCATCAGCTAGATTTAGAGTAAATGGTCATCTATTAAAGGCATTCAATCTAGTAAGGGGTACTAGGCAGGATTGCCCATTATCAACACCATTTTTCCTCTGGCAGTAGATCCTTTAGCATGCCAGTTGCGAGAATCAAAGTTTTGTGGACTTCCGTTGTGGGGAATCGAGGAATGAGTGAGCCTATATGCAGATGACATGCTACTCTTTCTGGTTGATATTATGAACTCAATAGGTAAAATAATGGAAATGATAGAGACTTGGCAGAACCACCTGATGAAGACGGTCCTTTTTGTACTGTCGAAACATGTTGTGGAGTTTGCAAGAGGATTATTAATAGAGGTTTGTTAATTTTTGCTTAAATACCATCATACTGTCATCCTTAGCGCTTCCTATGAGACTTCTATACTTTTATCTTTCAGAGACTTGGCAGAAGGTCTGGTGTACTGTTCAAATGGAATAGGTTGGTCCTGATACCAATGGACTCCATCCCCTCTTTCAAACTAATAGCCCATTTCAACTTCAGGATGTAGAAATATTTAAATATCTAGGAGTCATTATTAGTAATAATTGTAAAGAATATATAACCCCTAACATAGATCCCTTGCTAGATCGATCTAGAACAAAGGTGAATACATGGTCTAGACTAGAGATGAGCCACTATCCCGGTATTCGAATTCGATTCGTCGAATTTGCTGTGTGTTTATCGAATGTTCGTCAAATGTTCGTTAAATGTTCATCGAACACTTCGAACACCGTTGAAAATCAATGTAAAATGTGCTATAATGTTAGTACCGGCGGGGGGAGCAACTACAGGGAGGGGGGAGCGCAGCCCCGGGAGCTTTTTTTAAAAAAAATTCACTAGAAATTCATGGCGGTCATGTCTAATATTGGCGTGACCCCATGAATTTCGGGCTTAGGGCCAGCTGATAATACACCAGCTGGCCCTAACCCCTTTATTACCCAGTGAGCCACGGCACCAGGGCCCTGGATGAGCTGCTTTTTAAAAAAAAAAAAAAACATAACACAGAGAAAAAAATATTTTCTTGGAAATAAAACATCAAATACACTTAGAGACTCCATCTTTATTACAAGATTCCTCTTTCCGTCCGACGTAGTCCAGTGGAGTCTTCTTTAGCTCAGCTACATCTCTGGTAGATAACCTCAACCAGAGATGTAGCTGAGCTGTGAAGCCGTGGGGAAGTTCATGTGAGTTCATGCTGCATGAACTCACATGAACCTTTCCCTGACATCACCGCGGCTACTTCAAATGAACAGCTGATCTGCATCAGCTGATCATTTGAAATAACCGGCGGGAAAGTCAGCGGTAAGACTTCACCGCCGGCTTTCCTGCTCTGTTCTACGCTCCCCGCTCCCTGATGCCCTTTATCGCTCCCCCTGCTGCCTCCCTGCCTGATCCTAAGTTAGGATGGGTGGGGGGAGCAGATCCAGGATCGGGGAGGGGGCATCAGGGAGTCAGGAGTGCAGCACAGAGCAGGAAAGCCGGCGGTGAAGTCTTCTCACCGCCGCCGGATTCCCCGCCCTGGTCCTTCGCAACCCTGCTCCCTGGTACTGCGCTCCCCGCCCAGTCCGAACTTAGGATCGGGATGGGAGGCAGTGGAGAGAGCAGAGGATCGGGATGGGAGGCTGCGGGGGCAGAGGATCGGGCTGAATGATTGTTTAAAAGCCGGCGGCTTTTTACCGCCGGCTTTTAAACAATCATGTCCCCATTTCAGCCTTTTCCTCTGCCCCCAGACCACTTTATAGGGTCCTTTTGGTGAACGAACTGTTATCGAACATAACCTTGAACTGCCGAATTTGAAGCTAATTGTTCGCATTCGTTGAATGACTCTAAAGGGGGTGTCACACGCGTCAATGTCGTCAGCGATCTGATCGCTGACAACATTGACGGCTGATTGCTGGTGAGCTGTCACACAGACAGACTCACCAGCGATCAATTGACCAGTGACATCATGGAAACGATTTAAATATCGTTTCCACGATGTCCTGCTCCCGCTGCCAGCCTGCTGGAAGCGGGAGCAGCCTGGTCTCCAAGGTACACTGCGGGTAACTAGGCAGCGCGCGCTGCCTAGATACCCGACGTGTACCTTAGTTACCAGCCTCCTCCGCTCACCCGGTGAGCGGAGAAGGCTGGTAACTAAGGTACACAGTCGGGTATCTAGGCAGCGCGCGCTGCCTAGTTACCCGCAGTGTACCTTGGAGACCAGCTCCCAGCGCTTGTGACAGGCGCTGGGAGCTGGAATATCGCTAGTCCCGGTGTCACACGCAGCGATGCTGCGTGTCCACCGGGCGACAATCGCCAGGTTTCAGAGCTGGTTCTGAAACCTGGCGATCATCATCCAGCGATTTATCGCTGGTTGATGCAGTATGTCACACGCGTCAATATCGCTGCAACGTCACGTGCAGCCGATATCGTGCAGGCGATATTGACGCGTGTGACACCCCCTTAACACCGCTCAAAACAGCTCGAATTTGAGATTGGCGAACAATTAGAATCGAACATCGCTCATCTCTAGTCTAGACCCCCTGTGTCAGTTATTGGATGAGCAGGTAGGACAGGGTAAAAAAGCTGTGCTGCTGTGGGACTTTATTCAACACATTTCAGTGTAAAACTCCTTTATCAGGACAATAACCTTACACAATAAATGACCAAATTGCTCTTATCTTTCACCCAATTAGGTTATCTTATCTTAGATCTTACTATTCAATATAATTTTATATTAAGCCGCTGTCACACATAAAGGGATCGTTAGCGAGATCGTTGTAATGTCACAGGTTTTGTGACGTAACAGTGATCTCGCTAACGATCTCGTTATGTGTGACACTTAGCAGCGATCAGGCCCCTGCTGTGAGATCGCTGATCATTACAAAGTGCTCTGGGTCATTTTTAGGTTTTTGCACTCCAGCTGGGAATGCTGCATCGCTGTGTTTGAAAGGGACAACGACTAACGACAACTAAGGGTATGTGCCCACAGGAAGGTTTAGTGGCGTTCAGACCGTCAGTAAACCGCTGGAAATTATCAGTTCTGAGCTCTGAAGTCTCCAGCTGTTTTCCGGCGTTTTTTTTCAGCGTGTGCACAGCGTTTTTCAGTCGGTTTTTCCAGCGTTTTTTCCGGCGGTTTTCTATGGAGGATTTTGTTCATGGAACCGATCAAAAACCGCTGAGAAGAATTGACATGCTGTATGCTGCTAAACCGCTGGGAAACCGCTCAACCGGGGCAGATCTGCTCACATAAATCCACTATGTGTGCACAGCGGTTTCTAAATTACATAGGGTTACTTGTAAGTCCTAACGCTGCTTAGGATTTACATAAATTTAAATAAAACCTATGCTAAACCGCCGGCGGTTTTCGCTGCTAAACCGACGTTAAACCTTTCTGTGGGCACATACCCTAATACTATGCCCAAGAGTGACAATTCCCAATGACCTCCTATCATTCCGGGTTGTTGCTGAGTCGCTGGTGAGATCTGACTGTTTGACATCTCACCAGCGACCACATAATGACGCACCAACGATCCCTACAGGATCGTTATCGTTGTTGGGATCGCTGTTGCGTCGTTGTGTGTGACGAGAGCTTAAGACTATATTACTTCTGTAGGCCACATAAAAGGCCTTATCTCCATTATTTATAAAAACATGTTTGAATTCCACTTAGGGGATCTTCCAAATGTAGTTCATTCTTCATGGGCAGAGGATGTAGGCCCTGTAATATTGGAGCAGTGGAGTGAGGTTCTAGAAAATGTTCCTAGATTGTCACCAAGTGAGGTTCAGAGACTCTCTCAGGTATATCTTATACATTGGGTTTACAAGACCCCTAGCTTTTTGAAAAAAATTGGACTTCGTACAGACACAAAGTGTCCTAGATATGGAATTGAAGAACATTTGTTACATATGTTCTGGAAACGTAGATGAGTAGGAACTTTTTGGAAGAGGGTTCTTTCCTTAGTAGATAGAGTAAATAAGAAGTGACTTTCAACAGAGCCACACATGTCTATTCTATGATTACTTGAGGAGGGTAGTGATCTGGATGCCTTTATGTCCTTGGCCATTGTTCCTATCCTATATCAGGCTTGCAAACGTCTAGCGTTACACTGAATAAATGCACAACCTCCAAGTATAGGAGAATTGATATGTAAGATAATTAACATAATTTGGCTGGAAAAGAGTATATGCACCAAACACAACTCGATGAATAAATTTGAAAACATATGGGGTCCTTGGTTGGACAGTCCTGGGTTACCATCAAATTTATTTCATAGACACAGAATATCTTTCATACCTTTCTCCTTTGATATTCTACATACTGTAATGATATTCTTTTTCTCTATGGAATAATGGATGTGATGGTTTAGGTTTCTCTGGTCTGTTGTGCTTTACGTGGGGTGGATTTTGGTTTGGGCATTCATTGTATTTGAAAGTGATTTGCCTACTAACCTGTGTCTTCATTGTGTAAACTATGACAGATGTATTTCACATATTAGCATGACCAATGTTTTATAATGTTATTTCTCTTTATTCATTTTTCAATAAAAGATCTGATTAAAAGAAAGAAATGAATAATAGCAATAGATACAGGTAAGAGCGGTGCTGTGCTGTGACTCCTGTCGCTGATGTTGAGTACTTATATATAATATAATATGATTTATTCACATTTTGACAAATAGCTTATCAAACGTGATCAAAGGGTCTCTAAACGCCCTAAAACTGCCACCCCCTACCACCACTGGCGGCCATAGACCATAGTACAGAAGCAGATAATTATTTAAAGACAATTTCAAATAACTTAAAGCTTATGTCATGATTCATGCAGACATCCAATACTATTCCCCAACGAGGAACACAAGGTAGAAGGCCTACAGCTCCCTAATTACCATCTGCGGAGAGCACTCACACTGACCATTTACAATATGCTTCTATACACTAAACACTGACAAATATTTTGCACTAACCAAACAGCATCTGCATTCAAAGCCTGTTTCCTAATGTGATTGCTCATATCAGGAAGTAACAAAATCCCTCCAGTATTATTTAAATGTGCATGAATTTCAAATTAAATGATTCATATCTGTTATCCATTCCCCGGTGGTACACAACTCATTCCAGCTGGCAAATTTCCTATTAGAGTATTTGGCAGCCATGAACACTCCCATGGCCTCCCTTAAATTCTGCCAAATAAAGAGAATAAAACAACTTTATAACACACAGGACACACATTTTCCAGCTATATGTAAAGATCATCTCAGACATCAGTGAACCACATAGGTGTTTTCTCAGATAGATCATGTACCTAGTAAATCATTGATGATATTCACATTTCTGTGGTTTTTGAGGACCGTGTTATCATACTTGTGTCCACAAGAAAAAAAAATTACAGAAACATATGCATTTTCGTATAGTCACAGATCAAAATTACCAATGCAAGTTTTTTGGTATGTATAAATCATGGACAACACACGGATGGCATCAGTGTGTAAACCTATGCTGTCTGTAATTAACATGGTAATATATCAGAAGTTTTACTAATTATTTTTTCATTTAAATATGTGAAAATCATTGATGGTAAAAGTGAAACACTGTCAATCCATGATGAAACTTGTATCCGAAAGACTGACACACAGGCCATTTTTTGTCCATGTGAAAAATCTTGGATGTCGAATGAGGACTAATATCCATACATATAGATCCCCTGGAGATAAAAAATGTATATACTTGTCAACCAAGTAAATATATTTTTCAGCTACATAAATGGTAAGAAACTAAAAATGATAGTGTTGGCCCCCTTAAAACTAGTCTGGGTGAAATGGTGGGGGAGATGACAAAAAAGCCAACATGCTAAATGCCTTTTTCAACAGAATTTATACAAGAAAATCCCATGACAGACTACATGATCAGTGATAACTTAAATTATCGATTAAATGTCACCTGCTTAACCCAGTAGGAAGTACGGGGCCATCTAAAAATCATTAAAGTTAACAAATCCCTGGGCCCGGATGGGATGCATCCCCAAATATTGCAGGAATTCAGTACTATCATAGACAGACCTTTCTTTTTAATATTCAAAGTTTCCATAATAACAGAGTCTCTACCACAGGACATGTGCATAGCAAATGTGGTGCCAATATTCAAAAAGGGGACAAAAACTGAGCTTGGAAATTAGAGAACGGGTAAATGTAACCTGTACTGTGGGTAAAATTCTTGAAGATTTCTTACGAGATGCTGTACTGGAGTAGCTCAAGAAGAATAGCCTCAAGACCCAGTATCCTGTTATACTAATCTGGTCAGTTCCTATTAAAAGGTAAGTTCCGGACTGTATCAGGGAAATGCAGTGGATGTTGTCTTTATGGACTTTTCAAAAGCTTTTGATAGGTGCCACACAAACGGTTGATACAAAAAATGAGAATAATGGGGATAGGGGAAAATGTGTATAACTGAGTTAAAACTAGCTCAATAAAAATAAAAAACACTCAGTCTTTGTCACAGTTAACAGTGGGGTACTACAAGGATCAGTATTGGGCCCAGTTAACATATGTATTAATGACCTTGTAGGGGGCATACAGAGTAGAATTTCAATATTTATATTGAACAGAAAAATGCCCAAAATAAAAATGTCCTTGGCGTTAGTTAGGTGTTAAGGTTAGGGGTTAGGGTTGCCTGTGTGCATTCTTCCTTGTGGGCATTTTTATTATTTCAGAGAACCTATAAAGGGACATTGGGCAAGGCTCATGTTTTGCTGAAACATGTAGTTCAGAGGGATTACCTTGTCAACATTTGTCTATTTTAAGATATTTGGATCTTTTTTAAAGATGAATAAAGATTACATTTTAATTCACCATTTGCTGCAGATTTTTTTTTATATTTATATACACATATATTGAAAGAAATAAGGAAAAGGAGAGGGAACTGGTGTGGATATTTATTTGTATATATGGAAAAGGGATGTCTATTTAAAGAGTTGCCGCAAGCACCGATAATGGATAACGCACTTGCCTAGAGGAAATGCAGAGTAGTAAACCTAACAAAGTGCTTAGCCAAATACTTTAACAATACAAAAAAAGTAGCAATGTTTTTTGTTGAAATATATCTAGAAAAATAAAATAAAAATGTATCTGAAAAATAAAACATAAAGCGATAATATCTCCTACTAGGACCCAATTTCACAAACAATACCAAAGTAGTGTATGTTATGTATGTCATGTCTTCTGAGTAAAGTTTGGTTCAATAGTGTCACGCTGGGTGTAGGGAGACAACCAGCACTGGACGACAACGGGGGGAAGGAGACCCTGATGCTAAGGGCAAAAGGGGAAATGGTGACCTCCTAGATAAACTAGCGCTGGCACCTGGGCTCCCCTAACTTCCCTATACAGTTTCCGCAACTGTCGCCGCCAGGATACATATTCCCTGACTGACTCTGAACTACTACTAAATAAGGATCAGAGCGGGTGAACACTAGTCAGCCCGGCTACCAACTAAAGATAAACACAAGGGAAACAAACAAAGAGGGAAGGGAAGAAACACTTAGCTTGAGAAGATCCACACAGCAATTCAACAGAAATCCAGGATACACTGCTGAGATGAGAAAGTTCCTCCAAACACCTGACAAGCTATCACCAGCAGTGCATCCCGGGAGTCAAGGGGAATATATGGAAAGCTCAAGGTAAGGGATCAGCTGGGTCCTAGTGACCTCTATCTTTCACTAAAAGGGAAATGCTCAAGCAACAGAGACTTTTTTTAGGATTTAGACTGTTTGGCCAAACGCTGGGACCTTCTACGAGTGGCATCTACAGTCTCATCCGTGCCTCCTGACACACCCGTGACAGACAGACTTTGAGGGTGAACAGGTGAACCTGCATCTATTTTCTGTGTTTTCTGTCTTCAAATGCTAACGTATTAGCTTAAAGGAAATATGACTAAAAAAACCTCAAAAATTAGTCATGTGTGCAATTCTCCATATTAGTAAAGCTACCCACATTTGGTTTCTTCTTGCATTCATTGTCATTATATTTGTGTATTTTAGCGTTTTCACTATTATAGCAAAACTCTGCAATTACTGAAAATTTCAAGAGTTCAAGAAAATGTAAAATGAAAGCAAAAGTAAGAAAAAGTAGAAAAATAACTGAATGAATAATAAAGGTGAGAAGAGTGCAATTGCTTGATTTTTCATATAGTCTAACAAGGCAGCTCTTTTGGTGAAAATCTTTTAGAAGATATAAGCAAAAAGATATAGGTAAAAATACATTTTCCCTACACACGTTATATACCAATTTGAATACGGTATATACAGTATATCATGCTACTTATACTGGTTTTGATAGCGGTATAATGTTGGTTGAAATAATGAGTGAATTGTATGTTAGGGCTCGGACACACTCATCAGAGTTTCACTGAGGAGACTCTGAAAGGGCTGGAGCAGTGATCCTGAACAGCTTCTCCCTATCTGGACGGGGCTGTCAGCTGATTATGTTTTTGTGCAGCTCCAGACTCCCCAACCAGAGAGGGAGAGGCCGTTCAGGGTCACTGCTCCAGCCCTTTCAGAGTCTCCTCAGTCAAACTCGGATGTAACTAGGAAAGTGTGTCCAAGCCCTATATTTTTGTGACAAGTGCATATAAACATAATAGAGCTATATAAATATATAATAATAATAATAAAGGATATCGATATAAACCCTAAAGGATATCACATGGCTCCTAATCAGGATTTGTTAGAATCAATATAAACAAATATATAAAGAAGTTAGAGAAATAGTCTTGGAGCTAGGAGACATAATTGTGAGCCGAAAGAGAGTTTGGTGACAATTATCTAATATGTAGGGGCCTTATAGTGCCATTCCGGCATACAATGCTATGAGGCCCCTAAAGATAAAGGATCCAAGCCGCATTGGATGCATCTCTTAGATTTAGGGAGTGGTGTGCAAAGCTGTCCACTCATAAGGCTCTAAAACAATAGCAACTATGAAAGAAGAATTAAACCAGAAAGTCATGTCAACTTGATATGTGCAAAGAAACAATCATACTGTGGAAGGAAAACTATCACATATCATGTTGTTACCTATCCCTAAATCCACAATATACTCACGCAACATGGGTCATACATGGTCCTCAGCTGTGTATTCTGCTGTGCCAGCTCACTTTGTCCTCTGCTAAAAAGTATCAGGCAAAAGCTTATTATCACACCTATTTTCACACCTCCCCAATTTATCTAAATGTGCTATTAAAATGATATAGAAAGTAGCAGGAAATTACTAAAAACATCTTGTTTGCTTTTATGCTGTTTGTTTTGATCAAAAAGTTTAAAATATAAAATGAATTTACCATAATCTAAATAAATCCAAAATTCTGCTTTATCGAATAATTTAGTGTGTGTAAAACTTTGGCTTATTATTCTATAGATTTGATAAAAAAAAGGTTGGACACTGCTTCATGCTACATGATTGGAAAGGGTCTTTTAACTGACTGACCAATATGAATTAACATCTGTAACACAGATATAAGTGCATTTACACTCTACGTCTTCATAAAAACTTACAGGGGCTACTTTTCTTAGAATTATTATTGGAAAATAACACCTAGGGACACATAGTGAACATGATTCATCTGAAGGGGTCTCTGAGTCAACACCTGGGGGCATTATATGATATGTGGAAACAAATCCCACTCAAACTGTCAATGGAAAAGGTTATGTGCAGCTCAAACATCCTTCTTTGGGCCTTAAAAGTCTATTGAAATATATATAAATCTATATATGTACACATATATACAATATTCCGCAAATGTTTTAGTCAGGTATGAAAGAAACCTGCAGTGTAAAAATGCTTTAAAAAATAGAAGTGTTAGAGATGGGCGAACCCACATATGTTCGGTTCGCTGTGTCCGGCCGGATGTAACAAAAAAAAAAATCCGGGTTCGGGACTAGACTTGACCTAAACTTGAGCCCGGAGGCTGAACCCTATATAAGTCTGTGGGGGCAGAACTTTAGTGCTATAAAATGGTGGTAGTAAGGGCTAGGGTGCTGCAAAAGAAAGCAAAATGGGAATAAAAGCAGTTAAATCAATCATACCTACCGAGAACCACACCTGTCATACTACTTCTGGGTCCTCTCACTAAACCTCATGAATACTCCCTGCTTCATTTTAAGAGTTTTTGATGCATTTTTACTGCAGTTTTGTCAAACTCAATACATTGAGTACAATATGTTCATCCTGCATAATATTCAAGTGTATGTGTACCCAGTTATACCTAACAGCTGATAATGATCATCATTTTCATTTGCAGATTGTAAAAGGCGGCCGTCACACGCTGCAATATCTTGAACGATATCGTTTAAGCAATCTGCTTTTTGATCGCTTAAGCGATATCGTTTGTGCATCGCTGCGTGCAATCAAGCGATTTTACAATGTAAAATCGCTTGATCGTTAGATCGCAGATATGGGAGCCGGAGCTCATATCAAGCGATCATCGCTTGTTCAATCTGCTTCATCGTGGTGTGTGACACCACGATGAACGATCTCCAAGCGGCAGAGCCTATGCTGGGAGATGGTATCTATGGTAAACGTCGGGTTACTAAGCGCCGCGCGGCGCCTAGTAACCCGATGTGTACCATAGTTACCAGCGATCTCGCTGGCCCACATCGCTGGTGAGTCTGTCTGTGTGACAGCTCACTAACGATGTGAGCGATATTGTTAGCGAACGCGCGTGCACGTGATCGCTTACAATATCGCTCTCGATATTGTAGCGTGTGACGGCCGCCAAACAGTCATTACAGGGAACCTGTAAAGTCTGATTATTCTATTAACCTGCAGATAAATGGTTAATGTGCAGAGAAATAGAGTTATGAAAGTGCTGGGCTGTCGTACGGAAAGTCCATCACCAGGGAGAATATAATATTAATAATTTTATTTATATAGCGCCAATGTATTCCGCAACACTTTACAATAAATCATTGACATGTACAGACAATAAATACAGATTGACACATTATTCAATAGTTACAGGAGGAGTGAGGGCCCTGTTCGCAAGTTTATAAGGATATGGGGGACACAAAAGATTAAAAGTGTTTTTATCATCTATGATTCAGCTATTATTATGATAAATGGAGGTTTGCAAATAAGGCTGCATGATCTAGTCATCAGCCAGTCTGTCAAAGGACTGGGTCACACATATGTATGCAAGAAAATTTGGCTGATTATGCTAATGACACTCGGCTGAAAATATGATCAAACTTTGAGCTGATTGTCATTTACTGTTATCCAATTGTCTTGAATGCAAGGATCAAATAACAGGTGAGGGGAAGACAGAAAACTTAATTTCTCTATTTTCTCCTTTGTCTGTGTCGGCGCAAGCGTAAATGAGTCTTAGATCACTTGAAGAACGGGTATGATGATAGTCAGAGATGAGGGAGGAGACAGGGTGATCCGGAACTGTGAAGAGATTTGTGGGGGAGAGAGTTTAGTTTATATTGTACACGTAGCAGAAGGGCAACCAATGCAATGACAGGTACAAAGTGGAGAATAGACAGTTTGGTAAGAGGAAGAGTAATCAGTAAAGAGTTGCAGTAGTCTAGATGAGAATGAATAAGAGCAATAGTAAAAGATTTTGCAGTTTCAAAGGTCAGGAAAGGTTGGATTCTGGAAATGGTTTAAGAAGCAGATGACATGAGCGAGTGATTAGAGATAGAGAATAAAGGAAAACTCTGTGTCAAGTATGACACTAAGGCCGGCTTAACACCACGTTTTTTGTGATCCGGGCCGATCCGATGAGAACCGGATAGGCCCGGATCACATTTCATAGTTTGCCTATGGGGCCGGATGGCAGCTATCTGCCATCCGGTTTCCATGTGTCCGGGTGAAAAAATGCACCCGGACACAAAAATGCTGCATGCACAATTTTTGTGTCCGAGGAGAAAAATCTCCCCAAACCAGACCCTCCTGGATTCTCCCGGATCCGGGGCAATCCGGCGCTCCCTAACATGGGAACCTATGGGGCCGGATTGTCCCTATCCGGGAGGATCCGGGAACCGGACACCTGCTGTTATTTCAGGACCGCGGCTAGCTCCCTGTGATCCGCGGTCCTGAATCATCAGCAGCTTCAGCTGCGTGCGGCTGCACACTGGACTGGAGGGCATATTAGCCCTTCGGTTCTATGTAATTATCCGGTCCGTGGCTGCCCGGTCCACAGCGGACAGCCCCGGATTGGATTAAAACGTGGTGTGAAGCCGGCCTCAAACAATAAGCATGCTGCTTGGGAATTATGATTTGAACCACTCAAGGAAATTGCAGTATCAGGTATAGGTAGGTTAGTAGAAGGTGGAAACAAAAGAAATTCAGTTTGGAGATAATCAGTTTCAGACAGATGGAGGACATGATGTTAGAGACAGCGGACAGACAATTCTTGGTATTTTGTAGTGATGCGGGAGTGATGTCACGAAAATACATGTATAATTGGTTGTCATCAGTATACAGATGACACTGGAAACCAAATCTGCTGATGGTTTATCCAATAGAGGCAGTTTTACAGCAAGTAGGATTGGAGCTAGGACTGAACCCTGAAGAATCCTGACAGTAAGGGTAAGAGTAGAGGAAAAGGAGCAGGCAAATGATTCAGTGAAAGAGCAGTCTGAGTCATAGGAGGAGAACCAAGAGGGAGCAGTATCCCTGAGGACTAGAGAGCAAAGCATAGTGAGGATTTGCTGTTGATGCATAGTGTGAAATCCTGAGGAGAGATCAAAAAGAATCAGCAGGGAGTAGTGATCATTAAGCCCCCGGCACACTAAGAGAGATCGCTAGCGAGATCACTGCTCAGTCACAAGTTTGGTGACGCAACAGCGACCTCGCCAGCGATCTCGCTATGTTTGACACTTAGCAGCGACCAGACCCCTGCTGTGAGATTGCTGGTCGTGCCAGAGTCACCTGGACCATTTTTTGATCATTGGGGTCTCGCTGGGCAGCATGCATTGGTGTGTTTGATAGGGACAACGACCAATACCACAAGTCTGAGAAACAGGGTCCCAACGACCTCGGTATCATTCCGGATCATTGTTGCGTCGCTGGTAAGATCTGACTGTTTGACATCTCACCAGCGATCCCAACAGCAATGCACCAGCGATCCCTACCAGGTCCGTATCGCTGTCACGATCAATGGTGCGTCGCCAAGTGTGACGGTACCCTTAGATTTAGCTGTTAATAGATCATTAGAGACTTTAGTCTCTTTTTGTGGAAAGAATGGAAACCAAATTTCAAAGGGTCAAGAAGGGAGTTATCGGTGATATAGCGAATTAGATGAGAGTGGACCAAACGTTCCAGAAGGTTAGAAATGAAGGAGAGATTATAGACAAGTCTGTATCTGTATTATCCATGCAGTTCTAGCTGAGGAATGTTTTTTTTCCCAGTAAAGTGACTATGACAGTGTTTGAATAAGGAGGAAAAGATTCCGGGAGAAGGAGAGAAGTTAAATATTTTAGTTAGGTGATGACAACCAGGAAGGGGGACTAAATGAGATGTGAGGAAATAGGGTCATTGGTGCAGGTTGAGTTGCAGGTAAAAGCGAAAAGCCTGGTAACGTTTGCTGTGATGGGTTCAAAGGTGGTAAGTGAACTTGAGGTGCTGGAGAGAAAGGGGTCGAAGCTGTGAGGGGATTGGACAAAAATGTCTTGATGGTTATAGTTCATCTTTTTCTTGGAAAAAACTGGAAATTATCAGCACTGATGCTGGTGACTGGAGCCTGTATTTTAGGGCTCAAGAGGGAGTAGAACATTTTAATGAAGTGTCTTCAGGAGCTCGGATAGTTTCTGCTTTACTAAGCATGCGTTGGTAGTCAATTCCGACAGATGCTCAGTAGAATCTTATCACTGTGCACTATTCTTCTCAGTGCACAGTGACAATTCACTTCCATTGCTTGCTCCTCTGGTGAAAAGTGAAGTGTCAGCAGGAGAGTCATGGTCATTATGCATCGTAAGCTGACAACGAGCTAGCAAAGGCCAGCGCCACTTTGGCACCCCAGGGGTTAATGTGCCACAGTAACAACACCAAGAGTTAATTCCCCACACAACCCACAACACTACACTAGCGCCTCCAGGCCAGAAGGGGGAGCTAAAGCTACTTCCCTATATATTCTGGTGTGGAGAGGAAGTGGCAGATATTTCAGTTCCTGAGAGGACTGAGGGAAAGGACCTGGGTGTAAAAGGGCTGTGTTAGGCTCACCCCCACAGTCCACTGTCCAGTTCCAGGCCAACCAGGGTCTGAGGAATAGGAGAAGCAGAGGAACACATCCGGGACACGGACTTACCCTAAACTCACCCCGGAGAAGTGCAAAGACCGGATACTGGATCTGCAATTGTGCCTGACACAAGCAGCACAGAAAACACTGGATAAGTGAAGATTATATATCTTCACTGTACCACAGCGAAGCAACACAGTGGCGTCAGAAACACAAAGATAAGACTCAAGTTACCTAGCAAGTTTGGTACTAGTGAGGAGAGACAGGGCCGGCAGCCTAGCTGAAGTGGCAGCAGGGCCACACACACAGCGCAGGAGTAGGAAGCCAAGGACCCCTTCAGGGTGGGAGCAACCCAGCTCCGGTACAGACTCCGTGGACAATATCTATTGAATACCATCTGCAGTAAAGACTTGGAAAACTACAAGACTGTGAGTCTGTGTAATCCTTGCCCTCGAGCCCTACTCTCCCTCATAAACTGTTATCATCTCTACCACTACCCCTACCCTGCATCATCCATAGACTATCATCACCACTGCCCTGGGGAACCAGGCTCTGCCCGTGGAGAGCCGTTACATCACCAGCTGCCAGATATCATCCCCGGAGGTTCTGCAGCAGCGGTGGTCAACCTGACCACATCCCACGGGTGGCGTCACAACTTTATCCCCTGTAAATAACCCCCAAACCCATTACTTGTGGGCCCGGGACACGGTCCGGACCAAGACCGCCGTGATAACCCCTATGATACCCCGGTCCGGTACCGAGTACCCCGTCCCAGTGGGCTCCACAGCATGGCGTCACGAACAGGATCGGCCTTGGAGAACTGTACAATGAGCCAAGATTGTAGGATCCTCGCAGGTAGCACATGGTTGAGTACAGCGTGTGATCGGTGTGGATTTCCGTAAGACTGAGGAATCAGAAGATTTCTCCTTCTTCCCTTTCTACTAAATATTCCACGGCCCCCTCTGTGGTGACCCTCCGGGCCAGCACCTTGCTGCCTGGCTCTGGTGACCCCGACCACTCACAGCCATCGGAGTAGGATGAGGATGGAGGTGCAGGAGGGGAGGACGGTTCTGGGACATGGGTGGGAGGCTCAACCACCTCGGGGAGCAGAGGAGACACTTTGGAGACTGCAGAAGACAGATTGGAGGGAAGCAGCCACAGTCCCAGAAGTGTTTGCTGACAGATGGAAAGAGGCGAACATCCTAATTGGAGGGCTCTGCAGGCAGTGCCCTCCACACCATCACTGCAAGTGATGTCACTCTCTTGTTCATTTAGCTTGCAATTTGTCCATTGCTAATAAAAAAAACTATTAACACTTCTTTTTCTGTAGGCATTCTTTGAAGCATTGTTTCAACACGTGCAGAAAACATTTGCATAGTACGACAACATATATCGTATCTCCTACAGAACAAAGCTTGGTGTTGAGGGTAACTGAAAGCAGTCTAAACTTCTATAATTCTTATAAATACACAAATACTTCTATAATTCTTATATTGTGGCCTCATTACTTCCATTATATGGGTACTTTTCTGGATTGATTTAAACTCATGCAAAAAGCTTCCTGGGACATATAAGCACAGTTCACAATGAAAGCCAGGGATGCCCTCAAAATTCCTATTTTTGGTTGTGGACTAGCTGTCTGGCTCACAGAAATGTCCCAAAAAATGTTGGATTCTTGACAAGTATTTGATAGTGAAAAAATGTTTAGCATACATATTCTACCAAAAGTATTAATAGAAAAGATACTGAATGCTACTAGATAAGCTTTGGTAATAAAAGGGACAGCCTGAGAACTGAGTTTATAAGGTACCCTAGACCACCTTTATATCTGATTGTGTTTGTCCTTTTTGCTCCTTTGCATTTGCCTGTTAGGCTGCTTTCACACAGCGTTTTTGTGCTGTCCGAGGGATCCTTTTTGTTGTAGGACCCCTCGGACAGCAACGGATCCAAACTGATGCCTGCAATCGGATGCCAAACAGGCATCCGATTCCGATGTTTTGCAGGATCAGTTTGAATCCTCTCCCTCTCTCCTCCTCTCCCCGCTCCTCCTGTCACCTCGCTACCCCTCCTCCCTCCCTGCTGTCACCTCGCTCCCCCTCCTCTCTCCACCTCCTCTCTCCCTCCTGTCACCTCGCTCCCCCTCCTCTCTGCTCCCTGTCACCTCCTGTCACCTCTTTCCCCCTCCTCTCCCTGCTCCCTCAGTCTCTCTCTTTCTCAACTCTCCTCTGGACCTTATAAAATAAAAAATCTTTATTTTCACTCGTCCACAAGTCCCCCAGCGGCTCCAGCTATCTTCTGATCCTTACATGACCTGTGGTTGTGTCACAGTCACATGACTGGTTACCGCGGTAACCGGTCATGTGACTGGGTTGTGACATCACGACAAGTCCTGTAAGGATCAGAAGATAGCTGGAGCCACCGGGGGACTTGTGGACGGGTGAAAATAAAGATTTTTTATTTTTAACCCTTGCATTTACTTAATTTCACTTCCGTAATTGCACAAAAACGCAGTGTGAAAGCAGCCTTAGAAACCTTTTGTGTAGTAGTGTGTCTGACAAGTTAATTAAAATCGGTGGTAGCTAAAAACTTACACATTGTTGGCCACCAAGTAGACAAAGCCGAAATTATGAGAAAGAGGAGTCAAATGTCAGCATGTGCCTAGGTATGGACTGTAGATGTAATAAGGTTAATGTTGAGACTTAAGTGCTGCGGTGTTCTGCTTATGTGTGTGACTTGCCCCGTGTGGGCCATGGGGTACTCGGGACCGGGCCCTCTCCGGTGTCGTTGCTGGGGATGTCACGGTGGCGTGACCCGACCCGTGGCCCCGGAGTGGTCAATCAAAAATGGAAAATAAGGGAAACTTTCTGTTTCAGGGACAGGAGTCTAGGAAAGGTTCTTCTTGGGATTGGGTTACCAGACTTGGGGATTCTAATTTACATGACGCCACCCGCAGGTTGCGGCTATTAATGGCCGCCGCTGCTTTACAGTTCCTTTGAGGGGGTTGATAATAAAGCCGCTTGATAGTGAGCCCTCCACGGGTAGTGCTGACCCCCCAGGGCAGCAGATGTTATCTTTAAGTTGGTACTGGTGTCCCAGCGCAGGTGCGCAGCAAGAAAGTCACAAACACAGCAGGGTGCTGTCTCAAGATGTTTACTCACAGCTTTGTCTTTCCTAGTGACACCAGTCATCACCGTTGTAACAACCCGTGGAGTGCTGAGTCCTTGGAGATGCAGTGTTGGATCCAACTAACTCCCGAGTAAGGTGGTAACACAAACCGGCACCCCTTTCTACTGTCCTTTCACAGTCAACCTTCAGCGCTTGCTTCGCCCTCTTGCCCTGCGCCTCGCTTACACAGTGCCCCGAGTTGGTGAACGCGTTTCCTTCATAGGGTTACTACGTCGTCCGTTGCTGAACTCTATGTGGCCACCTTTTCAGTGGATGTGCACAGGCTCAGCTGCGGCACTTAAGGATACCGCAGGCTCCGAGTAGCTAGCTAAGCCTGGTTGTTCTCCACTAGTCTGGGGCCCAGTAACCCTTCTCTGTGGCCTGGTCCTTCCACACGGTTATAGTCGCTGTGGATGTGGGCATCCCCCAGTGGATTGCTCACTACCCGGTCCCCTAGGACCCCTTCTGTCTTCTGAAGCACCCTCGTTCTCTCTCTCTCAGGTTTTAGGACGAGTTCCCACTGGCTACAGTCCTCTGGACATCTTTTTCCAAATGTTACCCCTCTACTTGCCAGACACGCTGGCCCTCACAGACTCCTGCCAGCTACTCTCCACCAACTACCAACTGGCTCTATCGTGCCTTTTATACTGTCCGTCATGTGTCTCACGTCACCTAAGTGTGTCCTCCCTGACTTCACTCCTTTCTGGGTGCTCCCCTAAAGTCTACTCTCTGCTCAACCTCACTACCCTGGTTCCTCCCTTCCAGATAGGATCAGGGACTGCGCTCTCCCATAGGAGCAATCTCGCCTTGACCCCGGCCTGGAGCAGGGTGTTGTGTCTGGGTCCTTGGATACATGTCAGTGCCTACTTCCTTTACCCGAGAGTGGGGTACTACACCTCTAAAGGGCCTGTCACACGCGTCAATATCGCCTGCACGATATCAGCTGCACGTGACGTTGCAGCGATATTGACGCGTGTGACATAGTGAATCAACCAGCGATAAATCGCTGGTTGATGATCGCCAGGTTTTAGAATCAGTCCTAAAACCTGGCGATTGTCGCCCGGTGGACACGCAGCATCGCTGCGTGTGACACCGGGAGCGAGCGATATTCCAGCTCCCAGCGCCTGTCACAAGCGCTGGGAGCTGGTATCCAAGGTACACTGCGGGTAACTAGGCAGCGCGCGCTGCCTAGATACCCGACGTGTACCTTAGTTACCAGCCTCCTCCGCTCACCCGGTGAGCGGAGGAGGCTGGTAACTAAGGTACACGTCGGGTATCTAGGCAGCGCGCGCTGCCTAGTTACCCGCAGTGTACCTTGGAGACCAGGCTGCTCCCGCTTCCAGCAGGCTGGCAGCGGGAGCAGGACATCGTGGAAACGATATTTAAATCGTTTCCATGATGTCACTGGTCAATTGATCGCTGGTGAGTCTGTCTGTGTGACAGCTCACCAGCGATCATCAGTCAATGTCGTCAGCGATCAGATCGCTGACGACATTGACGCGTGTGACAGGACCTTAAGTGGCGTGCAGTACCTTTGTGGCAACTGGATCCGCAGGGGAACCACATGTGAAGACAATGGAACTTGTTGCATAGGATATAACAGTAGGAGGCCCAACATAAATTAAGCTCCTCAGAAAGCAAAAGAATGACTTCCAGGCCAGGCTAAGGAGATTTGTTTTTGATCTTCGTAACCAATAGACTTCAGCATTAGGAAATGAATATATAAGTACCCTCCTGTTGAAGCCCCCAAAATATAATGGTTGGTCAAGCTGTGGGCAATCCCTTGAACAATGATTGTCCCACTGAGTCCAAGACCATTCTCTTGGTTGCAGCATAGAGACAATGTGACAGTTATAGCAAACATTAGTTCCTTGCACAATGATTGGTTCATCCTAATGAGTGACAAAGTAGGGAAAGGCAGCTCTTGCAGGGGGTAGCCTCCTAGAGACATGCTGTACAGTAGGGCAGATGGCATACTTATTAGGAACTATTGTGGAGGTCTCCAATCATGGTTAAGGACCATCCTGTAGGGTCATGTCACATTTCTAAATAAATCTAGATTCTGTGATATTTTTGGGAGCCCCTACAATTAAGCTTAGGTTCTCACTACATAAGGTATCTTCATGAAAAGCTCTGGTTTTTTTTTTTACAGGAAAAACACAGTCACACATGACACTTTTTTTCAAATGATGGCCTCCTGTCGGAACAAACAGACCTTATAATGGTGCAGCAAGTTATATAACAAAACAGAAAAATGGAACTTTAAAAACTAGTGGGATCCTAGCCTACCCATGATTAGGTATCTAAATTATCGAAAGGGATACATGTACTTTTCACGTTCACGCTTCACTGGATGATTCTAAATGTTCATCACAGTTCACATAAAACAACTATGAAAGAAAAAGTTAAGCTGCTTTGGACAATTATTTTTATATTTTCTACAGTACCCCAATTAGTTGATGCGTTCTTTTGATACTTAACATAACTCACTAACAATTTTTAAATAATTATATATATATATCCTACTATATAATCGTCTAATTCTGTCTGTCTGTAACGGAAATCCCACGTCGCTGATTGGTAGCGGCCGGCCAGGCGTGACCAATCAGCGACAGGCGCAGTCCAGCTGCAAATTGGCGCGGGATTTGAACCACGCACGCCACCGCTACTGTCGGGAGATCAACTGTAGCCGCGGGTCATCTCCTGCTGCATGGAGTTCACCGGCGACACAACCGGGAGATGACCGGCACCAGCGATTTATCGCAGCGGAAGTAACCCGACCGGTGCTAGCGATCTCGCTCAGTGTGACATGCAGCAGTGACCAGGCCCCCGCTGGGAGACCGCTGATCCTGTTACGGAGGTCAGCGGCGAGATCATCTCCCAGCTGCTTGCAGCGGAAGTCCCCCGACCGGTTCTAGCAATCTCGCTCAGTGTGATAATCTCACCAGCAACCACATACTGACACTCCAGCCAGGGCCGGCTCCAGGTTTTTGTGGGCCCCGGGCGAAACAGTCTCAGCGGGCCCCTTTAAAACATACCACGGATTCATGAATATTAAAATGGAAGCTGCGGGCTGTGTATATATACTATATAATATAGATGCTCCAGGGTGGGTTGTATATATAATATTGAGGCTGTACAGGGCTATATATATTATCTGGAGGCTGCTGCTGGGCTGTATATATTATTTGGAGGCTGTGCCAGTCCAGTTGTAGCTTCCAAATAAAATATATATAGCCCAGCACAGACTCCAAAAAGTATATATAGCCAGGCACAGCCTCCAAATAATATATATAGCCAGGCACAGCCTCCAAATAATATGTATAGCCAGGCACAACCTCTGAGTAATATATATATAGCCCGGCATATCCTCCCAATAATATACACAGCCCAGCACATCCTCCATGTAATATATTTAGCCCTCCATGTGCCCCCACATTTCATACTGCTTTCCCCCATATGTGTTCCCCCTTTTCCATACTGCTTCTCCCCCATGATTCATACTGCCTCTGCCCCCCATATGACCCTCCCGATTTATTCTTCTCCCCCCCATGTCCCCCCCCCCCCCCCCAATTCATACTGCTTCTCCCCCTTTGTGGCTTATTTTTTTGTAATGATCTCCCCCCAAAGTGCCCCCCCCCCATTAATACTGCTTCTCCCATCTGTGTAGCACTTTTTTTTTAGTGATGCTCTCCCCTCATGTGGCCCCCTATTAATACTGCTTCTCCCCCCTCACAATCTAAACATCCTTTCATTATGTTTTTCAAGTGTGGGAGTAAACCCACCCACACAAACACGGGGAGAACATACAAACTCCTTGCAGATGTTGTCCTTGGTGGGAATTCATATATATATATATATATATATATATATATATATATATAATTATACAGAGCATAATTCAATCATGTACACACAATAAAAGCACTCCGCATAAGACTTAAGCCTAGAGCACCATCTTCTGACAAAATGTTGTAATCACCTATGAGTATTCATTTTAAATGCAGTTTACCACATTCACCCACTTGCTTACCCTAGGCTTACCCACAAGATGGTCAGATTAAGGTTGGTGAAAGCCACTGGGCCAAAATATCCTAATGTTTTATTTATTTTTTTAATTGAAACTGTAGATCACGTGTAAATAAAGATAATTGGAGCACAAATTTCACACCTACAACACATGCATTGCTTACCTATTTCTGACTTGTTGGCATACTCTTGATTTAAGAAGAGCAACAAATTAAATACTGACTTAACCTTTTTATAAATGGGAATCAATGACAGTTCCCAGTGCTTCACTCTCTTCCACTGCTGCGGGTAATCGATATTACCATACCTCCCACCTATAGAGGTTAGGAAAGAAGGACACATACTGCATGGCATGCTAAAGTATTCTTTAATTTATCCTAAACCACTTCCCTAAACTCACCCAGTCCTTTATGTATGGCCATACAGAAAAAGAGCCCCTAGTAAAGCTCATTAGTGTTCTCACATTGTATTATACTCCTTTCATGAGTGGCACAGTTCACACTGCACACAGTATGACGCTCATCGAGGCCCCTCACACAGTATGATGCCCCCACAGTCCACCATACAGTATGATGCTCACTGGCCCCTGTGTATTATAATGCCCCCACAGAGTATAATGCTCCCATAGGCCGCCTGACAGTATAATAATGTACCTACAGCACCCCAGACAATATATAATGTCCCCACATTTCAACACATATACAGTATAATGTCTCTACAGCCAGGGCTGAGGAGTCAGTAAGCCAAATCTCTGACTCCTACTCCTAACTCTGACTCCAACTCCACGACTCTGACTCCATCATACATGGCTCATGTTTAAGAGATAAATTTATTGCAGTAAAATGTGAACATCTGGCTTTAATCATCATTATGATACAATAATCAAGCTATTTAGATAGAACATAATAATAATTCACAATAATAATATTCAGCCCATACTGCATTGAGCTGCTGTACCCAATTTATTATATATTTTAAGAGTCCAACTCCGGACTCCACATCCCTGCCTACAGCACTGTCACACACATAAAACTTCCACAATGTTTAACGCCCCATTCACCACACACACAGTATATTATCCCGCCGCACCCACATATACAGTATAATGCCCATACAGCACCCACACACATAGTATATTACCCCACCGCACCCACACAGTATATTACCCCACCGCACCTACACACACAGTATATTACCCCACCGCACCCACACAGTATATTACCCCACTGCACCCACACACACAGTATAATGCCCATACAGCACCCACACACGGTATAATGCCTCAACACAGTATTATGCACCCACAGACCCCCATACAGTATTATAGCCCACAGACTCTTTGACATTTTATAGTGCCTTCACAGCACCCACACACACTGTTATGAAGTAACAGCTCCACACAGTATAATGCCCCCACAGCCCCTCCACACAGTATATTGCCCTCATAATCCCCACCCGCACACAGTGTGATGCTCCCACAGTCTTCCAACAGGATTTGATGCCCCCCCACAACCTCCCAAAATATGATGCCATCCACAGCTCCACCGCTCTGACCCCAGAAAGTATATTGTTTCCACCCAAAGATCTCACTTGCCTTGCATACCTTCTTCTCTGACTGAGTGGGGCTCTTCTGCCCAGTTACGTGATCTTCAAATATCATATGACCTGAATATTCTTGCAGGTCCTTCAGCCTCTACATAGACAGTATGGTGGAGCAGGGATCCAATGGTTCCTTACTCCGCCATTATGTCAAACTGTCTCTGTGTCCTACCCCAGACCTCCCAGGACAGCTTCCCAATTTCAGCACTGTTCTGCTGACAGTGTAGATACACATTACTTTGATGCAATACCACGCTCTGCTAGGTGAATTACCTTTATCCCACGGCAATTGTATCTTATTCTACTCATACAAATGAACATAATATCTATGTATTGTCATACAATTTCACAGTTTTGATACATCGGGAACTTACTGGTCATCTCCAACCGCTTTCAACCATGCCATCTCCCTCTGCGTGTGTCTGGTAGCCAATTCCTATAGATACATAAAAATTACTTAAATTGCTTTACAGTGTAACATTGTAGGACAGTTCAGAATAAAATATCACTTAATCTGACATATACGTTAATTGCTGGTGGGGATGGCCTCAACATAATACATTCTGCAGTGTCAATGTGTGAGGACAGTGGAGTCTTACAGTAAGTTAGAGCTGCCCAATCCATAGGATCCAAAGATGTCCTTTTCTATGGATATGCCATCAACCCCATTAATGTGCCCATGCACTGTACATAGCTGTTGGCTAAACATCTTTCTACTGACAACTATCTCTCTTGACTTCATAATAGATATACACGCTTGGTTTGGTCAAGTATGCATGTGTTTTCAATAAAGTGAAATGAAGAGTGAAGTAGGCTGCTGCCAGACCTCACATGATGGCTTATTGCCTGTGTAATGTCATCTGCCAGGGGAGATTTTGGAGGTCCCCATACACATTAGATGATAGACTGGTCTGATTTTAGCACAATTATCTGACTTTTCTCCAATGTTTATGGAAGTAATTTGGTTTGATGATACCTGTACTGTTTCTTCTATTGAAACCTCTTGTCTATTATAGTGTGCCAATATGATTTCCAGAAAACCTAGGGAATGTAGCTGCATATCCTATACTTTTGCCTTTCCATAGGATGTAGCACACCACTTCTGGGTGCCAATGTGATTACTGCCAGTGCCCTAATCAGTATCAGAGCAACAGAACACTGGGCACTGGCAATTAATTCCAGTGCCTAGCGTCTACTTCACTCACTAAAGATGATAAATTCCATGTGACTACACAGGTTGTACAGCCCAAGGGCTAGTCATGGGAATAACTATCTATAGACAGACCACTTTATTTGCTGCCTTATTGTTTTTTCTGAGCATAGATGCTCGATTTGGATTTTTTTGTGCAAACTTGCACAATTCACAAAGTCTTTTATTAGATATTTTGTTCTAATTATGGTTCTGTAACAAGAAGGCACCATGCACCTGGATTAGAAAGTAACTGTAGAAAAAAAAGATTCGGAGGCGCATATCCAAATATAATACATTCATCTATTACAGCTAACCAAAATGGACAATGCTGAACACGAGGTTCTTAGTTAACATTGTAATCAGAATGTATAAAGCCCACTGTTAGGTCACGGTGAATCTCCTAATGGACCACTAGCCTTAAAAGGTGCAGGAACTACTGTAAAAGAGATACCGCACCAACACTCCAGGCCACCCCACCCCACAGCAGCATAGATGAACAGATAAGAAAAACCTCAACTTCCATGGGGTCTAAGCCAAAGAGCTGAGACCAAAAATAAGCAGAACCCCAAACTAGGAACCTAGGGGCCAATTCATTAAGACTGGCACGCTAGTCTTTTTTTTTTTAACCATTATATTTTTATTAACTGATTTCCAGACAAGATTACAATAAATGCACAAATCAGCTATCAATCACAGCAAAAATAATCACAACAAAAGACTAACATCGGAAATAAGAAATAAACCAGGAAAATAAAATCACACAGTAATGGGGAATAAGGAATAGGAAAGGACGAGGAGGGGAGGTAGGGGGGGGGGGGTCTGTGGGAAAATGAAATAAGCAAATATCTGCACAATACTATATGGCTCGCTAAAGTATCATTGAGATTATAATCACCCGGTGATCTGAATAACATTATGGGCAGATTGTACCCAGGGATCCCACCAGATCAATATTTTGTTCCGTTTGGGGAGGTCATGAGCTAAAAGTAGCTCGTACTGAAAGTGTAAATTTATGCGGTTGACTAATTCCGTCTTGGATGGAGGGCTCAAGGACTTCCATTTAGATGCCACACACATTCTTGCCGCAACCAAAGTATTAGTAACAATTGGGCGAAGAGGCCTGGGGATCAGGTCGAGGCCTAAGCCCAATAAGGCAACTGGAGACTCCAGTGTCAAAGGCAGTCCTGTGAGAGTGCCGAGCAACACCTCAACTTCGTCCCAGAAGGGCTTGATAACAGGGCACTCCCACCAAATGTGAGCGGGGGATCCCACAAAGGGGCAGCCCCGCCAACAGTTCCGAGAGTTACCGTGGCCCCCATCCCCAAACCTGGCCACCCGGTCCGGAGTCAAGTACCAGTGGAGTTGGAGCTTCTTGGCAGGGCCGGCGTCAGCACCCGGCGTACCCGGGCAAGTGCTGGGGCCCGACGGCTTGGAGGGGGCCCACCGGGCCCCTGAGGGCTAGGGTCACACTTGTGTTGTGACCCTATCCTGACGCAAGTATTGTCTGCTGCAGCGCAGACCGTTTAACGCTATGCGCTGCCAGCAACTGAGCCCATAGAAACCCGCAGTTTACATTGACAACGAGTGGTTGTCACGGTAAACGTCGGGTTTCTATGGGCTGCCTCCAGCGCATAGCAGCGTTGCAACATACAATACTTGTATAAGGCTAGGGTCACAATGCAAGTGTGACCCTAGCCTCAGGGGTCCCTGAGCACTGCCCCCACAGCCAGAGCCATATCCAGGGGGCAGCTGGGGGGTCATTTTCAGGCACCTGCAGGCTGCAGCACCGGAGGTCTCCCTCCTCCCCCCTCCACGGGAGCCGACAGAGCTGCACACACTCTGTGCTTACAGGACCTGCGATGATGTCACATGGAGGGGAGGAGTCAGGGGTCTCATGATCAGCTCCTCAGTGTATCCAGGACTCTGCTGGCCATCAATGATGCTCAAATAAGGTGAAGTTTGTGTGTGGTCAGGAGGCATTTACAGTGTGAATGTAGCAGAGGTGAGTGTGTACTAGGTGTATGGCAATTAGGAGAAGGTTATGTGTGGGGTCAGGAGTGATTTACAGTGTGAATGTAGCAGAGGCGAGTGTGTACGAGGTGTACGGAGCAGAGCCGTGTGTGTACTAGGTGTATGGAGCAGAGCCGTGTGGGTACGAGGTGTACGGAGCAGAGCTGTGTGTGTACGAGGTGTACGGAGCAGAGCCGTGTGTGTACGAGGTGTACGGAGCAGAGCCGTGTGTGTACGAGGTGTACGGAGCAGAGCCGTGTGTGTACGAGGTGTACAGAGCAGAGCCGTGTGTGTACGAGGTGTACAGATCAGAGCCGTGTGTGTACGAGGTGTACGGAGCAGAGCCGTGTGTGTACGAGGTGTACGGAGCAGAGCCGTGTGTGTACGAGGTGTACGGAGCAGAGCCGTGTGTGTACGAGGTGTACAGAGCAGAGCCGTGTGTGTACGAGGTGTACGGATCAGAGCCGTGTGTGTACGAGGTGTACGGAGCAGAGCCCTGTGTGTACGAGGTGTACGGAGCAGAGCCGTGTGTGTACGAGGTGTACGGAGCAGAGCCCTGTGTGTACGAGGTGTACGGAGCAGAGCCCTGTGTGTACGAGGTGTACGGAGCAGAGCCCTGTGTGTACGAGGTGTACGGAGCAGAGCCCTGTGTGTACGAGGTGTACGGAGCAGAGCCGCGTGCGTACGAGGTGTACGGAGCAGAGCCGCGTGCGTACGAGGTGTATGGAGCAGAGCCGCGTGTGTATGAGGTGTACGTAGCAGAGCCGCGTGTGTACGAGGTATGTGTACCAGTGGTAGCCCCCCGCGGATTCCGCTCCTATAGTCTCAGCCGTCTTTGCCAGCAGCATTCTTCTCCAGAGTCTCTTCTGCCGCTGTCTGCATTCTGCAGCTCAGCAAGGAGGGGCACGATGTAGTCATCACTGTGCTGATATGTGCAGAGCGACCGGAGGAGACCAGAGCAGCGAGAAGAAAGGTGAGGAGAAGAGAGATCTGGACGGCCAGACACTCCGCTTGGCTGCGGTGCCACCATATGGCAGTGTGGCTCCATTAAGCTGCTAGCATTATTTGTGCGCTTCAGGATGCTTGTGTATATACCAAGCATCCTCAGACGCACAAAAATGCAACATTTTGCATTTGAAGGGTATTTTTAAAAGGCGCAAGGGAATGCAATCGCATTTTAGCCCGCTCCAAACAATGTGTAATATACTTACTGTCAGAAACAGCTCTTGCTGGATTCGGCAGTCACTGTTCCTGTAAGGCTGCCTTCACATAGGAGTTTTTTTTTAAATGTGGCAGTTGCGGTAAAAAAAACCTGCATCTGCCGCATTTTCCGTCTAGCGGCTGCACTTGCTGCACGTTTGCGGCAAGCCCCATGCATTGTCTATGGGGCTTGCGGTAAGTGTGCAGCAATATATATATATACATATATATATATATATATATACTAGATGGGTGCCCGATGCACAATGCATCGGGATTCTAGCAGAGCGAGTCTCTGACTCGCAATGGCCGCTTCGCGGCCAATGCTTCGCGCTGCTAAGGCGACTCGCCATGCCCGCTGCGCGGGCATAGCGAGTCGCCTTACAACTGCTCGCAATGGCCGCTTCGCGGCCAATGCTTCGCGCCGCTAAGGCGACTCGCCATGCCCGCTGCGCGGGCATAGCGAGTCGCCTTAGAGCTGCTCGCAATGGCCGCTGCGCGATATGTACTTAAAGGGGGCCCACTGAGACCTTTTCGCCCGGGGCCCACAGAAACCTGGAGCCGGCCCTGCTTCTTGGCCTGCTCTAAGTGGTTTATACAAGAGGAGTACCGAGATGCGTGGGAGACTGCCTTCTGCCAGGCCTCCAAGGGCGCAGTAAATCCTAGGTCCCCCTCCCACTTGGTCATGTAAGTAAGTTTCTGCCTAGAGTGTAAATTCAAAAGAGCCCTATAGATGGTAGAGACCCCCCCAGAGCTAATTCCCTTCGACTTAAAGAAAGCCTGCAATGAGCCAATAAAAGTTTCTTGGGACGGAGCAGGCAGGGAGACAGAAGCCAGGAAATGCCGCAATTGTAAGTATTTAAAAAAGTCATTTTTGGGAACGTTGAAATCTTCCACCAACGCAGAGAAAGACCTCAAGACACCCCCTCCATAATCTGATTCAGGAGGTGAATACCCCCTAGACTCCAAGTTCGGAGGCCCAGGTGCACAACAGATTGCTCCACCGCATCTAGAGAGATATATCTGTACAGAAAGGGCAGTAATTCTCTACTCTCTCGGGACCATACATTCAGCAAGGTTCTCATCGAGGAAAGGCTATTCGGCACTTGAGAACACTTCATCAAGTTCATTTCCAGCAATAGCCGGGTAGACTGTTTTGGGGCGAAAAAGGTTTCAATCTGAAGCCACAGGGATGTCTGCTCCTGCGACCACCAATTTCTAGCTGCCTCAAGGTGGACTGCTTTATAATATGAGTAGACGTCCGGGACCCCCAGCCCCCTACCGTGGAATGCAGGGTGAGGATACTATTTGCTACACGATGTGTTTACCTTGCCAAATAAAACGTCCCAATGTCGCCTGAAATGCCCGCAGGAACCTGCCCGGGAAGAGGAGGGGGAGACACCTCAGTAGGTAAAGAATCTTGGGTAGGTAGGTCATTTTAATAATTTGGATTCTGGCCATCCACGATAGGAACAAGCCAGAATGACCCTCCAGGTCTCTTTGTACGCTTTTGAGTAAAGACTCACAGTTATGCCGTACAATTTTATTCAATTTAGTTATGTGCAATCCCAGATAAGTGAATCCCTCCTCCGCCCAGGCAAATGAGAACTGCCCCCTGAAGTTCTTCTGATCGGATTCTGTAATATTAATTGGGTAAAAAGAAGATTTAGTCATATTTAATTTGTAATAGGATGCGTGTGAGAAGTCTTCCAGGACTTTTAATATTCTTGGAATCGTGGAGGGGAGGTGCGAGCACATGAAAACCGCTCCGGGTGTGTTGACACTGGAAACGGATGGTGAGGACGGCCCTTAACAACCTCCGGGCCCAAATACAGGAGGCTACAGAATGGACCGTCCAGTTGTGTGGAGCGGAGATGATGCTGCAATTAAATCGGCGGCAAAGAGCTGCAGCTCAGAGAGACCAGGAGCGTGGCAACTCAGACAGACCACCCGGTAACCCCCGAACCCATTGCTGAACCCCCGGAACCAGTTAACACACCACTTGTGGAGCCCGGAGAAGAGGCTGTCGCCGAGGTAGAAGACCTCATTCAGTTTTCAGAGGAGCCCGAGCTGATTGAAGAGGAGCCGGTTGAGTACATGGACGGCCAGGTCAGTGTCGGGGAGGAGGAGGAGAGTCTGGAGGAGGAAGGAGCCATCGGTGATACGGAGGAGGCCGGGCCCCTCGAGCTATGGAGGGTCACGGTACCAGCTTCAGTTGCTGTGGCTGGAGAAAGGAGAGCAGTGCGGCATACAGATGACAACGGGCATACCTGGCAACCGGTAGGTTGTCCGTGGTTCACTCAACCCAACCCAGAGGACAAGCAAGGCTGAACGACACCTGCGGCGTGAGGCTTTGTATGCCAATGAACTTGAAACTCGCAAGGCCCGCGTCATTGCCCGTAACCAGCCCCCACTACCTCCAGACCAGCGCAAGAGCGGGTTGGTCACAACCTTTAACTTGAGCACCGGGTATGGGTTTGCCCGTGAAGAAGGCCTCTATCCAGAGGTGCATGTGGGCTGCAGGAACGTAGAGGAACATCTTCCCCAGGGCCACCCGGACCGGGACCTGTATCGTGGGGATGTGATCACTAACGAGCGCTACGCAGGTCCCCGCGTGTGGTTCGCAATCCAGGTCAGCAAAGTTGAGAAGTGAAGAGTCTGATCCAGTACTGCATTGCCAAAAATGCAAACTGTTACTTTAAATGTGTTTACTTGCATTGCCCTGTTATTTTTCTTGCAGTTCCTGATGAACATTAATCAGAGACGTATTACCTGGTCCCTGTTGGACCGATAAGGACTAGATTATAGTGAATAGTTATTGCAAGGTTACAAGAAACTAACCTTCTGCAAGGGAAGAATATGAGTAAACGTAAAAGTTTTATTGATTATACATGTTTGAAAGTTACCCGGTTAACCTGTTAATAAAAATGTTAACTCTCACCCAGTTTGGTTTTAACACCCGCGGACGGGTGTATTTCACCAAGGGGGTGTGTGGCGCCCCTCTGGCTAGGCGCCCCAGAGAGGTATTGCACTCTGATAATAAATGTGGTATCTCTGTAAGTTGTGGGTTCAGGGTTTAACCTGTGGAGTCTCCTGTTACACCCACACACTAGACTAGGCCACCTTAGCATAGGGGGGACTGGTTATTTAGTAGGTCCCAAAATTGGGTGGAGCCTAGGTTAGCGTAGTAAGACTAGAGCGACAGTTACCTCAGACAGTGCTGCGAAGGCAGTCAGGGAGGACGCGCCTGACAGTACTGCTGACAGGAGGGATCCCCATCTTTAAGTGGGGGCCCAGGACAGAAGGAAACGGACCAGGACTGGTTGGAGCCGGCTGGTCACGTTTGGGATACACCGGCAGCACGGGAAGCCGAGGCGGTCAGTAGTTTACCTCTGGCTGCAAACCGATGAGCTGCGGACACATAGTAATCGGGTTGCCGTTAGCACCACAAAGGCATCTCACCCTCAGGACTGAAATTGGCTCAGGACACTATAGGTAATGGGCCGAATTCCGGTGGCGGGAGAGATAGTGCGTTCCTGCTGCTCCCGTCCGTACTGGTAAGGAACCAACCTTACCTACCAGCTACAGACCGTAGGACTGGCGGGAGAGCTCTGCGAGGGTGGTAAAGACAGAGAAGCGTAAAGTAGACCCCGAAAGACTAAGAAGGAACATCTGGAGACTCCATAAAGGGGACCCTGAACCGGCAATAAACACCCGGTAAACCAGACTGTACCGTGTTTCATCTTAACATCTGCCGATGCCCAGTAAAGTGGAGTTAGACTTGAATTGGTCTCTGTCATTCTTCTCACCGGTGCCCGGAGGGCTCCAACACCATCATCAGCATCTCACCAGAGGGGTAAGAACTACAACAACTACTCCCAACTATTCCCCTCACCATCCTCTATCACCACTGCCCTGAGGTAAAAGCTCTTTCTGTGGGGAGCTGGACCACTCTCTGCTGCACCCACCATTACCTCAGCGGCTAGCGTGCAGCGCCAGTACCCATATTACCGGGATCCACAGGTGGCGTCACCTTCCCTTGTAAATATTCCCTCCCCACCATCTAACAAATGACAGCCAGGGCACGGAACCAGGAGCCCGACCACCCGTGACTTCCTCCAGTTTAAAACCATCAAACGCCCGGTATCCGAGTACTCCTAGCCCTGGGCTCTTCATATAAATACATGTGTGGCCAATACAAAGGAAAGGCACATGATTTATTCCTTCCAAAGACAATACTAAGGACCAGGGGGCACTCACTGTGGGTGGAAGAAAGGAGATTAAAGCAGCTAAATAGGAAAGGGTTCTTTACTGTTAGAGCAGTTAGACTATGGAATGCCCTATCCCAAGAGGTAGTAATGGCAGATCCTATAACAGCTTTTAAATAAGGGCTGGATGGTTTCCTCAGCAAAAATGGCATTGTGTTCTAGATAGTTTAGTGACAAAGGATGTATGATGTTGAAGAAACCTTGAACTTCAAGGACCTACGCATGCAACAACTGTATGTAACTATGTAGGAATGTTTGGCATGTTGACAGCTGAACATCATTCCTCCTTCTCCTCTGTTAGCACAGTGTCATATTAGGCTGGTTGTTGGGATAATCCACCTAATACCATAATCTTTTAAATGGGGATGTCAGGCAACACATCCCTAGCCATAAGACTGCCTCTGTTTACTCCCGTTTTAAGTTTAAGTAAATTTGTCCTAAGGCAAAAATTAGATTGGATGGCAGTAGGGCCGGCGTCAGCACCCGGCGTACCCGGGCAAGTGCCGGGGCCCGACAGCTTGGAGGGGGCCCACCGGGCCCCTGAGGGCTAGGGTCACACTTGTGTTGTGACCCTATCCTGACGCAAGTATTGTCTGCTGCAGCGCAGACCGTTTAACGCTATGCGCTGCCAGCAACTGAGCCCATAGAAACCCGCAGTTTACATTGACAACGAGTGGTTGTCACGGTAAACGTCGGGTTTCTATGGGCTGCCTCCAGCGCATAGCAGCGTTGCAACATACAATACTTGTATAAGGCTAGGGTCACAATGCAAGTGTGACCCTAGCCTCAGGGGTCCCTGAGCACTGCCCCCACAGCCAGAGCCATATCCAGGGGGCAGCTGGGGGGTCATTTTCAGGCACCTGCAGGCTGCAGCACCGGAGGTCTCCCTCCTCCCCCCTCCACGGGAGCCGACAGAGCTGCACACACTCTGTGCTTACAGGACCTGCGATGATGTCACATGGAGGGGAGGAGTCAGGGGTCTCATGATCAGCTCCTCAGTGTATCCAGGACTCTGCTGGCCATCAATGATGCTCAAATAAGGTGAAGTTTGTGTGTGGTCAGGAGGCATTTACAGTGTGAATGTAGCAGAGGTGAGTGTGTACTAGGTGTATGGCAATTAGGTGAAGGTTATGTGTGGGGTCAGGAGTGATTTACAGTGTGAATGTAGCAGAGGCGAGTGTGTACGAGGTGTACGGAGCAGAGCCGTGTGTGTACGAGGTGTACGGAGCAGAGCCGTGTGTGTACGAGGTGTACAGAGCAGAGCCGTGTGTGTACGAGGTGTACGGATCAGAGCCGTGTGTGTACGAGGTGTACGGAGCAGAGCCGTGTGTGTACGAGGTGTACGGAGCAGAGCCGTGTGTGTACGAGGTGTACGGAGCAGAGTCGTGTGTGTACGAGGTGTACGGAGCAGAGCCGTGTGTGTACGAGGTGTACGGATCAGAGCCGTGTGTGTACGAGGTGTACGGAGCAGAGCCCTGTGTGTACGAGGTGTACGGAGCAGAGCCGTGTGTGTACGAGGTGTACGGAGCAGAGCCGTGTGTGTACGAGGTGTACGGAGCAGAGCCCTGTGTGTACGAGGTGTACGGAGCAGAGCCCTGTGTGTACGAGGTGTACGGAGCAGAGCCGCGTGCGTACGAGGTGTACGGAGCAGAGCCGCGTGCGTACGAGGTGTATGGAGCAGAGCCGCGTGTGTATGAGGTGTACGTAGCAGAGCCGCGTGTGTACGAGGTATGTGTACCAGTGGTAGCCCCCCGCGGATTCCGCTCCTATAGTCTCAGCCGTCTTTGCCAGCAGCATTCTTCTCCAGAGTCTCTTCTGCCGCTGTCTGCATTCTGCAGCTCAGCATGGAGGGGCACGATGTAGTCATCACTGTGCTGATATGTGCAGAGCGACCGGAGGAGACCAGAGCAGCGAGAAGAAAGGTGAGGAGAAGAGAGATCTGGACGGCCAGACACTCCGCTTGGCTGCGGTGCCACCATATGGCAGTGTGGCTCCATTAAGCTGCTAGCATTATTTGTGCGCTTCAGGATGCTTGTGTATATACCAAGCATCCTCAGACGCACAAAAATGCAACATTTTGCATTTGAAGGGTATTTTTAAAAGGCGCAAGGGAATGCAATCGCATTTTAGCCCGCTCCAAACAATGTGTAATATACTCACTGTCAGAAACAGCTCTTGCTGGATTCGGCAGTCACTGTTCCTGTAAGGCTGCCTTCACATAGGAGTTTTTTTTTAAATGTGGCAGTTGCGGTAAAAAAAACCTGCATCTGCCGCATTTTCCGTCTAGCGGCTGCACTTGCTGCACGTTTGCGGCAAGCCCCATGCATTGTCTATGGGGCTTGCGGTAAGTGTGCAGCAATATATATATATATAGTCCGCGATATGTACTTAAAGGGGGCCCACTGAGACCTTTTCGCCCGGGGCCCACAGAAACCTGGAGCCGGCCCTGGATGGCAGTATTAACCATATTTTGTAAAACATTAGGCAGAGATCTACTATGTACATTTTAGCATTTCCGGAGAAGTTACCTGCACCCTGGTCTCCTGAAGTTGTTTGAGCTCCTCTTCCAGACGCAAGATATCTTCCTTCAGCTGCTTTTCCCTGCGCTGGGCATTTTGCAGATCTCTTTTTGCCTCTTCTAGCTCAGCGTCTTTCCTCTGTGCCACCATCTCGCGCTGTAAATCTAAGCTGCGTGGAGCCTGCCAGCTCATAGGATGTTCTAGGACTTGGCAAAGAAAAACATATTGGTTACAATGACAGTTTTCTGTTTTGTTTTAGGACAGCACAAACGTATACCAAAAAGGTCACATAAGGACATATATATGGCTGTGAAAAGGGCACAAGATGTCAATCAAATGCTAAAAAGGAAATATTGAAAAATGACATACGATTTGCTCAGGTTTAATTGTATGACAAGAGTTAGAGTATCCCACTTCATTTTTACATGTGATGTTAAGCAAATAAAAAAAAAAATCACAAAATCAGTGGGTGTCATTACATCATCACTATGAGGGAATTAAAGCTGTGATGTCATAATATCGTAACATCATTAACTACATTGTGTTTTCATGAAAAGGGGTCACAACTTAAGAAGATCTCAAGAGGTCAAGACATAGAAAGGTCAGGGAGAGCTGCTATAGTGTCATAAGGTATGACAAAGGTACTGTTATGGTACCTTTACACGACGCCACAGAGTGCAGCAACAGGTAGCCACCACACGTGCACGCGCGCGTTTTTAACGGTGGATACCGATCTCGGATGCCGCATATACACGCCGCCACAACGTGCTCCACTGAAGGTATTTGCGTTCCCCGGAAGTGCCGACAGCTCCTGCGGCTTATTCCCTGTTGAATGCCTTCCCTGGTTTACACGCCGCCACCACAAAGGAATATGGGCGTACAAGTACATAGGCGTGCCAGAGTTGTGTATTACGTGACGCTCGTACGGTGATTGGACAACGCAATAGCATCATGATTGGCCAGTCTGCGCTGGAAGGCTGGCTAATACATGACGCCATTACAATTGTGGACTTTGAATGGATAGCTCTTTAAATATGGCGCCCTGTGAAGGGACAACCAATCGAAACGCAGGAGCTTCCACCAATGATCGCTGATGGGGCGTGGTATCCATGACGCCGTGGCACGCCCCAGGGAATTCGTAGGCCACGCAAATACCTTGACTGTGCCCCGATTACACGCCGCCACCATAGGAATTGTTCCTTCCTGTTTTTGAGCACGGCTCAGAAACAAGTATCTGCAGGACACAGGAAGGAATTTCCCGATTTACACGCCGCCATTTCGTAGTGATTTCATGGCAACAGGCACAATTGTCCCCGATGCCTGGCGGTTTCTACCTTCCTGTGGCGGCGTGTCAATGGGCCCTTAAGGTCAAAAGACTGACATTCAAGAGACATTGAAGGGGTTGTCCAGTCTAAATCCACAAGTCTACAGTCACTCTCTGTCACTCTATGTGACTGCAGACTTGTGAATCCTCACCTTGTATAAACTGTGTACTGTGAGGATTCTCCGGTGTCAGAGCTGAAAAAGGAGGTCTCATGACTATAAGTCTGTGACATGCATACTCCAGGCCAGGATCTGACTAAGGGGACGTGGCCTCACTTAATACACTTGCATTCTGTCAGATTGTGGCCTGCAGTCTGCATATCATATACTCACAGCCATGTGACCTCCTTTCCCATCTCTGTCACCGGTGAATCATCAGTGTACACTGCATGTGATGTGAGGATTCACAAGTCTAAAGTTATACAGAAAGACTGCAGACTTATGGATTTAGACTGGAAAAACCTTTAATGACTTGTTCTAGGAGATAACACTTATATTTTCCTAATATGTCCATTCAACTCTCTGGAAAGGATATTACACATGAATTTGGTGCCTCTTATTCTTGGCAATAGTGGGTAATCCTGAAATTGGACCCCAACTACTTTTTATTTATGCCCTGTTTGACAGATAAACCTTTAAAATATTACATGCAAATCTCCAAATATGATGGACCTTCCCTAAAAATATACTACTACATCATGGCAGCAGGGGCGTAACTACAATAGGTGCAGGGGTTGTAATCGCACTAGGGCTCTGGAGCCTAGGTGGTCCCAAAAGTCCCTTTGGCCTATAGAAAAAGACTAATGCTATTAAAGATTTTAATAATTGAGGGTCCCATTGGAGCTTAATCGGGGCCCATGAGCTTCAAGTTAAGCCACTGCATGGCTGTATTACTGGTAAGAGACTATGTTAGAACAGTATAGTGGCTTAGTGAAGCTATTCCCTTACACCAGCTCAAATTAAGAAGTAAGAAAGGCCAATGCCATAGAAGGACACATGGCAGATTTTTAAAGTTATAAGTGGGGAGTTGATTTAATTCTTTTTTACCCATGAATGTTCCAAATACTGTTGCCAAGAAAGGGTACATCAGAAAAAGTTCTCATCTTTGCACACCCATTTGTGGATCCTGTCCGTGACTCACCATGTGGGATATCTGGTCCGTGGTGCAGAGACAGATACTGCATATCAGGATCCGAGAGAGCAGAGCCTGGGAATGGGTGCGGCTCCGCACACATCTGTAACTGCTGCTCCAAAGACTGGATATGGGCAACGTGGCTCAGAACTAGGCCCTTCTGTAATACATACACACATGTATAATATATCAGACAACACCTACAACAGACATCTGTACAACGACTACACTATGGATGGATTTAGTGACTACTAGGCTGTATTTATAATATTGCCCATAAATATTGTAAGTGGCATTTGCAGTGTATGTATGATTACAGTGTATGAACATGTCATATGTTGTATAGAAATTAGAATCATCTTTAGCAAAACTTTGCTCTTAACTCTGCCATCTCTTTTGCTGTTAACACCATTACAAAATGCCATCACCATCTGCTTCCCCTTGGCTCAGATACACAGACTGGTTCATTCCTACCATATTTTTCTTCTGTGTCATATTTTTTTGACAATTTTTGTACTCAGTTATTAAGAAAATATACAAGATAATTTATGAAAATCAGTGCAGAGGAACAGTCTTAAGTAGAATAGCATTTATATATACAGTACAGACCAAACGTTTGGACATGCCTTCTCATTCAAAGAGTATTCTTTATTTTCATGACTATGAGAATTGTAGATTCACACTGAAGGCATCAAAACTATGAATTAACATATGTGGAATTATATACTTAACAAAAAAGTGGGAATCAACTGAAAATATGTGTTATATTCTAGGTTCTTCAAAGTAGCCACCTTTTGCTTTGATTACTGCTTTGCACACTCTTGGCATTCTCATGATGAGGTATTGTGGTTCCCTAACCCTGTGTTTTTTGAGTAGTGTTCCGCCCACGGTAAATGAGTTTGGGCGTTTAGTTGGGATGAGCATTGGTCCAAGCTATCTTTCTAAAGGCAGCCGGGCCAGCGGATGAGAGCACCCACTGACCCCGTGTCTCCATAATAGGCAAAAACAGTGAGCTTTCTCAAGGACTTCACAACCTTATTGTTGCAAAACTTACTGATGACATTGGTTTCTGACGATTAAGGGGACGTGTTCCCCGAAACGCGTCCAGGGTCTTCCTGACTATGTGATTTTATCCCAAGAATAAAGGATTTATTGTTTGTGGCATCGGATTTCCTACTCCTTTTTTCTACTATGTGAATGGATACTAACCATTATCCGATAGCCTGGGAGTCTAGTGAGTATCAGGCGGTGGCAGATTTTTTTCTTTCCTTTACATTGGTTACAGAAGACTTTCTAGACTAGTGAAGGTTCCAGTGAGCACTGTTGGGGCCATATTCAAAGAAAGAACATAATTTCACCATAACTTGTGTGAGGCACACCCGGCATGTCCCCATGGCCAGGGCGCATCACATGCAGGATCAGTATAGGATCCTGTGCACAAGAGCCAGGTTGTACCGTAGGTGTGTTGTATAATCATGTCCAGCACCTGTACGTCGAAGGATTCATGAGCCTAATGAGCGGCAGTGAATGGCTCCTGAGATCAATGAGTGGCTTAGAGCATTGGGTGTACTGTGTGAACCAACCCGGAACACAGGGAGTTAAAATAAGCTGTGTGAAAGCTGTAGAGGTCAGGCAGAGAGATGAGCAGCTGTATAGGAACTGGGAGGTTGATTACTAGAAGCTAAGGGGGTGTGTCCATGTGGGAGTGGCAGGCACGATAAGAGCCTGCCAGCTGAGTGATTGAGAGAACACAGACTCGTGTGAGATCAGATGGGATCAGAGCAGATGAGCTCAGACCAGAGAGAGGTGCAGATCCAGTCTGTGTGAGGGACTGAGTGATAGTCCATACCGCCATGCTGAGAGATGGTGAAGGGACATGCTAGCTCCATGCCGGTAGCCAGGACCAGGGTTGTTACAGCACCTGGAGTGGGGAAGCCGTGGCTGACCTGGTGGACGCTGGACTGGACGTGGGGTGAAACACGTCCAGGATGGAGCCCGTGGGAGGCTTGGCCGACCCGTTACCTCAGGTAGCGAGACCCAGATCCGTGCCCGGTAAGACAGCAGTTCCCATGTAATGAAGTGAGCTGCGTGTGTATCATGCCAGGTGGGCATAACCGCCATTGGGTCCGACTAGGCAGTCGGTAAACGACCCGTAGATGTATGTGAGGGCTTAGGTAAAAGTGCCCTGAATGAGAGACGATGGCCTATGTGTAAGAGCCATGTATAATGCTGTGGGGAGAGAGTGACCCAGCTAGTATGGATGATGAGTTGGAGGCGTTCCGTCCCTGTGGGACGAGAGGGAGGCTTGCCCTGATGCTTGCAGCAACTACCTGTCCCTCAACCACGGCCTCTAATGGTGTGGGTGTGCCTGTGGCCAGACACAGGGATCACAAAGGCTCCTAGAAGGGTAACCACGGCTGATCCGGAAGGGTGCTACTCAGACTCAGGGTACAGTCGTCGACCTGGAGACCTGCCATGAGATGGAGGTTTGGTGAAACTGGTGGCCCGTACCGTGGTGAGTAGGCCATGGTGACGTGTGGTTAGCCTGGATTCTACGGTTGACCAGGTCCCTGTTATGGTCATGGAGGAGCCACAGTCCATGGATGTATTATGATGGGCTGTGAGCGGATGTAAGGATGCATGTCGTCCATGAATATTGTAGGATGGATCACATGTGGTGTGTAAGGTCCCGGTCAGGCAGGAATCCTGACTACGGGGCAACTATGGAGTCATCGTGCTGGGTAACTAAAGCCGGGCGGCTGGTACCGCCATTGGGACCCACAGGGCCCGTTGAGGCGTATGTAGCGAAGGTTAGAAGCAGGGGTTAAAAAGGGCTCCTAGAGTGGGGACACCATGGTTGAACCAGGTGGTCTCTGACCGGGACGTAGGTTGAGATGCGTCCAGGAAGGAGCCCCTTGGGGATGCATGACATACCCGGTACTCAGGTTGCTCAATCCCTGTTCTGAACCCAGAGGGGTTATCGTTGATATGTAACTAATGTATTTATTATAAATGTATTGTAAATGTTATAGATAGGCCGGAGGCCGTGATCACCACAGGAGCGGTTGATAGAGCTCCAATGGGGAAAGAGTCGTGATTACAGGTCCCGGGTTACCGTGAATGTATATGTGCAATATTCTATGTACTGTACTGTGGAAAGTAATGTATTATGTGACGTGTTTGTGTTAAATGTTAAATGTACTACCCCGGTTATTGATGCTGGTGAGAAATAAACGGGTAGACATTTGGAAAAATTATACACGTGTTGGCGTCATTATGCAGCAAGCGAGTCCCCCGGCTCGCTACCTTACACTTGTTAACAAATAAGTGCTCCTCACAAGATTTCAGATAGAGGAGTGAAAAGAATTATCAGAAGAGTTGTCCAAGAGCCAAGAACCAGCTGTGGAAAGCCATAGAAACACCTAGAATCAGCAAGTACAATTGTTTCAAAGCAAACAATAAGTAATGCACTCAACTCCCATGATCTCAATGCACACTCACGCAAGCATATGAAATGCTGCGAGAATATAGCCTGGTTAGGTGAGACCTAAATTGACCTTTTTGCATGCCATAATACACTCCATGTTTGGAGGCCAAAAGGCACTGTATATCACCGCAAAAACACCATACCAACAGTGAAGTTTGGAGGTGGGAACATTATAGTGTGGGGTTGTTTTTCAGCGTATGACACCCGCACACTTCATATAATTAAGAAAATATGAATGGACAATTGAATCTAGACATTCTTGGTAAAAATCAGCTGCCATCAACCAGGATGATGAAGATAAAATGAGGGTGGACTTTTCAGCAAGACAATGATCCAAAACACACAGCCAATGAAACTCATTGGCTTAAAATAAAGAAAATGTAGCTGCTAGAATGGCCCAGGTAATCACCTGACCTGAATCCAAAAGAAAATTTATGGAAGGAACTAAAGCTCAGAGTTCATAAAAGGAGCCCACAGAACTTTCAGGATATGTAGAATGCTTGTTTAGAAGAATGGACCAAAATCACACCTGAGCAATGCATGCGACACCAACACTGTTTTTTCTACAAAGTATTAAATACATTTCAGTAAACGTGTACAATACTTTTTCCCTGTGTCATTTCACAATATTACACATCACTAAATTTATGGACATTTATGGATTTGATTTATTTGCCTGTGTGGATTGGATAGGTTGTTACTGACATCTGGTGAGAAATTCATGTCAATGGCACCTTTAGAAATATACTTACTTAGAAAATTGGTGACGTGTTCAATGCTTATTTCTTAAAACACACACATTATATACCACTTACCAGTCAATGATATCACATTCTGCTGTAGATCATATAGCATGGTGTTTGAGAGCTAATACACAGTACATATATGTTAATATATTTTGACTGAGATAGCCTTGTCTAAGTGCGCTTACATCCTAGCATAACATATTCCCAGCCACTTGGGAATGGGCTGTGTTACTAGTCTTAAAGGGAAGGGTGAAAGTACCAGTACATTGAACTCTGAGCTGTGTATCTGTGGATATTACAGTAAGTATCACTTTGTATAATATACAAATCCACACCTTTATTTTTACCCACTAAGGATTGGATGAGACTTTATATTCCTCCATGTATATTAATATTAGTTTTATAAGTGGGTCATGTATATAGGCTGCTACAGTATTTCCACACATTCCTTCTATCATTGCTTCCGGTTGGGCATTATTTTGTTTAGGATCTGTCAGTGACGAGTGGATCACCTCTGAGCCCCTCTCCCACACCTTGCATTTCTTGTTTTACAGACAAGCTATTGCCTTGCTCTTAAACACCTACTATAATCTCCCATCTCATTCTCCCTTCATTCCCCTCCCACACACTTCCTATCTCGCTACTTTTTGTGTATCCATCATTTCCCCATACACCATCCCCACAATTGCCTTTTCCTCGCTGTACACAAATATACAGCATCTCGATTACTTATAACCTCATAACTCTTCTCACTCAGTGCCCAGGTCCTGATAATAAAACCATCTCCCTGGTTGTCAATATAATTTTCCAAGCTACACAATATTATTACATCGTAGTTTTATACACCACCTTTTCATACCAATGTAGGGCGTCTAGTTTCTTAAGCTCCACTTAGGATTTAGGTTTGCCCATCTTATTTAGGTTGATGTTGGTGGATCCCAACTTGTTTTCCAGCAATATAGTGTGTACAGGGCTTTAAAGACCACCTTGGTCATTTTGGTTAGCCAAAAATTAACCAGGTATCAGGTATGTTAATGCATTGGTACTAAATGTATCTACTAAACAACTAGTCAGAACTAAAGATCTGGAAGTGGCACAGTGGCACCATCTCTGCCAGATAGGTAGCATATCTCGTGGCTCGTAAGGTTAGCCTATACTAAGGAACAGAGAAGTATTCCAGGTAACAGGGTAGAGGCTAGGAGGCCAGGAATGGTGCTACTGGGGAGGAGCACAGCAAGGGTTCCAGGACACAGAGCACAAGGAAGGCCTGACCAACAGTCAGCAAGGCAGAAGCAAACTGACTTAATAATCAGGCACACCTCCCATCAGAGAAGGTGGCCTGATATACCATGGGAAGAGCAGCTATTGATCAAGGGGAGTGTCAGGTTGGACCTTGCCAGTCCCTAGAGTCACAGGGAAGGAGTGCACCTAGCGCGCCGCCGATTAGGCTCATGAAAATGACCATAGTAATGTGCTCATGTGCGAACCCGGCGGTCAGCTGACAGGAAGGGAACATGGCGACGGCTCCGAGCCACAGCACGCCTGGATGCCGGACGCCCGGTCGGCGAAGAAGAGCAGGAGATGCCGACCTAGGAGAGGTGAGCTGGGAAGCGGTGCCAGGGGGCCTAACAGCGATCATGTTCATGGCTTATTTTTGAGGGCTGTCTGTCGACTGAATTAACTTTTGGCCGCTAGCTATCTCATGTGTATGGTCAGCTTTAGCCAATTAGCAACTTTCCAAGGTCATGAACCTCTAGATTTATATATATATATCAACTGGCTCAACGGTTATTTCTGTTATTATTTCGGTGCTAAGGAAACTATAGCTACTAAATCGTGAAAAAACCTTGCACACGAAAATTTACGGAATTTATGGAAAAAAGGAAATCTGTTTTCGTTCCAAATGACATTTATTGAGATCTCATGTGAAAAAGGATTGTATCATATAGTCTTGACGTTTCGGCATTCATTCATGCCTTATTCATAAACACTGTAAAATTATAACATAACACAATAATCAGAATTACAGAAATAAATATAATGATACTACAATCATTCGTAGATAATAATAATACATCTCAATATCACGTCCATTTGGTTAAATAACATCATATCATCACATGTGGTATAAATATCATCAAATAATTTCAGTATGCATAACATGGGAATCAATACGTTGTAGGCCTACAAGATAAAAATAATAATAGAGCTCATTACAATAAATGTCACAATATACATATATTCAAATTAATCAGTACCTGTATACATATTTCATTCATATACGGATATGGTACAATATTCCACTCAATGTGGATGAACTGTTGGGTCAATTGAATGAGGTAGATACTTATGAACCTGTGTCCCATGACCCTACTTCTAGAATTAAGATGATCATAGATGATATGGTGAAGAAATATCTTGAGATAGGTGCTATTGATAAGAAGCTAGCAGAGTATTTAATACATCCTAATCCGGTGATTCGGTTATATATACTTTACCAAAGATCCACAAAAATCGCACCCACCCTCCGGGTAGACCCATAGTAGCGTCGACTGAATCTTTATTGTCACCTTTAGCAATTGTACTGGATAAGATTTTGTCCCCCTCGTTGTTAGCATTCCCTCATTCATCAAGGATACTAATCATTTTTTAACAGAATTAAGATCCCTGGGGTCTTTACCGACTGGTAGTCTTTTGGTCACGTTTGACGTGAATAGTTTATATACCAGTATTAAACATGACGAGGGGTTGGAAGCGGTTTCCTGGTTTTTATCTAGCCGTAACACTAATAGTATGACAAGTAGTTTCTGTGAGGACTTATTAAGAATTGTTTTGGAGAACAATTTCTTTTTATTTCAAGACCAATATTATGTTCAGCGTAGGGGGACGGCCATGGGGTCCAACATGGCACCCCCCTACGCGAATATATTTATGGCGCACTTTGAGGAGAAGTATGTTTGGCCTAGTCTATATGCTCACTCCAATGTAAAAATGTGGAGACGATTTATTGATGATGTGTTCATGGTGTGGACTGGGTCACTAGATTTGTTATATGATTATTGGTCTTATTTGAACACTAGAGTAGAGGGATTGTCCTTCACAATGCAGGTGGATTCTCGAAAAATTCATTATTTGGATACCCTTATCTCCGTAGATACCGGTGGCCAAGTTTCGATTGATTTATATACTAAGGATACAGACAGAAATAGTCTTTTACATTTTCGGAGTTGTCATCCCTACCATATAAAAAAGTCTTTACCACACTCTCAGCACCAAAGGGTGGCGAGAATTGTCTCTGATGCCAGCATCAGGCAGGTAAGACATGATGAAATGAGGGAGCGTTTTCACCAGCGAGGTTTTCCCGCAGAACTAACAGCGGTTAGGACGCAGGAGGTTACACCAGCTAAAGATGTATCAACTAAAATTCCATTTGTAAGCATGTATCATCCTTTTCAACCGATGATTAAGTCATCAATTAAGAGGCATTGGTCTATTCTATCTAAATCTTATCCAGAAATACCAGAGTTTCAACAATATCCCTTATTTTGTCATAAAAGGGCCCCGAATATTAGGGACAAATTAGTGAGAGCAGACATAGGGTCTATAAAAATTAAATCCAGACAGACCTTTTTGGCGACTCCGAAACAAGGAAATTACCCATGTCGAGGTTGTTTACAATGCTCACACATGACTAAGGGGAACACTTTTTCACATCCACGGTCTGGAAGGATTTATTACATTAAGGATTTCTTTACGTGTGAGGTATTATTCGTGGTGTACCTAATTAAGTGTCCGTGCGGTCTCGGATATGTTGGGGAGACCACCCAGCATATCCGAGACCACATAAGTAAACACAAGTCCACTATAAGGTGTAAAAATATGTTGTTGCCAATCCCACATCATTTTATCACTATGGGTCATACAATAGCGCAACTTCGGTTCCAAGTAATTGAACATGTTCCCGTAGCCCGACGAGGGGGAGATAGAATAGCCCGCCTTAAGGAGAGAGAATCGTATTGGATCTTTCAATTACAGACATTAGAACCATTAGGTCTAAATAGGGAGTATGAGGTGTTATTCTAATACATACTGATATTATGGTGTTTTTATATCGATTACTAACTTATTTCTATACTCAATTCTTTACTCATTACAATTTTGGAATTAAGAATGAGTTTAGGTTCTCTTTATTTTGGACAGTGCAGTGGTTCTGCAATGTATGGTAATTGAATCATTAAGGCTTGTTACCTTGACTGAATATAATTCTTTTATTTTTTCCTTTTTTCAGATTGATTGTCATATATACACTCCAATTGCAGGTTCCAGCTTCCCCAGATCGCTTCCGCTACATATTGATTGGTTTCCTGATTGTTTCTGTTGAAAATCATTGTATTGTCCCGTTTTGACACTCAGATTTGATAATGAAAGCGCACGCATGCGCATTGGAGACCGGCGGTGGTTCTTCCGCGTTCCAGGGGCCGGAAGCGGGAGGTTCCACACTCCGGTCACGTGATTTATCACATGACAGAGCGATTTCCGGGTGCCGGTGATAAAACGCGGGCCTGGCGGCGTCTATCCCTCACACACTCCTGTGAGGGGACGGCCGTGCGAGTGATTCCTGTCTAATCCTATAGTAAGTAGGCGATTTGGTGGGTGGCTTGGTTATACAGTGAGCAATTTTGCTTATGGCAAGTAGTTATTTGTATTATAATCATGGACATGCATTGCAGATTGGGATGTTCCCTGTGTCTTTACTTTATAAGTATACGAGAAGCACATTTACCCCTCTAATCTGACTAAAGGTGGGTAGAAGTTGATATATATATTTTTTTATTTTCAATTAGGCTGATAATGGAAGTAGTGTATTATACAGAATGAGTAAAGATTACATTATTACTACCAGTGGGATGGTGATCACTGGAGTGGGAGTATTTTCCCAATGTTATATGAATTATCTAATATAGACATTTAAAGAGACAGTGTTACTGTTGGTACATTTGTGGTTTTCCTCTTCTTTTTTTGATATAGTTTCCGCATGATACATGAGATTTATTGCTGTAAAGTGATTTTCTTGGGATTTAGGACTTCCCACTAAGTGATGAGAATTATAATCAGCTGATTATTGAGGTATTTGTGCTCAGTGGTCTTTTCATTTGTTAAATGTAGATTTATTTTACTATTCCTATGTAATGAATGTAAGATATGAGTTTAAAATTATGACGTTTTTCATTAACATACTGGGTCCTACTCCCCATGATTGACACATTAGTGGGTTTTAATTGATGGGTTCGTATAACTGACGTGGTGGTTCAGCTATTACACTTATTGACCTGTTGGTATTCAGGTGAATGGTAGAATAATATATAGATTGGGTGGAACATGGATATAATTTGTTCCTTGCTTTTTGGTTTACTATGTTCTTATTTTTCTGTGGTTATTAACTGGGTTGTTTTATACCTGACAGATCTCAACGATAATTATCGGTTTGTTGAGTGGAATATTGTACCATATCCGTATATGAATGAAATACGTATACAGGTACTGATTAATTTGAATATATGTATATTGTGACATTTATTGTAATGAGCTCTATTATTATTTTTATCTTGTAGGCCTACAACGTATTGATTCCCATGTTATGCATACTGAAATTATTTGATGATATTTATACCACATGTGATGATATGATGTTATTTAACCAAATGGACGTGATATTGAGATGTATTATTATTATCTACGAACAGGGGCGGACTGGCCCGGCGGGAGATCGGGAGATCCCCCGGGGGGCCCCGACACTTTTTAGCCCCGCCCACTTAGCCCCGCCCCCATACCCCCCCTGGGCCCTGCAGAGTGACAGTGTGAGGCCCCCCTCCGGTATTATCACTAATCATATCGGCGCACTGCCGATATGATTAGTGAGTGATTGTTCTGGTCTTGCAGCAGCAAAGCACGGAGAGAGCTCTCCGTGCTTTGCCTGCTGTTGCGGTGCCGCCCAGCCTCCTCTGCGCAGCGCGACACTGCCGGCGCGTGCGCAGATGGAGACAGCCTCAGCCTGCGATGACTGCCTCCATCCAGGCTGTGTGCGCAGGTGTCGGCAGCGTCGCTGAGGAGGAGAGGGACCCGTCATCGCCCCTGCAGACAGGGCCAGGGTGACTATAAAGGCGGGGGGGGGGGGGGGGTTTGGGTGGCCAGGGGAAGGAGGCTTGGGTGCGGGGGTGTGTGTGTGCTAGGTCGTCCTGGTAACTGAGCGACTGAGGAGCCCATTATTCCATAAGAGATGGGCTCCTCAGCCATCAGCCTGGGGTGTGTGGGGGTCCCAGACCGTGCTGCAGCCTCCACCATCCAGTCTCACCTGCTGGGGGCCTGTAGTGCTGTGCAGCATTTAGTGTGAGGAGATACTGCTGGTGCTGCTTCTACTACTGCCCCCAGCATGGTGCCATCAGGGAGGTCCCACAGGGCATCACAGGCCTTAGTATGAAGCAAACACTGTGGGAGCTCCCTGATGGCACCATACTGGGGTGCAGTGAGAGCCTAACCTCACGGAGCCCCATGATCTCTATCTACAATCCCTGAGTGGGCCCCATGATCTCTATGTGCGCCTATGTGTGGGCCCCATGATGATCTCTATGTACGTCCCTGAGTGGGCCCCATGATCACTATGTGCGCCCCTGAGTGGGCCCCATGATCTCTATGTGCGCCTATGTGTGGGCCCCATGGTGATCTCTATGTACGCCCCTGAGTGGGCCCCATGATCACTATGTGCGCCCCTGAGTGGGCCCCATGATCTCTATGTGCGCCCCTGAGTGGGCCCCATGATCTCTATGTGCACCTATGTGTGGGCCCCATGATGATCTCTATGTACGCCCCTGAGTGGGCCCCATGATCACTATGTGCGCCTATGTGTGGGCCCCATGATCTATATGTGCGCTCTATGTGTGGGCCCCATGATCTCTATGTGCACTCTATGTGTGGGCCCCATGATGATCTCTATGTACGCCCCTGAGTGGGCCCCATGATCTCTATGTGCGCCTATGTGTGGGCCCCATGATCTCTATGTGCGCCTATGTGTGGGCCCCATGATGATCTCTATGTACGCCCCTGAGTGGGCTCCATGATCTCTATGTGCGCCTATGTGTGGGCCCCATGATGATCTCTATGTACGCCCCTGAGTGGGCCCCATGATCACTATGTGCGCCTATGTGTGAGCCCCATGATCTCTATGTGTGCCTATGTGTGGGCTCCATGATGATCTCTATGTGCGCATCTGAGTGGACCCATGATTTCTATGTGCGCCTATGTGTGGGCCCCATCATGATCTCTATGTACGCATCTGAGTGGGCCACATGATCTCTATGTGCGCCTATATGTGGGTCCCATGATCTCTATGTGCGCCTATGTGTGGGCCCCATGATGATCTCTATGTACGCATCTGAGTGGGCCCCATGATCTCTATGTGCGCCTATGTGTGGGCCCCATGATCTCTATGTGCGCCTATGTGTGGGCCCCATGATCTCTATGTGCGCCTATGTGTGGGCCCCATGATCTCTATGTGCGCCTATGTGTGGGCCCCATGATGATCTCTATGTACGCCCCTGAGTGGGCTCCATGATCTCTATGTGCACCTATGTGTGGGCCCCATGATGATCTCTATGTACGCCCCTGAGTGGGCCCCATGATCACTATGTGCGCCTATGTGTGGGCCCCATGATCTCTATGTGCGCCTATGTGTGGGCTCCATGATGATCTCTATGTGCGCATCTGAGTGAACCCATGATTTCTATGTGCGCCTATGTGTGGGCCCCATCATGATCTCTATGTACGCATCTGAGTGGGCCCCATGATCTCTATGTACGCATCTGAGTGGGCCCCATGATCTCTATGTGCGCCTATGTGTGGGCCCCATGATGATCTCTATGTACGCATCTGAGTGGGCCCCATGATCTCTATGTACGCATCTGAGTGGGCCCCATGATCTCTATGTGCGCCTATGTGTGGGCCCCATGATCTCTATGTGCGCCTATGTGTGGGCCCCATGATCTCTATGTGCGCCTATGTGTGGGCCCCATGATCTCTATGTGCGCCTATGTGTGGGCCCCATGATCTCTGTGCGCCTATGTGTGGGCCCCATCATGATCTCTATGTACGCATCTGAGTGGGCCCCATGATCTCTATGTGCGCCTATGTGTGGGCCCCATGATGATCTCTATGTACGCATCTGAGTGGGCCCCGTGATCTCTATGTGCGCCTATGTGTGGGCCCCATGATCTCTATGTGCAGCTATGTGTGGGCCCCATGATGATCTCTATGTACGCATCTGAGTGGACCCCGTGATCTCTATGTGCGCCTCTATGTGGGCCCCATAATCTCTATGTACGCCTCTGAGTATGCCCCACGATGATCTCTATGTATGCATCTGAGTGGACCCATGATCTGTATGTACGATCCCTGAGTGGGCCCATGATCTCTATGTGCGCCTCTGAGTGGACCCCGTAATCTGTATGTACACCTCTGAGTGGGCCCCATGATGATCTCTTTGTATGTATCTGAGTGTGCCCCATAATCTGTATGTACACCTCTGAGTGGGCCCCATGATGATCTCTATGTACGCATCTGAGTGGGCCCCATGATCTCTATGTGCGCCTCTGAGTCGGCCCCGTAATCTGTATGTACACCTCTGAGTGGGCCCCATGATGATCTCTATGTACGCATCTGAGTGGGCCCCATGATCTCTATGTACGAACCCTGAGTGGGCCCCATGATTTTTATACACGCCCCTGACTGTGCCCCATGTTATCTATGTACGCCTATGATTCGGCCCCATGGTCTTTATGCACGCCCCTGAGAGTGCCCATTGATCTCTATGTACGCCCCTGATTGGGACCCATATCCGCCCCTTATGCGGCCCCTGTAATCTCTATGTGGCCCTGAGCCTCGCCTCCATGTGGCAGTAGTAGAAGCAGCATCTCCATAGTGTGGCATTCACACTACATGCTGCACTGTATAGGACTCCCAGCCAGCAGCAGAACGGATGAGAAGGTAACTGCCTGGGACCCTTAGCTGAGGCTGGCAGGACATACTACTGGGCAATGGCCATGATTATCATGGCCATTGGCCAGCATGTTATGCTAGCCTCTGGTGGTACTATCATGCATGCCCATTGCCCAATATGTCCTGCCAGCATCTGTGGTACAATCATGCCCACCCAGCATGTCCTGACAGTCACTGGTGGTAGTACTAGCATGAGTGTACCACAGAGGCAGTACATACTGGGCAATGGGCATAATAGTGCCACAAAGGCTGGAAGGACATACTGGGCAATGGGCAAGATAGTACCATCAGTAGACTGACTAGGCGTTATCCAGGGCTCTGTCTCCCCTCTTCACAGCTGTTAACATTGCGTTTATGCTGTTCGTTGCAACGGATCCATTGTAAATCAGCACAAATGCAATGTACCGTAGACTTGTATTGCAAAAATGCATTCTAACGCTTGCAAAAACGGCCATGCGTTTGAAAGTATGCATTATTTGCAATGCACAGGAAACACGGTCGGCGGCTGGAGGCCAGCTGAGCGCTTCTATCACTTACAGGTGTGTTCTACTGTTATTCTGTGCCTGCTCATCTCTGTCAGCAGACATATTGTCTGATTGCAAAGAGCTGAAGACAGAAGACCTGTGAATTACGTCAGAGCAAGGATTTTTTTTTTTTATTAAAGATGGAGTCTCTAAATGCGATTTGAGTTTTATTAAACATTTATTTTCTCTATATTGTGTTTTTTTCCTGTTTACTAGAAATTCATGGTGGCCATGTCTAGTTTGGCGTGATGCCATGAATTTCAGGGTTAGTACCAACTGATAATACAAAGCTGGTACTAACCCCTTTATTACCCAGCGTGCCACCCACCACCAGGGCCACGGGAAGAGCCGAATAAAGCGCCTGGAAATGGCGCTATGATGACTGCGCCAATTCCAGGGGTGGCTGTGGGCTGCCGTTTTCAGCATCGGGGGCCCAGAATGCTTGGGCCTTACCATGCTAAGAATCCCAGCCACCAGCTGCCGATCAAAATATGGCGGGAGCCCACTCATTTTTTTTTTAACAATTTATAAAAAAAAATGGGCTTTCCTGACTGTTGATCACCATCCAAGGTAAAGCCAGGCAGCTGGGGGTGGCAGGCCGTAGCTGTCCGCTTTATCTGCGGTGAGAATCAAAAATTCTGCAGAGCGCTATGTCATGTTTTTAAAAATTATTTATTTTCACACTTCTATATGTGACAGACCACAACAGCCAATCACAGATGCGGTCAAAGAGGATGGGCATCTGTGATTGGCTGTTCGAGTAATCTACAACCAGCCCATACATTCTAGTACGGTACTACGTATGGGCTGCATTCAGGTTACTCAAGCAGCCAATCACAGATGCCCATTCTCTGTGTCAGTGTCTGTGATTCGCTGTTGGGCCTGTCACACATATAGAAATGTGAAAACAAATACTAAAAAAAACATGACGTAGCGCTCCGCAGATTTTTTGATTCTCAGCGCAGATAAAGCATACAGCTACGGGCTGCCACCTCCAGTTGCCTGGATTTACCTTGTCTGGCGATCAAAAGACAGAGAAGCCTAATATTTGTTTTAAAATTATTTCACTTTTTTTTGGAAAAAAACATGCGTATGCTCCCGCCATATGTTGATCGCCAGCCAGATAAAGCAAGGCAGCTGGGGACTGGGATTCTCAGCATGGTAAGGCCCAAGTGTTTTTGGCCCCCCACGCTGAAAATCGCAGCCCACAGCCACCCCTAAAAATGGTGCTTTCATCATAGCATCATGTCCATACACTTTCTCCAGCTCTTCCAGCAGTCCTGGTGGGGGGTGGCACGCTGGGTAATAATACAAACCTGCTACTAACCCCATTATCAGCTGGTACTAAGCCTGAAATTCATGTCGTCACGCCAAATTAGACATGGCCACCATGAATTTCTAGTAAACAGCTGACAGAGATGAGCAGGGACAGAATGACACTGGAGCACTTGTCATTTCATGTAGTGTAGAAATCGTGGCAAAAGTGTGGATTGTGCTCTGGAAGTGATTAGTTGTAGTAACTATGTTATTTTCTGCAGAGATAGGTCCTACATAGAAGATGTGATATCAGTCGGCAACAGATAAAGAACTTCACCTAGAGACATCACTGGTGAGTTTGTTTATTACCTACACACACACACTGACACTATACACAGAGCTCCTGTGTATAATGTCCTTGGTGATCATTATATTACCTGTACACTGACAATATATACAGAGCTCCTGTGTATAATGTCACTGGTAATGTCACTGGTAATCTCTATATTATCTTTACACTGACTCTATATACAGAGCTTTTTACATTTTCATTATTGGTCACTATCTGGTGCCATTATATGTGCTCTGGTCATGGCTTGGCGGGATTTGTTCCTTGTATATGGTATTAGGCCAGCTTCACACCATGGTGTGATCAGGTCTGGGGCTGTCCGGTGTGAACCCGACAGCCCGGACCCGATTTTCACACAATGCAGCCCTATGGTGCCGGACAGGGCTGGATGGCAGCTATTTGCCATCCGGTTTTGTCCCTGTCTGGCAGCATCAGGCTGCAAACGATTTTTGCCCTGGACACAAAAACGGAGCATGCAGCATTTTTGTGTCCGGGGTGAAAAATGCAGAGGTTTGCCAGAGAAAGAAAGTTGAGCATTTGGCGACTTCAGTATTTATAAGACAAATCTAGGATTACCTCTGCTTGCTTTACTCCTGGTTTTGTCTTAGGCCGGCTTCACACCACGTTTTTTCCCCCTGTCAGGCTGTATCCAGTGCTTTGCAGGAGGCACCGGACACAGCCTGACAGGTCCGGACAAATAGAAGCGGAGAGTTAATATGCCCTGCGGTCCTGTTTGTAGCCAGATTCTGCAGAGCGCAGCTTCAGGAGCTGTCCCCTACTGAAATGGTGCTGAACCTCTTCACAGGGGACAGCTCCTGGGGCTGAAGGTCAGCGGAGCTCACGCTGAAGTGCAGCAGCCGGCGTCCGGGAACCTGGCAGACTCTCTGGAACCGGAAGAATCCGGTAGGATCTGGTTTGCTTAAATTTTTCACCCGGACACAAAAATGATGCAAGCTCCGTTTTTGTGTCCGGGGCAAAAATCATTTGCAGCCTGATGCTGCCAGACAGGGACAAAACCGGATGGCAAATAGCTGCCATCTGGCCCTGTTCAGCACCATAGGGCTGCATTATGTCAAAAGTGGGACAGGGGCTTTCTGATTCACATCGTGGTGTGAAGTCGGCCTTACAAATACTGAGGTACAAATCTCACCAAATACTCTAAGTGCTACATTCTTCTGATGGTGCGGACTCCACCAATAAATAAGTGATCATATTCCTAACCTGTGCACAGGGGCGGACTGGCCCAGGTTGCAGGGAGGCATTTGCCCCCCAGGCCGGTGGTTTAGTCCCAGTTTAGAGCCGCCCCCTCAGTGAGAGCGGCCACGTGGGACCCGGGACGCAGCAGGCAGGACGCGGGCGTCAGCGTGGAGGCTGTGACCTGGGATTGGCGCGGCAGCAGCAGGCAGCTGGCAGGCTAGTGAAGCAGAGCCCGCACCCACATGCTCTTCAGTTGGCCTCTGTAGTGGTAGCACCCATCCCCCCGCTCTTCAGTTGGCCACCGGCTAGAAAAAGTCAACAACCCCCCAGGGCAAGATCTGCCAGCCAGCCCCTGCCTGTGCATCGCTGATAACTTGTTTTCACCAACAAATCCAAATTAATGCAAACTACAGTTATTATACATCGCAGTAATACTGAGCGCACAGTGGTGTGCAGGAGCCATCTGTGTTTTACAGTCCACGCTACACTATAATAGGTATAACGCATAACAGGTATTTGCATATTGCTGAAGAATGGGTGGGCCCGGGTGGGTGGGCCCGGGTGGGTGGGCCCCTGGAGTCAATTTTCCTGGTGGGTGGGCCCCTGGAGTCAATTTTCCTGGTGGGCCCCAGTCACCCCAGTCCGGCGCTGTCTACGAATGATTGTAGTATCATTATATTTATTTCTGTAATTCTGATTATTGTGTTATGTTATAATTTTACAGTGTTTATGAATAAGGCATGAATGAATGCCGAAACGTCAAGACTATATGATACAATCCTTTTTCACATGAGATCTCAATAAATGTCATTTGGAACGAAAACAGATTTCCTTTTTTCCATAAATTCCGTAAATTTTCGTATGCAAGGTTTTTTCACGATTTATGAACCTCTAGATGTCACTAATCTGCTGAGATCATGGAGAGGCAGATACGCCCACGTATCACCCCACCTACCTCACTGGAAACCATCTACAGCCCCCTCAATCTGTGGTTTGGTGGGTTGCTAAGTGTTTATCACCAACTACTACAACTATCTGCAGAGCATTTGTTCAGCCTCAAAAGGTCAAAGAACGTAGAAGAGAACACTGTGAGCGGATACAGCTGCATTGTACAATGCACACATTGATCTGTTCTTTCATTTTTCTGATTCAATTGCCAGAAGCCTACACTGGCTTTGTTGCTTTATGGTACACTGCATCACTTGTGTTATTTGCTAAACCTATAAAATTAGAAATCACCTTTCAGAAGAATGCATGCAAGAAACAACTTCAAATCATTTCCTGAGTAAACAGAGCAGCCCTGACATTTATGAAATGACAGCACAGAACATTTTACCTGTCTCTACAGGATATAAAATAATACCAAGTTTATTTCCAAATTACAGGGAAAAAAAACCCAAGCACTAATCACAATGGAGCAATACATCCCAATGGACACTTATGCAGTCACCAGTGCCCGTTTTGTACCATTACATTGACCTTGCTTCTATTCGGCGCATGCATTTCCTTCCCGCACAAGTGCTGTAGTATTGCCTCGTACTCACCATTTCACTTAACTCCTCGTGTAGCTCACTTCTCTCTGCGCACATCTTTTCACATGCGCGCACCATCTCTCCGAGCTGCTCTTCTTTTTCTTGATTATTTTGTAGCTGCAGGAAAAAAAATCAGCAAATTATTGACAAATTAACAAACCAAATCCTAAATATTATTCGACATCCACCAGTTATTGAGTCAAAAGTGCTGTTTTTGGAAGAAAGCAGTCATGTTTTTCTAAATTTGGGCAACCCCTTTAATATTTGACAACAATTTGAAGGTCAAAACTAGGACAGTATACCCAACTCATAGGATGGTCAGCACCACCGAAAACTCCCAGATTAGACTACACAAGTCTGACCCCTTCTTTTGCCCAAGTGACGGGATTGCATCCACCAAATCAATACTGTTGGAAAGTAAGTACATAGTGTGCAGAGTTATTAGGCAGTTTGTCTTTTTGATATTTAATTTTACTGTTAAACAATTACTGTCAGTCAATCCAAAAGGTTAATAAACCTAAATCATCCAAGGAAGTAGAGTTATTGGTGTTGTATGCAGGATTTTCGCACTGAAGAGCTACTTTACTTGTCCCTGTGCTTGTAAGGTTTACAGTACTGTAAAGGAGCTCTTCAGTGTGAAAATCCTGCATACAACACCAATAATTCTACTTCCTTGGATCATGTAAATCCTTCAAACAAGCAAGAAGCCCCACATTTCCAGCAGTGACCCAAAATGTTCAGCCTCAAGATTTCATCCAAAAGTGATACAACCTACATTAGACTGAAACAAGGAGACACCCATCGCTGCACCCCTCACCACCTAATCAAGAAATAATACCACCCAAAAGTGCCAGACACCACCCATGAAGAACAGGTTCTGCAGAGATATCATAAACAGACTAGTCAAAATAACTTTTATGTTTTAACATCTTATATTTTAATTAATGTGAAATGTAAAAATATTTTAATGATTTTTTCTATATGTGCTTTTTTACATGATATTTTTTATAAATAAACTAGTTTGATAAAGTAAAAAGTCTCTGCCTATACCTTCTAAGTACCATATATAAAAGAAACCCCTGGCTGAACTAATAAGTAATATACAGGTGATTAGTGGGGCATGCGTTGAGTCTATCCATTTCATTTAAACAACAGCGGTATTGGTGACTGATATTTGTTTAGAAATGTCAGAAATGTATGTTTCTCATTTAGTTGTGTCATAATTCTGCCCACATAGATGTTCTCCTAAGGCCCCTTTCACATCTGCGTTTTTGTCCGGATCCGGCAATCCGGAAAAAAACGCATCTGCCGCATGTGCCGCCTAATGGCCGCACTTGTGGTACACTTGCGGCAAGCCCCATGCATTGTCTATGGGGCTTGCGCCAAGTGCAGCAAGTGCTGTATTGACGCGATCCGGCACTTGCAGCAGGTGTGGCCGTGCAAAATAACCGCAGCTGACTGTGTATTTTTCGGGTGTTCAGTGCAGCTTACCGCACTTGCAGCAAGCCCATAGACATGCATGGGGCTTGCCACAAGCGTACAGCAAGTGCGGCCATTAGGCGCACATACGGCAGATGCTATTTTTTGTCCGGATTGGCCGGATCCGGACAAAAACGCAGATGTGAAAGGGGCCTTAGGAGAACATCTATGTGGGCAGAATTATGACACAACTAAATGAGAAACATACATTTCTGACATTTCTAAACAAATATCAGTCACCAATATAACCCCCCCCTTTTCAATAACATAAGTCTTTTAATCATGGAGTCCATCAACTTTTTAAATCGTTTAAAGGAACCTGTCAGGTCCCTGTGCCCCCAGAACCACAAGCATTTCTGTGCACATATCAAAATTCTCTGCCTAACAGCCCTTCCATTTAATTGCATACGTAAGCAGATACGGTAATTAGAAAAAATATTTCCAAAGTCGATTATAATGTGCAAATTATGTGTTAGTTCCCCGACTAGTCAGCAAACTTAGCATGTTATTCCTCCCCTGTGGTCGTGATAGCATACTTTATAAAAGCCGGCATCTTTGCCAGCACTGTACAAAACTTGCGCAGGATTGTCAGGATTCCGGATTTTCCAGTTTACTTTCTGTGTTTACTTAACCTTATCCAAGATGGCATCTACTGCCTCATCATGATCATGTGTACCCTGCCTGTCGTGCTTATTTAAGGTCTGGTCCGACATTAAGGCCCCGCTTGAGTATTTTTTATCTACTCTGGCTACTCCAGTGCAACACCTGTGACATGCTCCAATTCCAGCCATTCCAGATCTGCTCTTCATACCATCTCTTCCAGTCATCTGCTCTGCTGGCATCACCTGTACTCTGGTTGCCTTCCAGCACCAAGCTGTGCTCTGCAAAAGACTGTTCAAGCTAGCCAGTTTATCTACGTTCTGCTGTGTTTAACGTAAGCTGCTGCTATATTGGGTTTTGCTTTGTGAATGATATTGCAGTACAGTCTCAGGACAGTTCTGGACTTGTGTATTTAGCCGCACTGCATTTTGTTAAGTTTGGGACTGAGTTATTGCTTAAGACTATTTCTGTAACCGGCCATGCTGTATGTGTGTGAACTATTCTTTTACAAGACTATTTCTATAGCTGGCCATGCTGTGTGTGAACTGTAACTTTAGAAGACTATTTCCATTGCTGGCCACGCTGTTTGTGAACTTTGTCCACTTCATTGTTTTGCCCAGCTCCTCTGTTTGTTGCACCCTCATCTGAACTTGTTTTGCTGCACGTGTGTAATACAAATTTGATCTTGAAATAATTGTCTCTCTTGTCTAGCCCTACACCATCAGATTCCTAAGACAGCCACATAAGTGTTACACTTTGTTACCCTCACAGCATTGAGCTTTTCTGAAGCCAGGTGTAAATATCCTGGCTTCAGAGATGCTCACTGCGCATGATCAGAAGTTGTCCACACTCCCGGCCATGCACAGTGAGCCTCTCTGAAGCTGGTACGTACACCTAGCTTCAAAAACTGAATGCTGTGAGGGGAACAAAGCCCTGCACTGGCAATAATGCCAGCTTTTGTAAAGTACGTTACCACACCCACAGGGGCATGATAATATGCTCAGTGGGTGCACTAGTCGTGGAACTAACGACCTCTCGACATAGTCAAAGGCCTAATAGATTATAAATGAACTTTAGAAATATATAATATATTTTTTTTAAAGATCTGTTTATGTGTGCAAATGCATGTAGGGACTGTTAGTCATGGAATTTTGATACGTGCCCACACCTGCCGGAGGTTCTGGGGTACGGAGGACCTGACATGTTCCCTTCAATGATCATCATGAGAAGCATCAAATACTGTCTCCCATACACTGTTCAGAGAGGTGACTGTTTTCCTTCACAGTAAATCTCAATAGAGTTAAGGACAGGTGAGGAAGGGGCCATGTCATTATTCTTTCATATTTAAAGCCTTTACTGGCTAGCCACGCAGTGGAGGACTGCTTTGTCTGTTTATCTGTGATGGTGCATCGTCCTGCTGGAAAATTATAGTCTTCTTGAAAGATGCAGGCTTTTTCCTGTACCAGTGCTTGAAGAAAGAGTCTTCTAAAAAATGTCAGTAGGTTTGAGAGTTGATTTCAAGTCCATCTTTAACTCCAGAAAAGTCCACCTAGCTCATCTTTAATAATACCAGTCCATTGCAGTACCCACCTCCACCTAGCTGGCATTTGAGTGAAATGGAGGTTTATTTTCATTACTGATCAGCCATGGGCCCATTTATCTGGTCCGTCAAGAGTTACCCTCATCTCAGTAATCCATAAAACGTTTGAAAAATCTGACTTCCGGTGTGTTTTGGAAAATTCTTGATGTTTCTACTGTTGTGACTTATTTACTGGTGGTCAGGTTTCAGCCTTCCTTACCTCGGCCATGACTCTGATCACTGAACACTTTTTACTTCTGGGCTCTCCAGTGAGGTTGTAGTACTGGAATACAACAGCAGCGGAGGATAAAGATTTCCTGATAGTTTTATTTCACGTTTGATTCTTCTCAAATATTTGAAATGAATGTGTTTCTTGTTTTTGCGACCCTTTTAACTATTTGCAACAAAACCTGTCATGGTTCTGTAATCACGCCCCAATATCTAAGCAATTTTAAGAGTGCTGCATCCCTCTGTAATGGTGGGTTTACACGTCATGATATCGGCCCGATATCGTAGCCAACGACGCGGGAGCGCGCTTTTTGAGGCCCTTTTCCCTGCATGCATCGCCGGTTTAGACAGCCTGATATCGGGATACAACGTCCCGACGATGTGTACGCCCCCAACCCAGGAACGACCATTTAATATGGGAGTGAATGGGTGACGTGGCAGTACACATCAGAGTTGGACTGTCAGACGGGACGATGCGGCTACAACTGGCATCCAATATCGGTGGTTAAATAGCACGCTCATTCAACCCCGATATCGGTTTGCCATCGTTCCTGCATCGTATCGGATGTTCACACCGTACAATGCAGGAACGATATCGGGTCCAACTCACGAACCACATGACTTTTGGTCGTAGTTGGGTCGTAGTTGGACGCTGATATCGCGACATGTAAACCCACCATAAGACTTAACATTTTTTGATTTTGCAGACTTGGTTAAATCTCTTTTTGGCCCATTTTTCTCAAAGAAAACAAGCTGCCTATTAATTGTGCACAAGCTGATTAAGGGTTTTGATATCACCATCCCCCATTATACAAAATATATTTCATCTGATCTGCTTCATCCAATAAACATTCAAGTTTATACAGGTAGGAGTTGGAAAATACACATAAAAATGAAGGTATGGTCAGAATATTCACTTGCCTAATTGTGCAACTTGGGTTCCCTGAGAAATGTGATAACATTATTAAATAAAATACTTTTAAATATCAAAGATTTTTCTAAATATCTTTATTGAGCAAAAAGGTATGCTTTATCTAGTAAGCTCTGCAGGATTTTATAGATGGTACTGTGCAGCTATCCTAGGACAGTCTGTGTGAAGAGCATCTGCGAAACACAGTACTCCCTGCACTGCACTAAAACTGTCAGGCTGACTGAGGCTGGTTTCACACTCCGATTTTGTTAAATCCGATGCTGTCCGATAAAAATCGGACAGCATCGGATCCGATTTAGCCCCCATGTTCTCCAATGGGGATCCAATCGGATCGGATGTGCACTTAATGGCATCCGATTTGCATCCGATCCGAATTTTTTCAGGAGCCAAAATCGGAGACTGCTCCGATTTTGGTATCCGATTCAACAATCGGATCGCATCGGATCCGATGTGATCCGATGCGATCCGATTAAAATAATATGGGAGTCTATGGGGGATCGGATCGGATGGAAAATCGGATCCGATATGTATTGAGCATGCTCAATACCCTAGACCATTCCCAAAACCTACCACTGCCCTCCCCCAGCCATTTAAATCGGATCCGATAAAAAATCAGATCTGATGGCATTCGATGGCATCCGATTTTGAGCATCCGATGCTGTCCGATTAACAAATCGTAATGTGAAGTAGCCTGAGATGGATGTTCATTCTCAGTTAGCTAAAGAAGGATGATCTTCTCTTTTAATCCACTCTGCTCATTGCTCTGTCAGGATAACTGAACAAAAGAAAGTGATTTCATGACGCCTGACAGGACGCTGCTCTGACTGACATATGTCTCAAGCAGATGTTCTTCATGCAGCCTGTCCTACTGCGTGTCCTCTGAACTCTAGGACAGGCTGCACACTTATTTATTGCAGTTGCCATCTTTAAAATTCTAAAAGGGATTTAGCAAAAAAAAATACGGTATATTAAATGTGTATTATTTATGTTATAACAATTCTCAGAAAACCATTTAGGTTAGAAACTTGTATTAGGTATGTAAGTAGTAATTTATTTGTTGGCATCCCTGGAGGAAATCAACAATGTTTTTAAAATTCCATACAATCATTTTAACAATATTATTTTGATAAAATCAGACTACAAGGCTTTCCGCGTACAATAATTGTTATTCAATTCTGATTATGGCACTGGGAGAGATTGAAAGGTATAGTTAGTGAACTGTTAGTCCTGCGTACCTCTTTTTTTTCCTTAGAGGGGGTTTTCCTAGTGAAAAAAGTTCATTTAAATCAATAGATTTTCAGTGGCAAAAAATAGGGTTAAAGCCATACTAGCCGCAGAAAGAAGGCTTAAAGTAAATCCTGGATAGTGATTTATTCTATGTGTTTCAAAGAGAAACTCCTTCCTCAAGACAATCATGAGGAAGGAGTTTATTTCTGAAACCGTAAAATAAAATCACTATCCAAGATCATACCGCAGTCTCTTTCAACGGCTAGCGCCAGTCCAGAGTAAATGTCATAATAAGACATGTCCTCACATAACCACTACAACAAAATATATGTTTTTGTGACCAGTAATACCTAAAATGGTTAAATAACTATATATCTTTTGATTTACAAAGGTACTGCCACTGCTCATATATTACACTCATATTATTCCAATGTATATGCCTCCTATTGTTTGATTCCCTTACTATACTTTGTTTTAGGACTCAAAGTGCAGTCATCTAGAGCCATTATTGTGTAATATGTCACTGCCATATTGTTCTGTTTTCCTCTTGAGAATCACCCCTAGGAGAGTGTGAAAGAGGTGGGAGTACGCTGCCATTTACGCAGTGTGTCATTATTACTATAAGTAGTTACTCTAGAAGGGAGAGAGGGGGTGGAATGAGATTTTATATACACATGAGTCATCGGGGTAGCAGTGCCAGTGGAGATATCTATACATATACATAGCTATGAAGAAAGGTGGGAGCTGTGTCAAGTGAAGCTGAAGACATTTCCCCACTCACCTCATGTTGGGAGACATCGCTGCGAAGCAGAGATTCTTCTTTAGTATCATAGGGCGAAAAGTTCTGTTCATCCCCAAATTCAGTGATAATTGGATACTAGAGTAAGAAGGAGGGAGAGAAGACGTAACACAGGGCACATTAGTCATGAAGGGGTCTGCGACAAAAGTCACGTTGTCTGCTCTAAAATATCACAATCTTATATAAAATGCCTCTATGTTCATTGTAATTAAAGTATTCCTATTCTACAATACATTGATCTTGGTTTCTTTTATCACCTAATATTCCCTTTGGCACAATAATCAACTATGTGATGGTCAACATTGCCCATCAAAAATGTTGGCCAGATATAGACATAAGATAGTTCAACTGATGGCTTATCATGTAGCCAATTTCTATGTCTAATAGCATTGTGTGTTATGTTAATCATCTGGAGTGGGGTAGAATGAGTGGCTGCCAGACACCGGTAACTGCACTCATTGTGGTGTAGTCAACAAAATCAGACACAAAAGTTTTAACCCGAGAGAAATGAAATGTACGGCGGCAGATATGGCATATAGGACTAGGAAAGATGGTCGACATGCCCTGTGTCAGCCTAATGGGAGCTAGATTAATTGTCAGCCATGAACCACTACAAGACGATTAGGTAATGGTATAACACTTGACAGGAGATGACAACCAAGGGGATAACACTTATAAGAAAGTTCAATTAAACAACCCCTATTTTCCATGCAGCACAGGATAAATACAGTCATGGATGAACATGTTGTCACCCTTGAAATTGTTCCAGAAAATGAAGAATTTCTCCCAGAAAATTATTACAATTACACATTTTGTTACACACATTTATATCCTTTGTGTGTATTGGAACAACACAGAAAAAAAGGCAAATTGGACATAATTTCACACAACTCCAAAAATGAGCTGGACATCACTGTTGATACCCTCAATTTAATATTTGGTTGCACACCCTTTGTAATAAATAACTGCAATCAATCGCTTCCTATAACCATCAACAAGCTTCTAACACATCTCACAACTGGAATTTTGGACTCTTCTTTTGCAAACTGCTTCAGGTCTCTTATATTTTAAGGAGCTTTCTCCCAACAGCAATATTAAGATCTCTCCACCGGTGTTCAATGGTATTAGAATACAGCTCATTGCTGGTTACTTCAGAGTCTCCAGCGCTAAGACTATGACCTAGGATGCAAACCCAGCTTTCTGTCACTGGACACTACATTGCAACCCAAAAACCTTGGTAATCGTCAGATTTCATTATGCCTTGCACACAGTCAAGGCACCCCGTACCAGAGGCAGCAAAACAGCCCAAAAACATATTTGAACCTCCACCATAATTGATTGCAGACAGTGTTTTTTTTTTTTCTTTGTGAGCCTCATTTCATTTTTGGTAAACAGTAGACTAATCTGCTTTACCAAAAAGCTTTATGTTGGTCCACAAGACACTTTCCCAAAAGTATTTTGACTATTTATGTCTCTTTGTCAGCTGTGGGGTTCTTTTGGGTCTCGCTCCATAGCTTTTCATTTCATTCAAATATCAATGAATTAGTGCATGCTGACACTGATGCACCCTAAGCCAGCAGGACAGCTTGAATTTCCTTGAAACTTGATTGGTGCTTCTTATTCACCATCTGGACTATTCTGCATTTCAACCTTTCATCAGTTTTCGTCTGCCGTCCATGTCCAGGTAGATTAGCTACAGTACAATGATTCTTGATTATGTTGCACACCTTGAACAAAAGAACATGAAGATCTCTGGAGATGGACTTGTAATCTTGATATTGTTTATATTTTTTAACAAATTTGGTTCTTAAGTCGTCAGACAGTTCTCTTCTCTTTCTGTTCTCGATGCTATGTGTGGCACACAGACACACAATGCAAAGATGCAGTAAATGTCTCCCTTTTTACCCGGTTTCAGGTGCAATTTTTATGTTTCCCATACCTGTTACTTGATACAGGTGAGTTTCAACAAGCATCAAATGCTTAAAGCAAAGGTGGTTTACCCACAAACTTGGAAAACAATTTTATCTGACCTATTTTGGGAGTTTGTATGAAATAATGTCCAATTTGCCTTTTTTTCCTAAATCTTTTCTCTTTGTGTGCAGTACCCCTTGTGGCGTCCAGACCAGTAGGGCCACATAAGTATCATATTGATTCCAATGGAAAAACACACCTAAAAAACACATAGTGCTATTTTTACTTTCACGTAATTTCTTAGTGAGGAAAAAGAAGCAACATTTTAATTCTTGAAGGCCTGTTTGAAAAATGAAAAGCATTAAACTTGATCTGAAAAAAAAGAGATATGAAAAAACTGCACAGAAAATCACTCTCCTCCCCTCTCAATTTTTTTTTCTGAATTTTTTTTGCCTACATTGTTTTTTCAACCTGAAATGTCTTGGTCAAAAACCTCTGTGTGAACATACCCAAATTCTAATAAAAAATGAAATTGCAGCAACATTTTAAAGCTTTTTAAAAAAACTACAAAATTATATATTACTAGATGGAGGACAGTGACATCACCATGGGGGCAGGCTCTGCGGCACTGGTGGCCATCTCTTCTTTCCTTCATTCCCCTGTGCGCTCTCTGCCTGCCCGCGGTCTATCTCTCTTGTAATCTTGCAGTGGGGCGGTGTGATGCATCACGCCACCGCAATCATTGTATACCCGAGTGTCCAAAGATTGCGGCTGCGTGAGTTAGTGTGCATGTGTGTGTGTTCGACACATCAATGACCCGCCGCGTGTATGGCATATACATGTGTGTATATATGTGTTGACCCGCTGCATTATGTGAGCCGCTGTGTGTGTATATATATATGTGTGTGTGTCTGCCGTGTCACCTGACCCATTGCATGTGTGTATATGTTGACCCACTGCATTAAGTGACCCACTGTGTGTATATGTGTATGTCACCACTGCGGCACGTGAGCCACCGTATGTGTATGCTTGTGTGGCGTGTGTGTAAGCACATGTGTGTATTCCTGCGACATCACGTGACCCGCTGTGTGTGTATATGTGTATGTCCCACCCACGTCTGTGTGTATATACATGTGTATGTGTGTGTATATGTGGACCCGCTGCATCATGTGACCCGCCATATGTGTGTATATATGTGTGTGTATAATATGTCTGTATGTGTGTGTATGTTGTATGTCCCTGCGGCGTCATATGACACCCACCACGTGTGTGTGTTTGTGTATATATATATCAAAATCCCCATACATGTGCAGTAACTTCAGGAGGACGCCGACAGCGGTGTCTATATGCATTATAATATGATGGGTAAGTTTCTATATGCTATGTGATGATTATTATTGACACAAGTCGATTTAATTGATGATTAAGCACTGTAGCACTTAATATACACTGTATAGCTTTACACTGTACTGATGTTGCAAAACTTGGATTATAATGTATTGTATACACATTTTATGTGAAAATCATGCATATATATGGAATTTTACACATAATAATATAAAATATTACTTCATTGTATTAATTGTATAATTGTTTGTAAGTGACTGAGCATTATAAAAAGTCTACTTTTGTTACACTGGGCACACCACTTGAGAAAGGTCAGATGTACTAAAACGTCGTTGTAAAGTATGGACCAATAAAGGTCTATTAAGGCTTGGAAATTTGGAGTGCTGCCTCTGCTATTTTTTGGTCTGTATATCAATTTACAAGGAATTCAAGTTTGCAAGGGAGGATTTTTTACATGCGTAAGGTTGTTACTAATGTGCTGCTCTTTTTCTGTTTTTCTATATATAGTATATATGAATATATATAATGTGTGTGTGTGTATGACGTGACTTGCCGCATGTGTATCTGTATATGTATATACATTATGTGTCTATATATGTATGTGCATGATGTCACCATCCGCGTTTGTATGTGTATATGTGTGTATAAATGTGGTATGTGTGGCGCCCCTGCGACCAGGTGGCCACCGGGTGAACTGCAGCATGGATAGGCAGGACGGTCACTCCACACTGTTAGGTCCCCTGGCTGTGACCCAGAGTGTGGGACAGATCACTGCAGAGCCCGTAATGGCTGGACCAAAAACGTACGTGAGGGAGTGGAGAGAAAACCAGAGGGCCCAAAAGGTACACTGAGAGGGAGTGACGCAGAGGAACCTTCCTGGCTGTAGTGAGAACCTAAGCCCGTGACCGTTGTGTGAACCAGGTCTACCACAAGTGTTGTAAAGAGAACTGTAAAGAACTGTAGTAGAGACTGTGTTGTTGTTTTGGCAGTGGAGTAAAGTACCCGGTTAACGCAAGAACTGTGTTCGAGACTTATTAATGCTGTGACGGCAGCAGCTCTCCTGCGGAGCTGCATACTGGGATTCCTACCACAGGAGAAGCTGTGGAGAGAGCAACTACAGCACCCCAATAATCCATTACTACTACATCCGCCCTGAGGATACAGCCCTACCCGTGGAGGGCTCACCATCCCGGCTGTCACCTCCACCATCATGCCCAGCAGTCTGACCGGCAGCGGTGGCCCATATTGGCCACGACCCACAGGTGGCGTCACAAATGACTTTTATAAACTATAATTCCCCTTTTTCCTTTAAATCCCCCTTTTATTGCCGCACCTGGGCAGACGGAGCCGGGTCACATCGCGTGACATTCTCCTCTGCAACTGACGAGAGGACCTGGTCCCGAGTACCCCCTGCCCCGGGGTGCGACTTATGTATGTGTGTATATGTGTATGACATGACTTGCCGCATGTATATATATATTTATGTGTGTATATATATGTGTATGTGCATGACGTGAACGCCGTGTGTGTATATATGTATGTATGTATCAAAATGATAGCAGCACACTGGTTAAGCCAATACATGCAAACAATGATGTTTCTAGATGTTACTTTGAGAAACAATAAAAACTAAAAGTTTTTTCAAAAAAACACATAAATTTTTTTTGTTTTTTATGGTTCTTAGCGCTGCCCTTCAACCACTTCACGGTGACCATATTTCTGAAGGGTCCTTGTCTACACTAAAAGCCTTTCGTATGAATTATGGTCACCGTGAAGTGGTTGAAGGGCAGGCATATATTGGCCAATGCATGCGCTAAGATCCATAAAAAAAAAAAAAATTATCTGAGTTTTTTTTAAAAAACTTGTTACTTTGAGAAAAAATAAAAACTAATATCTAGAAACATTATTGTTTGCATGTATTGGCTTAACCAGTGTGCTGCTATCATTTTGATACATATACAATTCAGCTACATAGATTTGCGCCTGGGCAGAAGAGCTTAAAGAAGTGTTAATTTATTATGTGTGGAACAAGCTGATACCACTGCTGGACTTGCACTCCTGCCTCCCTACCACATCTGAAGAGGTATGTCCATCTGAAGAGGTATGTCTCCTGCCACTGCCCATTGCAACAGAGACCCCTAGGAACTGCTGTCTGATTTTTTGTTCATTTATATATATATATATATATATATACAGAACAGAAAAAACTGCACAGCACTCACAGACACAATGTGAACTGGTGCCAGCAGGGATTCTGGGTCAAATAACTAGAAAAAATTCTCTGCAGCACTCGGTTACTACCAATGATGCACAAATGCTAATAAGCAGTATATATTTGAGGAAGAAATTTAAAAACTTAAGTTTTTTTATAAAAACTCAAAAATCTTTGTTTTTTATTTTCTTGGGGTTCTTGGTACAAACATTGGCCAATGTCCATTTGCTCATCAGCCGCGACAAGGCGACCCCAGATCTGATGAGTCCTAATGCTGACATCCCTGCCCTCCTTGTCCTCCCTATCCCACCTCTAAGTGGGCGGACACCATCTCAACCCAAGACCACCTGTGAGCGATGAGGGTGCAAAGTTGCAGTCATGGAGCCAGATTCTCCATTTGTTATACACAGAACAGAAAAAACTGCACAGCACTCATAGGCACAATGTGACTGGCGCCAGCAGGGATTCTCTGCAGCACTCGGTTACTACCAATGATGCAGAAATGATAATAAGCAGTATATATTTGAGGAAAAAAATTTAAAAACTTACGTTTTTTGGATGGCAGGGATGTCAGCGTTAGGACTCATCAGACCTGAGGTCGCCTTGTCGCGGCTGATGAGCAAACGGACATTGGCCAATGTTTGTACCAATAAAAAACGAAGATTTTTGAGTTTTTTGAAAAAAACGTAAGTTTTTAAATTTTTTCCTCAAATATATACTGCTTATTAACATTTGTGCATCATTGGTAGTAACCGAGTGCTGCAGATAATTTTTTCTAGTTACCGTATATACTCGTGTATAAGCCGACCCGTGTATAAGCCGACCCCCCTACTTTTGCCCCCAAAACCTGGGAAAATCTATTGACTCGTGTATAAGCCGAGGGTGGACCCCAGCACAGGTATACAGCCCCCAGCAGTGTGGTATACAGCAGCCTCCCCAGTGGTATATACAGGCCCCAGCAGTGTTACAGCAGCAGCCCCAGTGGTATATACAGCAGCAGCCCCAGTGGTAGTATACAGCAGCCCCAGAGGTATATACAGCAGCCCCAGTGGTAGTATACAGCAGCAGCCCCAGTGGTAGTATACACGCAGCCCCAGTAGTATATACAGCCCCAGTGGTAGTATACACGCAGCCCCAGTAGTATATACAGCCCCAGTGGTATATACAGCCCCAGTGGTAATATACACGCAGCCCCAGAGGTATATACAGCAGCCCCAGAGGTATATACAGCCCCAGTGGTAGTATACAGCAGCCCCAGTGGTATATACAGCCCCAGTGGTAGTATACACGCAGCCCCAGTAGTATATACAGCCCCAGTGGTATATACAGCCCCAGTGGTAGTATACAGCAGCCCCAGTGGTATATTCAGCCCCAGTGGTAGTATACAGCAGCCCCAGTGGTATATACAGCCCCAGTGGTAGTATACATACAGCCCCAGTAGTACATACAGCCCCAGTAGTACATACAGCCCCAGTAGTATATAGAGCCCCAGTGGTATATACAGCCCCAGTGGTAGTATACAGGGCCCCAGCAGGGCCCCCTTCATAGTTTGGCGCCCCCATCTCACTTGCTGGCACCCCCCCCCGCATGCAGCGCTGCGCATATACATTACCTGTCTAGCAGCTGTCACCCTTCGGTGGCGGATCGCGGCTCCTGGGCTCCGGGCTCCATCTTCCTCTCTGTCTTCCTGCTGGTCACGTGACCGGCCGGCGTCGCGATGACGTCATCGCGATGAGCCCGGCGGCCACAAACCAGGAAGACAGAGAGGAAGATGGAGCCCGGAGCCCAGGAGCCGCGATCAGCCACCGGAGGGTGACAGCTGCTAGACAGGTAATGTATATGCGCAGTGCTGCATGCGGGGGGGCCAGCAAGTGAGGTGGGGGCGCCAAACTTTGAGGGGGACCGTATTGACTCGCGTATAAGCCGAGGGGGGGACTTTTCATCCCAATTTTTGGGCTGAAAAACTCGGCTTATACGCGAGTATATACGGTATATATATATATGGTATATATATATATATATATATATATATATATATATATATATATATATATATATATGTACAGTGCCTACAAGTAGGCTTCAACCCCCTGCAGATTTAGGTGGTTTGATAAGATGCAAATAAGTTAGAGCCTTCAAACTGCAAACGAGAGTAGGATTTATTAGCAGAAGCATAAATCTTACAAACCAAAAAGTTATGTTGCTCAGTTGAATTTTAATAAATTTTAAACATAAAAGTGTGGGTCAATTATTATTCAACCCCTAGGTTTAATATTTTGTGGAATAACCCTTGTTTGCAATTACAGCTAATAATCGTCTTTTATAAGACCTGATCAGGCCGGCACATGTCTCTGGAGTTATCTTGGCCCACTCCTCCATGCAGATCTTCTCCAAGTTATCTAGGTTCTTTGGCTGTCTCATGTGGACTTTAATCTTGAGCTCCTTCCACAAGTTTTCAATTGGGTTAAGGTCAGGAGACTGACTAGGCCACTCCAACACCTTGATTTTTTCCCTCTTGAACCAGGCCTTGGTTTTCTTGGCTGTGTGCTTTGGGTCGTTGTCTTGTTGGAAGATGAAATTACGACCCATCTTAAGATCCTTGATGGAGGAGCGGAGGTTCTTGGCCAAAATCTCCAGGTAGGCCGTGCAATCCATCTTCCCATGGATGCGGACCAGATGGCCAGGCCCCTTGGCTGAGAAACAGCCCCACAGCATGATGCTGCCACCACCATTCTTGACTGTAGGGATGGTATTCTTGGGGTCGTATGCAGTGCCATCCAGTCTCCAAACATCACGTGTGTGGTTGGCACCAAAGATCTCGATCTTGGTCTCATCAGACCATAGAACCTTGAACCAGTCTGTCTCAGAGTCCTCCAAGTGATCATGAGCAAACTGTAGACGAGCCTTGACATGATGCTTTGAAAGTAAAGGTACCTTACGGGCTCGTCTGGAACGGAGACCATTGCGGTGGAGTACGTTACTTATGGTATTGACTGAAACCAATGTCCCCACTGCCATGAGATCTTCCGGAGCTCCTTCCTTGTTGTCCTTGGGTTAGCCTTGACTCTTCGGACAAGCCTGGCCTTGGCACGGGAGGAAACTTTCAAAGGCTGTCCAGGCCGTGGAAGGCTAACAGTAGTTCCATAAGCCTTCCACTTCCGGATGATGCTCCCAACAGTGGAGACAGGTAGGCCCAACTCCTTGGAAAGGGTTTTGTACCCCTTGCCAGCCTTGTGACCCTCCACGATCTTGTCTCTGATGGCCTTGGAATGCTCCTTTGTCTTTCCCATGTTGACCATGTATGAGTGCTGTTCACAAGTTTGGGGAGGGTCTTAAATAGTCAGAAAAGGCTGGCAAAAGAGATAATTAATCCACACATGTGAAGCTCATTGTTCTTTGTGCCTGAACTACTTCTTAATACTTTAGGGGGACCAAACAGAATGCTGGTGGTTTGAGGGGCTGAATAATAAATGACCCTCTGAATTAACTTTTAACGCTTTAAAAAAAAAAAAAAATTTTAAAATCTTTTTGGCTGCAGTGCATTTCCCACTTCCAGGCTGATCTACAGTCCAAATGTCACAATGCCAAGTTAATTCCGCATGTGTCAACCAGCTAAATCTGCAGGGGGTTGAAGACTACTTGTAGGCACTGTATATATATATATATATATTATATATATATATATATATATGTGTGGGTGTGTATATCTGTTGACCCGACGCGTGTATGTGTGTATAAATGTGTGTGTGTCCGCTGTGTGGGTATATATGTGGATCTGCTGCATTACGTGGCCTGTGTGTGTATGTATATGTGTGTGTGTGTGTGTGTGTGTATATATACACTGTGTTCCAAATTATTATGCAAATGATCTTTTTCTCTGATTTTTCTAAATGGTTGGTGCAAATGACAGTCAGTGTAATAAGTCATCACCCGTTAGAGTATACATCAAATTTTATTGAAGAAATCTCCCTATGATAACAGTATAATTTTCAAAATTAAAAAAACTCTAAATGCACTGTTCCAAATTATTACACACAGTAAAGTTTGTAAACATTTGATATGTTTGAAAGAACTGAAAATGCTCATTTGTTGAATTTGCAGCATTCACAGGTCACATTCACTAAAATAAAAAGCTATTTATCTCCAAAACATCCTAACAGGCCAAGTTACATGTTAACATAGGAACCCTACTTTGATATCACCTTCACAATTCTTGCATCCAATGAACTTGTGAGTTTCTAGAGAGTTTCTGCTTGTATTTCTTTGGATAATGTCAGAATAGCCTCCCAGAGCTGCTGTTTTGATGTAAACTGCCTTCCATCCACCCTCATAGATCTTTTGCTTGATTATACTCCTAAGGCTCTCTATAGGGTTGAGGTCAGGGGAAGATGGTGGCCACACATGAGTTTATCTCCTTTTATGCCATAGCAGCCAATGACACAGAGGTATTTTTGTAGCATGAGATAGTGCATTGACATGCATGAGGATGATTTTGTCCTAAAGGCACGTTTTTGCTTTTTGTACCATGGAAAAAGTTCTCAGTTGGAACTCTATATACGTTGCAGAGATCATTTTCACACCTTAAGGAACCTTAAAGGGGCCTACCAGCTGTTTCCCAATGATTCCAGCCCAAAACATGACTCCTCCACCACCTTGCTGACGTCGCAGCCTTGTTCGGACATGGTGGCATCCACCAACCATCCACTACTCTACTCATCTGGACCATCCAGGGTTGCTCGGCACTCATTAGTAAACAAGACTGTTTGAAAATTAGTCTTCATGTATATCTGGACCCACTGCAACTGTTTCTGCTTGTGAGCACTGTTTAGGGGTGGCCGAATAGTAGGTTTATGCATCACAGCAAGCCTTTGAAGGATCCTACACCTTGAGGTTCGAGGGACTCCAGAGGCACCAGCAGCTTTAAATATCTGTTTATTGGTTTATAAGCCCTTCTTAGCAGCTGCTCTCTTAATCTGATGAACTTGCCTGGCAGAAACCTTCCTCATTCTACCTTTATCTGCACGAACACACCTGTGCTCAGAATCAGCCACAAATCTCTTCACAAAACGATGATCACGCTTAAGTTTTCGTGCAATATCAAATGTTTTCATCCCTTGTCCAAGGCATTGACTATTTGTTGCTTTTCAGCAGCAGAGAGATCCTTTTTCTTTCCCATGTTACTTGAAAACTGTGGCCTGCGTAATATTGTGGAACACCCAGTTTTCCTTTTATTGGGCTCACCTGCCAAACTAATTACAACAGATATCTGAGATTGATTTCAATGATCCAAAGAACCCTGATGGTGGGTTTACACGTCCCAACGTCGGTCCGATATTGTATCCAACGACGCAGGAGCGCGCTTTTCTGGGCAGAATTCCAACATCGCATAGGAGATGTTACACACCATACCCATCACGTTCTACGATGTCTACGCCGCCTTGTACGGCCACCCAGGAACGACTATTTTACATGGAGAGAATAGGGACGTTGTACTCCACATCATAGTTGGGCGTTTACACAGCATGATCCGGCTCCAACCTCCATCCAATATCGGGCCATTGAATAGCACCCTCATTCGATTCCCGATATCGTTTTGACATCGTTCGTGCATCGTATTGGACATTTATACCATACAACGCACAAACGATATCGGGTCCAACGCACAAACCACGTGACGTTTGGTCGGAGTTTGACGCCGATATCGGGATGTGTAAACACACCATGAGACACAATACCATCAATGGGTTTCATTGAAAAAAAAAAATAAAACCCTATGACACTTAAAACCAATTTGCATAATAATTTGGAACACAGTGTATGTTAAATATGTTAATTCCAAGAATATGTCTTGTGGTTTCTATAATTCCATGACTCTTCCATGTTGATGTTGCGGTTTCAATGTTTAGTAGTGTATATTTTAAATTTACTTTGGCACCTTTAGCTTCTAGGCTGAAAAAAAATTAGGAAACACAAACCTTTCTATGTGCAAATTAAATAAAATACCATTAAAATATTTTTTTAAGGACGGTGCAATGATTCTTCACGAGTCATCAAAGTTTGATCAAAGGTGTCCGAAGTCCATTCATGAGCATTGTCTGCCCTTTATGATGCCATCAATGAGGTCTGGCCAGCAGTCATCAATAGTATAAGTACCTTGAAATACCTTCATTGTTAGTATAAAAAGGCCTTGCTGTGGGCTGTGCCTGTGGGTCTTTGCACCTCTGAAACAAAAGTTGACAATGTGCTCTGCTGCTACATTACTGATTATGCAATAATAATACAGTAGCACGGCCACTTCTTACAACACGAGTAATATAGCAGCACAATTGGATAGCATACGCTCACTACACTGCTGATTAATGGTGGCAATCTGGTAACATGGTGAAATAATATAAAAATGAAAATATTTATAGGAATACAGTCCGTACTTTATAAGGAAACACACTTCTGGCATTTTAGATAAGCCAGTCTTTGGGCTATACTATGAGAACACTATTCATGCATTCTTTATTCTATTTTAGGGGATAAATACATACACACATGTAGTGCTCAGACATGTTACTTTAAGTGAGAGACCAGCATTTGACAGCTTTTGATTTTCAAAGAGCTCTTAGGCTGGCTTCACACCACGGTTTTGTGCTGTCAGGTTGGATTCTGTTTTTTGCAGGATCTCCGACAGAACCTGACAGGACAGGATGAGCAGAAAGTGTGGCCAAATATGCCCTCCGATCCTGTTTTTTGCAGGATTCATTTCTGCTGCTGTCCATGGTGCTGATCTTTTTGCCAGTGTGTGCAGGGCTGCTCTCCATGGTGCTGAACTCTCAGCCGTGTCTCTGAAATGCTGCTGTCCATGGTGCTGAATGAGTACATCAGCATTTCAGAGCCCGTTGCTGTGGTGTAAATCGGATCCGGTATTTGATCCGATTTTTTCACAGATCTGGCACCGCGCCCATAGACTCCCATGTTATGGGTGCCGGATCGCCCCGGACTATCTGATTTTGTCGATTTTTGCACCGGAGCCAAAAAATGATGCAGGCTCCGATTTTGTGCCCGGTGAAAAACCGAACAAAATCAGATCAGGGAAAGAAAACACAAAACCGGATGGCCAAATAGGACCAATCCAGCACCATAGCAATACATTGAAGGCAAAACCAGTTCAAACGGACAGAACCTGATGCAGAAAACCAATTTTAAGCCGGCCTTAGTGGCTGGTTTCACACTGCAGTTTTTCCCTAATCAGGGTTCTTCAGGTTTTGTGTGCCAAAACCAGGAGTGAAACTTGTAGAGAAAAAGCATAATTGAAAGATTGACACCTGTTCTGGCTTTTGGAGACACTCCTGGTTTTGGACACAAAACCTAATGAATCAGGGAAAAACTGCAGTGTGAAACCAGCGTTAGGCCGGGTTCACACCACAGCAAGATCAGGTCCGGGGCTGTCCGGTGTAAAACTGACAGCCCCAGACCCGATTTTGACATTATGCATCCCTATGGGGCCGGATGGAACCGGATGGCAGCTATGTGCCATCGGTTTCCATCTGTCCGGGAGGATCCGGCTGAATTCGGATTTTTCTCCTAGACACAAAAACATTGTGTGCAACGTTTTTGTGTCTGAAGCGAAAATCTGCCCAAATCGAATTGTCCCGGATCTGGGGCGATCCGACGCCCCCTAACATGGAGGTCTATGGCGACCGAATTTGGCCCGGTCCAACAAAAACATCGGATCCGGGAACCAGATGCCGGCTGCTGAAGTTTAGCAGCGAGCACTGCTAAACTTCAGCACTACCAGCTGTCCCCTGCAGAGATTTCAGGACCGATTGAAATTCCAGCAGCTGCAGCTGCGCTCAGCTGTATCCGGCTGCAAACCGGACCGGAGGGCATATTTGCCCTTCGGTTCCTATTTCTAGATCAGGTCGGAGCTGTCCAGTTTAGGGTATGTGCCCACAGGACGGTTGTAGTGCGGTTTTCCAGCGGTTTCCGCCGACTTTTAACATTGGTTTTATATTAAATTTATGTTAATCCAAACCAGCGTTTGATTAACATTGAAACCTATGGCAATTGGAAACCGCTGTGCCCACTATGCCGGTTATATTATGCTCATGTTCATCCAGTTCACCGGTTTTCAGGCGGTTTGTGAAGATTGAGCATGTCAATTTTCAAGTGCGTTTTTAAAGCGGTTAGAGCAAACTCTGAGCTTACAAATGGCCAAGAATCATGACAAAAAAAGCTATACAACCGCTGAAAAACCGCTGTAAAACCGCTGAAAAAACGCTGGATAACGCTGGAAAACCGCTGGACTCTTCAGAGCTCAGGACTGTAGGCTCCAGAAGTTCACCACCGGTTTTCTGACGGTCAGAATGATGCAAGAACCGTCCTGTGGGCACATACCCTTAGACAGGACAGACCCGGACATGATCAGGCCGTTGTGTGAAACCAGCCTTAGAAAACATAGACCTTCTTTGGTCCTCATATATTATCAGCAGAATTAGGGTTCGCTCACACTAGTGTTTAAAATCGGTCCGATCGGCATCCAGAAAAGTTGGATAAGCGTCAAATGTATGTCATTCCGTATGTCATGCGAGTGACATTATTTTCTCTCCCAGCATGCAATGTGTTTGCTTTCTCTGCAACTATTATTCTACAACCATTTAGTGTTCTCTGCTACAGAATGGTAATATATGTTTAAACAACAAATGGTCTTTGTGCCGCCAATTTATTTCTTGCAGCCATAGACTTAAATTTGCGAATCTCGGCTGTTTTACGTGGCCACATGCAGCATGCTCAAACTTTTACCTCAGGTTGAATACAGCTGAGGAAATAAAATCACAGATCAACACTACCTCATTGAATAACATTGGTCTGAGTGCAATCCAACTTTTTCTTGTTGTATTTATACGCTAGTGTGAGTGAACCCTTAGGCTAAATTCAGACAGAGCAGTTGTGCTCCATTTTTTATTGATGCGTTTTTGTTGCACTTCCTGCAGCAAAAACGAATCCTCTTTTTGCAAAAAACATCACAAACGTATCATCCATTTGTGTTGCTTTTTTGCCCCATTTTTGGGGTACACAGACAGACACACACACACACACACTTTATTACCCGCCCCACGATCCCACGGTGAGCTCCAGTGCTGTCTTCCTTCCAAGCACTGGCAACTGCTTACAGGACCTGTGCCCCATATGACTGAGTCACATAGGTAGGTCCTGGAAGTGCCATACCGACTACCCACAGGTCCTGCTGATGCCCAAGAGGAAGACATCACTGGAGCTCAATGTGGGATCACGGAGAGGGTAAGTAATTGATGTTAGTGGTGTAGAAAGCACACCAGAAAAATGGAGCACAAATTGACGCTCATTATTTTCTGGATCCTTCTTTCTGCACCACTAAACAGTCAAAAAACACAGCCAAGGTATGAATTAGGGTAGGGTCACATTGAAAACATAAATTGCATTCACCGCATCCGGATCCGGATGCGGTGAACGCAATGGCGGGCACACACATTTTTTTCAAAAATGTGTGCTGAATCCCGCACTGCGGTCACCGGATGGCTCAGGATGTGTAATCCTGAGCCATCCGGTAACTGCCGAGGTTGCGGATCCCGGCTATTGGCGGGATCCGCAACCTTAATAAAGAGTTAAATTGTTGATCTCAATGACTTGTTAAGGTCTGTAGGGGGCTTAGACCCCCCTACAGACCGGCCGACCACTTATACAGTGTTCTTGTACAATTTGTCAATGGGCACGGGCTCTTCGGAGCAAAGTGCCCTCCCCCCCCCCCCCCCCGTATCACTATACAGGGTGCATACACCCCTGTATTACAATGATGCATTAATCATGTGTAGTCCAAAAAGGATTTGATTACTCGCAATGCAAGTTCATACTTACATGCTGTTGTAGGCAGAGTCCAGCGAAATCCATAGGCGGGGCTGTGTGCAGCAGCCTCCGCCCGCTCCATGTTGATGGCCGCCCCCTCTGGCCGTAATCCACTGTTGTGAGGGCGGATACGTCGTTAAAGGGGCGTGGCTAACTATGTGCCGAGGTTAGCCACGCCCCTTTAACGACGTATCCGCCCTCACAACAGTGGATTACGGCCAGAGGGGGGCGGCCATCAACATGGAGCGGGCGGAGGCTGCTGCACACAGCCCCGCCTATGGATTTCGCTGGACTCTGCCTACAACAGCATGTAAGTATGAACTTACATTGCGAGTAATCAAATCCTTTTTGGACTACACATGATTAATGCATCATTGTAATACAGGGGTGTATGCACCCTGTATAGTGATACGGGGGGGGGGGGGGGGGAGGGCACTTTGCTCCGAAGAGCCCGTGCCCATTGACAAATTGTACAAGAACACTGTATAAGTGGTCGGCCGGTCTGTAGGGGGGTCTAAGCCCCCCTACAGACCTTAACAAGTCATTGAGATCAACAATTTAACTCTTTATTAAGGTTGCGGATCCCGCCAATAGCCGGGATCCGCAACCTCGGCAGTTACCGGATGGCTCAGGATTACACATCCTGAGCCATCCGGTGACCGCAGTGCGGTCCCAGAAACGCTGCGAAAACTGCTGCCTGCATGATTTTAAACGCAGGCAGCAGTGCCGGATCCGGCCACCGGATGGCTTGTGAAGCCATCCGGTGTTTTGCATAGGCTCCTATCAGGAGCGTTTCCTGGTCCGGTTTTGAGCTTTTTTAAAGTTCAAAACCGGATCAGGATTTTAAACAAAAAACGCCGATGTGACCCTAGCCTTAGTCTGGGATCAGGCAGCTGTATAAACCAGACAACAATCTCATCTAATTGCCAGAACTTTCCAGTGGCTCTCCTGAAAGAAATATATGCAGCCGTCATGCTCAAGTCAGGGGAGCTGCCACCGGTCCATGCACTGCAATACAATCCTTGTCTGATTTATACGTCTGTCTAAAGGCCCCATTACACATACCAATATTGCTATCGATATCGCCACAACATCACAGGTTTTGTCATGTTTCGGCAACCTCGTCAGCGATGTGACACGTAACAGCGAGCGCCCCCCCCCCCCCCGCTGTGAGGTCGCTGATCGTTATGGAACGACCCGGACCATTTTTTCATCGTCGGTCTCCCGCTAGGCATGCTGCATCGGTGTGTGTGACAGGGAAAACGACCAACGATCTCCACGCTACGCCCGTGACAGTGAGAGATCCCAACGACCGTCGGGGTTCGCCGCATCGGTGAGTAGATCTGCCTCTGTGGCATCTCACCAGCGATCACTTAGCAACATTTTCAGCAATCTCTGCCAGGTCGTATCACTGTCGGGATTGCTGGAATGTCGCTAGGTGTAATGGGGTCTTAACCTCGGCCATAAACCGAGGCTCTAGATCATTGCTTCTTTGCTTTATACTGCTTGTGCTAGTGTTGTTGAACACAGCTTCTGCAGATTTGCAGTTCTCATTGTAAGGCTGAAGGCACACTGTGTGAGGGACTCGCATTGCACTCGGACCAGTGTTGCCCTATCAGGTCCCCCGCACTTAACTCGCATTGCAAGTCAGAAGCGAGTGCATGCTGCGACTGCATGCAATTCTCATGCGTGAGAGGGCAATGCAAGTCTATGGGGGCGAGAAAATCTCGCCCCCATACAGCACACTGTGTGACATTGGCATGAGCGTGCTGTCAAAATCTCTTCAAACTCACCGGATGTCAAAGCCGGCGAGTTTGAATTTACCGCTTTGCCAGTACAGTAATCAATAATGTTCCAGCGCTGTGACAGCAGTGCTGAAACATTATTGTTTAATAAACTCAGAAATCAAAATAATAAAGTTCTGTATGTTATTAATCATTTTAACCCCCTCTGCAGGCTCTGCGCTACATGTCAGCACGCAGCCTGCAGATGCGGCTATTACAAACCGGTGTCTGAAGGGTTAAATTGCTGTGGGTGTGCTGCCATCATGTATACACAGAGTATATAGACTCTGTGTATACATGGTGACAACACACCATGGCAGTGCAGGGGTTAAATCCTTAATTTTACTGCTCCCGCCAATTGTCGGGTGATTATACAGTACTGTGAAGCTGCTATCCTCCTCCACTGAGCTGTCCGAGGTCCTGATGCTTCAGCGTGATATTACTGTAATATCAATGTTCATGTCATTGGTCGGGTCGCTGCAACATCGCTATGTGTAACCCGGCCTTATCTGGCAGGTTAATAGTTACCATTTCAGTCAAATGTCAGAACATGCTGGGAGACCTGATGTGATGTTGCAACCATGTGATTATAATAGGCGGTGCTAAGTCCCATTAGGACATAATGAGTTTGCTCACTTAGCTCCACCCACTATGGTCACATGACTGGGACATCACCCAGGTCCTTTAGACATCCAAGTTAATAGTGAGTTAACTATTAATCTGCTAGTCTACCTTCTCCAAGATGTAGACTGTGCTTCATTTACATAAGAAAATGTAAGTGTATAAATGCTTTTTTTCACCTTTAGCATTACACTGAGCTCAGATAGGGATGGTTAGACTAATATTATAAAGCTACAGGGACAGATAGTGATAGCTGGCAGGGCATAAACGACCTGACAGGTTCTCTTTAAGGTATCCTTTATGTATAAAGATTTTTCATATACAATGGAGCTGATGTCACTGCCCCTCATTTTCTTACATAACGAAACTTCTGCAATTTACATGTCACATTTCAAATTCACGGTGGAGAAATCCACTGCTGTCTAAACAGCACAGAGAAAGCGTCTCGCTAACACAATTGCTGGCATATCCTTTTATTGGATTCAGCAGATTTTGTTGCAGAAACTTTTACTACTGAAAATCAGTTCAGTTCATCTGAACAGGTTTATTTTGGCAGTTTGTGTCTGCAACTTTCATACCAATGAATAAGGCTGCCTTCGGCTGAAGGCACACTGTTGTGCATCAAACAAGGAGCATGTTTGATGCAAGACAGTGATGCGAGTGATGTGCGTGTTTTTGGGTGTGTGTGGTGCGAGTGTGGTGCGTGTGGTGAGTGTGCCTGCCTTTATTCATGTGAGTGTGCTGCAAGTGTGAGGTGTGAGTGCGTGTGTGATGCATGTGATGGTGATGCTGTCCGTGGTCCTGAAGGACCGCAGACAGCATTTGCGGTGAATTTAAACTCGCTGGCTGTCAAAGCCGGCGAGTTTGAATATACCATTTTCCCAGTACAGTAATCAATAATGTTCCAGCGCTGAAACATTATTGTTTAATAAACTCAGTTAGAAGTCTCAATAATAAAGTGCTGTGTGTTATTAATCATTTTAACCCCCTCTGCAGGCTCTGCGCTACATGTCGGCACAGAGCCTGCAGATGTGGCTATTGCAAGCCGGTGTCAGAAGGGTGAAATTGCTGTGGGTGTGCTGCCATCATGTATACACAGAGTATATAGATTCTGTGTATACATGGTGACAACACACCATGGCAGTGCAGGGGTTAATTCCTTAATTTTACTGCTCCCACCAATTGTCGGGTGATTTTACATTACTATGAAGCCGCTCTCCTCCTCCACTGAGCTGTCCAGGGTCCTCAAGCTTCAGTGTGATATTACAGTAATATCACGCTGGAGCTTCAGCACTAGGGACAGCGGCTGCCATGGTACACTTTTTGCATACGCAATTAGCATTAGTACGCAAAAAGCGTAACATGACCGCCGCTGTCCCTGGTGCTGAAGCTCCAGCGTGATATTGCACTCGCATTTCCATCGCATTATGAGTGTAATGCAAGAAAATCGCATTGATGTAACCTGTATCATTTAAAGATACAGGTGCGAGTGCAATGCAATTTTTTCTCGCATTACACTTGCGCGAGTCTTGCGCCAGTGTGCCTTCAGCCTCAGGCTGCTTTCACACAGCGTTTTTTGTGCATCCGTCGGGATCCTTGATTTTGAAGGACTCGACTGACAGTCACGGACTCTTCAAATCGGATTCCATCGGTCCGATTTAATATCAGATCCGTCAAACTGATCTGATAAAAATATCGGACCGATGGCATCCAATTGCATCCGATTTGAAGCATTTTTTCATCGGATCCGTGTTAAATATCTGACTGTGGGAGGTGTTTGGGAGGTCTCAGTCGGAATCGCGCATGCCCAGTAACCAAAATCGGATCCGATAACCTATCAGATTTTTCCACGGTCTGATTTATAGAGGACCCCATGTTATTTGCCATGGATCACATCGGATCCGATTCTGTCCGATTATGTCCGATGCACCCAAAATTGCAGCAGTCTGCGATTCTGGGCGCCAGAAAAAAGGAGATTTTTGTGTACTCACCGTAAAATCCTTTTCTCTTAGCCTCTAATTGGGGGACACAGACCGTGGGTGTTATGCTGCTGTCCACTAGGAGGCGACACTAGGCAGAATCTGCAAAAGAGTTCAGTGACTCCTCCTCTGCAGCATATACACCCTGTAGCAGGAAGTGCTTCTCCAGTTTTGTGCTAAAGCAGTAGGAGAGTTAACAGATAATAACAGTGACACAGGAAGTCTACGCAGGCGACCTGTGTAAACAAATATAGTTAACAAGGTAATAACAGTGTAACATGGCCTGAAACCAATCAGACACGTGTGTAAACAGTTAAAAGGTAGCAGAGTAATGCTAGTACCACAAGTCCTGAAATTAATCAGACGCATGTGGAAAACAGTGAAGAGTTAACGAAGTAATCGTATAACAAGGCCTGTAACTAAACAGGCTCACAGTACTATAAGGCCTGGAACTAAACAGACACAAGTTTAAACAGTCAACAGTTAACAGAGTGATAATAGGCAAACATGTGTAAACATGTTAACCATGTAACAGCTGAGAAGCTATGTGAGAACTGTAGAAAAGGCCCACAAGGCCAATAGGGTGGGTGCTGTGTCCCCCAATTAGAGGCTAAGAGAAAAGGATTTTACGGTGAGTACACAAAAATCTCCTTTTCTCCTTCGCCTCATTGGGGGACACAGACCGTGGGACGTCCCAAAGCAGTCCCTGGGTGGGAAAGAACAATGGAACTAGTGACACCGAGCATGGTCAGTGAAGAACTATGCACCGACAGGCGGGCTGCTGGCGCCTGGAGGGCACGTGTACCCAGACCTGCGTTTGTCGAGGACTGAGTGCAAGCACTATAGTGGCTTGGGTATGGGTGTAGGCTGACCATTTGGCTGCCTATACACTTGTTGCGCCGATACCCCTTACCGAACTGTCCAGGAGGCTTTCACGGCCGTAGTAGAATGTGCCGTGACCTGCCGGAAGGAATGAGTTTTCGAAGGTATAAGCGTCTTGGATGGTTAGAGGAATCCACCTGGTTAGGGGAGCCTTAGAGGCTGACGTGTCATTATGTCTGCCCATTGGAAGAAGGATAAGGGGAATCCGACCTCTTAGAGGGGCACTGTCCTGGATATCTAGACGCGTAGGGCCCTGACAAGGTCCCGCATACGTAGGTCCTTCGCGACCGGACAGACTGGAGTCGGGCGCGGCGATGGCAGAGAGATTTCTTCATGTAGGTGGAAGGAGTAAACCTACCCTAGAAGAAGAATGGAACCAGCCATAGGACAATCTTGTCCAGATGGAAGACTATAAAAGGATGGATTACAGTAAACTGCTGCAAGTACCGATACTTCTGCAGAGACAAATAAATGCCGCCGAACCATACTACTATGTGGATGAGTATGCTAAGGTAACATCCCATCGAGGCTGAAAAGATGGTTCTTGTAGTGCCGTGAGGACCAAGTTCAGGTCCCCACGGGTGTAGTCTTGTTGTATGGAGACCTGAAATAGCAGACCCTTCGAAGGAAGGATTTTGTAGACGTCTGGTGGCAAGACGTGTTTGTAAGAGAGTGAACAACAGCTGAAAAAAAAAAACCTGCTGTGTAAGAGACCCTAAGGACAGACCTGAGTCTAGGTCTGAGAGAAAGAAAACGGAGAGTCCCTGGTATGAAGTAGGGCCAAGGGGAATGACCTCTAGAGGTGCCCCAAGCAAAAAAACAAAACGATTACACGCGTGATGGGATATCGCTGATAAGGCTGGTGTCCTCACTGTGACTACAGTCATTACAATATCCTGGGAAAAAAACCACTTGGGTTAACCTCTAGGTCTCAAAAGCTACACCATTAACCTCAGATGTGAGGAATTCTGAGGAGAAACTGGCCATGATCAAGCAGGTCTGGACAGTCTGTGAGACGTCCTGGTACTGCTGCTATAAATTGGACAAGTCTGCGCACCAAGCGCGTGTGGGTCAGTCTGAGACCGCGAAAATGGTCCCGCGACATTCTCGTTTAATATCCCAGACTGGTAGTGGGAAAAGAATATAGGAGAGACGGATACCGGTCCAGGCTTGGACTAGTGCGTCTGTCCCACTGACTGTGGATCCTGAGACCAGGCCAGGTAGGCCGAGACCGTGGCATTGTGACTCCGTCAGGTCCAGATCTGTTGTTTCCTGGCGTTGGTGTTTCGACGGAGGACTTCTAGATGAAGGAGCTAGTCCCGAGTCCATCCTTTGGTGTATTAGGAAATCCGCCTCCCAGATGTGTACACCTGGTATGAGAACTGGCAGTACAGTGTTCCAAGGATTCCCCCTAGTAAAGGATGAGGCGAACTTGTCATCGCTTAGAGACTGCAGGTTCCACCCTGGTGGATGACATATGCCACAGTTGTGGCATTGTCTGACTGTATCCTGACATGTTCAAATGCCAGAAGGTGACTGAAATATTTCAGTACTAGAGATACTGCACGAATGTTCGTAAAGTAAGGGGCATCTTCGAGACAGGGCAAGACTACTGCCATGTGCAATTTGATGGGGGTATATCGCACCCCATCCTGTTTTTGTGCAACACCTGAGCATGGATAATTGCCAAGGCCGACGATTCAGCTGAGTCAATGGAACTGAATTTCAATCTGCTACTATGCTGTCTAGGACTCTTATAGCAGTTGTGAAGGATTGAGGAGACCTCTGACGGAGGCTGCGGATTCCCAGATGAAGAATCTGTGCCTTGTCTGGGGAAATTTGACTAGAGCAGTGGTGGTGCAACTAAAGGCGGCCGTGTTCATGCGATGCTGTGCGTCCAGTATGGCTGAGACTCCATACGTGATGCTGTAGCATGTGGCCGTCAGGAGTACGCAGCGGAGCAGGGACTCCTGGAATGTGTGTGCTGTGCTGCCGCATGTGCCTTGGAATTGCGGTAGCCCTGTGGAGGTCGATCCCACCGAGTCTTCTTAGTGAGCACGATGTAAATGCCACTATGTTCACAGTCCTTGAAAGACATGCATTGATAAAGGAGTCATCCAGATATGGGAGACTGCTGAATCGTAGTATAGACCTTGCCAACTTCAGGGTGGGAAAAAGCTTTCTATCCTTTGCGCTTCAGTCCTGTTTGGCCTCGCCCCACTCCCTGTGCTGACGCTTCGGAGGCCCCGACGTCAGGCAGAGGGCGGGCGTTTGGGGACGGGCAAGCCAGTGCTGTCACGGCTAGGCTGAAGCCAGGGCCTTGCGTAAATCGCGGGGCCCGGGAACGGCAGAGGTCCGGCGCGGAGGTCCAGTCAGGATCAGCGCTGGCCGAAACCGGGGGCTGCTCCACGATAGTCCAGTCGCCGGTGTCCTGCGCTGCATACAGCGAGCGCTATCCCACCATGAGTATTCTCCCTTTGGACTCATGAGTCGAGAAGGGACAGATTGTGTGGAAGAATGTTCAGGCCACAATCATACGGGGCCCAGAAGGGCCCATCCATCGGGTTAATGCGGTTGGGGGTCTGCGAGGTCCTGCTCTGAAGCGGGCTGTGCAGAGTGCTCACACTTGTGATCTCAACCCAAGTACCTAATATAGGTATAGTGAGGAGATTGTCAACCGGGCTCGTATTACATGTTCTGCGACCCAGAGTTTCGTTTTTGTAGTTTGGGGACGGAGGCCGGCCAGGCCTTGTGCCGTCACAGTTTCAACCCGAGTCCCCAACAGTGGGGAGTCGAGGAGGGAGTATGGTATATAGCAATCTCGGCTACGACCCAGCGCCTCCAACAGTGGGGAGCTGAGGAGGGAGTATGCAATGGGTCTTAGGTCTCAGAGACCTGTAGCTAAATTACTCGTGCAGTTGCGAATTACGGTGTTTCAGCCTGCGTCTTGTGAGACTTGACCGTCATCACCGCCAACCAGACCTCCAGCCCTTTTGGAGAGGATTGGCAAAGGGTTCTGGGACCCTTGCAGTTGTCAGGCAATTGTAGATTACATCAACTTCAGCTGGGCTCTCCAACAATGGAGGGCCGAGGAAGAAACCTGCGAGGTAAGCTCGTAGTAATTCTACCACAACCTAGTTGTCTCAACTGTGTGTGGGAAGGGGTCTGATGGACGAGTATTTTGAGCCGTTTGAATAGTAACTGGGCTCCGCCAACGTTGGGGGACTAAGGAATACGCATGTCGGTGGCTCACTGCAACCCAGCTCCCCCCAGGGCAATAAGGTTGGATAAGTGTACCAACAGGTACATGCATTTGGCACGGTGTTAGGAAAAAACAATATGTGCGGTGGCCCGTGCGCTGATTACTACTGTAGAGGAAGTTACACTGGTCCTCGTAGTATGGTATTGCTCTTTACACGGCGTCCTGAGGGGTGGACAAGCTGGAGCAGGGTACATCGCTGCTGGTTGTCTTGCCGTTTTCGTTGGGAGACTGCTGCACAGCGAAGCTGAGCGCATTGTATACTCCAGTCGCTGCGTGTGCGCCCTCGCAGTGCTGTGCTTGCTGTACCCCTGCATAGCGGATGCTGAGCCATGGCTGTTGGAGAAGCCAGAAAATGATGGGGGGCATTGCAGACCGGCCGTACCTATATGGCATGGCAGGCTCTGCTGTATGTCCCTCTTCCTTTTGTTGCGGCCGGGAGAAGGAGGGGGCAGGTACTGTAGGACTCCTAAAACCAAGGCCCCTGGCTGCACTAGTGTGCCTTGAAGACCACGGCAGGGAGGAAGCACTGTTGGGCTCCCCGTGTTTGAAAGGGACCTAGTGCTCGTTGTACCCCCTGCTGGCTGTGCTTATGTGCCACTGTGCCAGCAAGGTCGTGGGCACGTGGTTGTCCGCCCACAGGACAGCTGACCTACATGTGTGTTTATTACATGTGTCAGCTGTTACATGTGTAGTGTGTGCACATTGTCTGCACAACAGGCTAGCCCGTATATGTGGCTACTGTGTGCGGGGCTCAAGGCTGACAGCTGCGGTGACAGCTCCTGTCAGCTGAATCCCTTAATGGTCACCGCAGCTTAGAGGAGAGGGGTCATCCTCATCCTGTGCCCCCCGGAGACTGGCTGGCTGATAATGGCCAACGATAGTGCCAGACCTGCGGTTGTTGAGGAAGAAGGGGGGCTGGGCGCAGAGAAAAAAGAGCGCGTCCTATGTAAAAAACGCGCCCTCTCTGCTCCGGCCCGCCCCCTGCTGTGACGCTGGTAGCGTCATCCTCGTCATCCGGGAGGCGGGCCGGGGGCGTGGAAAAAGGCGGCGGCTTCGAGCTAGGCCGAAGCCGCGGCCTAAATTGGATTCCTGCGCCCGAAAAGGGCTCCAGAGCGGCGCGGAGGTCCGGGCAGATGTCCGGAACGGAGCCGGACCTCGCCGGACCCCCTGGGCATTATAGCGGCGGCATGGTGGAGCTCCCACAGAGGACCCAGAGCGCTGGGTCCTCTTGCATCCAGCCACTGTGCAGCCGTGATGCTGGCTGCTGCAGGGGCACAGGCAGTCTGTGCCCCTGATAGTGCTATGACTGCCCCGTTGTTGATCCCCCGACCCCATCCTGAGAACACAGCAAAGCTGTGTCTCCTGGGTATGCTGCAGCAGTCCGTGCTGCAGCCCAGTTCCAACGGAGTGACTCAGAGCTGAGGCTCCTGGGGTGCTCAGAGGTGCTGCACCTTCTGGCCCTACCTGAGGCGTCTCAACCTAAAGGGACCCCTGAAGGGTGTTTAGGGAGGGATTGCGTCCACCATCAGAGGGCCCCTTCGGAACCTCGACCTCAACCCAGTAACCCCAACAGTGGGGAAATGGGGAGGGAGGACCGTCGTCTCAACCTTAACCCAGCGCCCCAACATTGGGTGGCCGAGGAGGGAGCGGCATGTGGAATAAGGGTCTCAACCTCAACCAGGCACCCCCAACAGTGGTGGGCCGAGGAGGGAGCATGCCGGGAGTCTCACAGAGACCCACTTTTCTTCTTCTTGAATTAAAAAAAATCCAAAAAGCGGAAAAATTCCATAGGAAATAACATTTAGGTGTGCCTCCTACGACACTAAGCAAAAACTGGAGAAGCACTTCCTGCTACAGGGTGTATATGCTGCAGAGGAGGAGTCACTGAACTCTTTTGCAGATTCTGCCTAGTGTCGCCTCCTAGTGGACAGCAGCATAACACCCACGGTCTGTGTCCCCCAATGAGGCGAAGGAGAAAAATCGGACAAAAACCAGATGCCATTAAGGGCAAATCCGATCCGATCCATGCCCATAGGATAACATGGGGGCCAAATCGGATCCGTGGCTGTCCGTTTTACAACTAAATCATACAATGTGATTTTCAGGATTTGTTTTCTCATTTTGTCTCTCATAGTTGAGGTCTACCTATGATGACAATTACAGACTAACCTCATCTTTTTAAATGGGAGAACTTGCACAATGGGTGGCTGACTAAATACTTTTTCCCCCACAGTATGAGAAAGGGCCATAGTCTCTGAAACGTAGCAGGGTGGTGATGCTCTTGCTGTGCACCATATGCATGTCTTAAAGATAATCTGTCACCAGGTTTTTACTACCCCACCTGAGACCAGCATGATGTAAAAGTCAGAGACCCTGATTCCAGCGATGTATCGCTTTACTGGTTAAGGCAGTTTTGATCAAACGTAAATACTGAGCTCTGCATATGGCTACTTTCACATCTGCATTTCTCGACATTCCACGGCAGATGTGGCATTTTGACGTGGCATTCACAGCACATCTGGCATTTTGCCACATTTGCCGCTACCCAGAACACTTGCAGCAAGTCTGCGTTCGGCCTAATTAATTTCTTATGGGACTTGCGGACATGTGCGGCACTTGCGGTTTTGCACTTGCGGCACTTGCTGCTAGCAGCGTTTACTGTCTATTGCCGCAAGTGCCGGATTGGCCGAATCGCGGCCAAACCACAAGAGCCACACATGTATGCAAGTCCGATAGGGAATGAATTAGGCCGAACGCAGTCTTGCCGCAGGTGTTCCGGCATCCAGCAGATCAGCAAAACTGCCGGATCTGCCACAAATGCCGAGAAACGCTGATGTGAAAGCAGCCTAATCCTGCCCACATCACTGTCTAGGAGCTCTTTGTACACACTGTGCATATAGGAGTGTACATAGAAATCGTTGGGCCCCATAGCTGAAGTTGTAATTGCGACACCACCCACCTACTTCCCCCCCAAAAAAAATTAGTTAATTCATTTTCATCTGGGTCACATAAAAACATACCTCACAACTCTACAGCACTTGCAAAGACGTTGAAGCTCCTAGAACACAGTGAATTCCTCCACATGCACAATAATGATGAATCTACTGTACCCATTCTCAACTACCCTGACAAAGTATGGTGACCCCAATACAGTATGATCCCCAACTGTGACCACCAAACAGCCCTCCATGCAGCATAATGGGCCTACATACAGTATAATGGCCTTAACACCTATTCACACTGTATAAAAGTCCTCACTAGCCCTCTGAACAGTAATAGTGGCCCCCACACAAACCTTCACACTGTACAGTATAATTGCTTGCATATTGTATAATGGCGCTCCATAAAGTATATAGGCTCTCTCATAGCCCTCCAAATATTATAATTGCTCCCACATAGCCCTTCAAATAGTATATTGGCCTGCACATAGCCCTCCAAATATTATAATGGCCCCCATATAGCGTTCCATATAGTATAAGTGGCTCTAAATAGTCTTCCACATAATATTATGCACCTCCATAGTCCTCCATATAGTACAATTGGCCACACATAGACATCCATATAGTATTATGCATCCCCCAAAGTCCTCCATATAGTTTAATTCATACCATAGTCCTCCATAATACACCACCCAAAATTCTCCATATATAATAATGCATTATCCATAGTTATCCATATATTATAATGCATTCCCCATAGTCCTCCACTAATTATAATGCCCTTTCCATAGTCCTCCATACAGTATAATGCACACCATAGTCCTCCATATATTATAATGCCCACACCAAATTTCTACATATATAATAATGTATTATCCATAGTCATCCATATATTATAATGCACTCCCCATAGTCCTCGATATATTATAATGCACTCCATAGTTCTCCTTATATTATAATGTACCACCATAGTCTTCCATATACGATAAAGTACCCTCTTAGTCTCTGATATATTATAATGCACCACCGTAGTCCTCCCTATATTGTAAGGCACTCGTATAGTCCTCCATATATTATAATGCACCCCATATTCCAGCAAATATATTGTAATGCACCCACATAGTTCTCAAAATAGTAATGCATACCCCATAGTCATCCATATAGTATTATGGCCATTGGCCACCACTGTACTCGCTGACTTAAAATAAATAATAATACACTCCTCTCCAATTTCCCCTTCTGCTCCAGTCTCTGCAGTGGCGAGTGTTCTGTAGCTCTGCACATCTCAGCACAGAGGGCGCGATAACGTCACTATTACATGTATATGCCCGCAATGTCAAAATTTGTAGAGCGCAGACACAGAGGAAGACTAATGAAGAAGGGAATGGAGGGCTCCCTCTTTCATCATTACTTTCACCTGTATCGTCATCCATGATGCCGATACAGTTGAAAGTATGATGCCAGATGGCGGGGGGCAGCTTTCGGCGCTGGCACTGCCCCCCACTCATGATCCACACGTGGTCTGCCATAATTGATGGTACGTCCCAGTGCACCTAGGTAGCAGGCTGCCAATCAGTGGTAGGGGCATGATTAAACTACATGGCAGAAGGCTTACTAGTCCTCAAGTGATAATCTCCTGGTGATAAAACAGTGATTTTAGCAAAACTGCAGTAAGCATCCAAGTAAGTGACACATCGCTGGAATCAGGGTCTCTGCCCCTAGAGGTAGCAAAATCCTGGTGACTGATTATTTTGAATACATGTCTTTAGAATCAATTCCTACCATGAATATGGTGTCTGAAGAGAACAGAGAAATGGAAATCTCAGAATGTATATAATGAATTCATGGATTAAACAGGTGATTCATGCATTATTGTTTTTAAAGCAACATGTGCAATTGAGACCTTCCAAAAAAGGAAAACCTAAAAAGTCATGATCCTGAATTGTTGCCAATTTTCATGATTAAAGAGATGGTTTACTACAATGCATAGTGGCCACATTGATTTAAAGCTATTGAATAACTATTTTCCCAAATACCTTGTGTTTTCAATTGTGTCTGATCGGCATTATTGCCACTTGGGAATTGAGTGGACTGCAATAGTGCCGCTGATGGTGGGTTTACACACACCAATTTCTGTGTCCAATATCTGAACAGATCTTTGGTTGCAGTGAAATCATGGACACATTGCTCCATTTTTGTACACAGCCACAAAATAGAACAATGTGTCCATGATTTCACTGCAACCAGAGATCTGTTCAGATATTGGACACAGAAATTGGTGTGTTTAAACCCACCATCACAGGCAGAATTGAAGACACAAGATATTTGGGAAAAAAATGTGTTTAACAGCTTTAAATTGATGTGGCCCGGGGGCGCGGAGCACTCAGTTGCGGGGCAGGGGGGAGGAAAGGGTATCCTTCAGTTTCTGGGGGGGCGAGGACCGCTGCTGGCGAAATTAGATGCTGGAACCCTTCGACCCTGGGCCCACAGGCTTCCCACGGTGCTACTCATGATTAAAGTATGGGAAAAATTGAAAAGGCTGAGAGGCATCACTGGTTTTACACGGTATACCCCCATTTGGAACAACCCTCATCTGCCGCACCTGCAGGCGCTGAGGGGATTCGCGCAGTGGCGACGTGTGGGCATTTGGTGGCTCTCTCAGCTGGTGGAACGGGGAGTCTTTAAAACATTTGAAACCTTGCAGAGTGAATTTTTGCTCCCACACTCCTCGTTCTACCGGTATTTGCAGGTGCGACATGCCTACATGGCGCAGGCTCAAACGCATTGTATGGACATACACCATGATACTGCTATCACCATGATTGGCGCGCAAACCTCCACTAAAGGCATTATTTCCTTTGTATACGGATACCTCTTGGCAATGGCTCTGTTAAAACACCCGATACGGGCACTGGACAAATGGGAACAGCAAATAGAGGGTATAACAGCTGAACGTTGGGAGTCGATCATGAGTATGATACCCCGGCTGTCGCTCAATGAGCCCAGACGCCTCTCTCAACTGTATATCCTTTATAGGGTATACAGGACGCCTAAGTGGCTTCATGATTTAGGCCTGAGACGGGACTCATGTTGCCCCAAATGTTTACATGAGGACGCGGACATTCTCCACATGTTTTGGACGTGCCCGCGCCTCCAGATTTTTTGGATTATGGTACTCCACTTGATCCGGGGGGCAACGGAGCTGGACATCCCTAGAGACCCGATTGTCTGTGTCCTTGGCTGTACAGAGGATGTAGGGGGAGATGACTATTCGCATATAGCAGTGGCTAGGATGTTGTTTGCTGCCAGAAAATTAATAGCGGCTCATTGGATATCCGATACGGTACCCTCTCACAAAGAGTATATCTGTAGCATGAATCTGACCGTGAGTAGGGAAAAAGCTATATACCTCAAACGGGACAGATCGAGGGTATTTGATAAAATATGGAAGGGCTGGATGGACCTTCAGGGGCTGCCGACTGTTAATTAATTGCTTTTGGACTGAGTTATTTCTTTAAGTTGGGAGATGTGTTATGCAGATTTTTGGAACATCTTGGGTACATGTCATATCCATATGTGCACTACTATCTTTGTTGAGGAATACTGACCCACTGGACCGGGAGGGGGGAAGGGAGGGATGGTGGTGGTGGGAGGGGAGGGGGATTTAATGCAATGCATTTCTTTCTGTATTGTTGTTGAAAAGTTTTAATAAAAACTATCCGATTAAAAAAAAAAAATTGATGTGGCCACTATGCAATGGAGTGAACCACCCCTTTAAATCCGAAACACAAACCCATAGATCAATTGACAGAAATAAAAATAAATACAGGTCTCACAACATAGCTGCACAATAGCTAGATTTTTTACCTCAGGATTTGTAAGCCAAAACCAGGAGTCCAACAGTCAGAGGAAAAGTATAATAGAAATACGTTTTTGTACCCACTCTTGCTCTTGACTTACAAACACTGAGGTAAAAAACTCACCAAATACTCAACATGTGAATATGGCTTAACTGTGTAGGCAAGGGGTACCCACGTGTACCTCGGAGACACATTTACTCGCAGGCCCGTGATGTGTGGCTCATGGCTGTCTTTCAGCTTCTTGCATTAGTAACAAAGCAGCTATGAAGAGGAGATCTGCAGATCGTGACGTTTACTAGTCTATCCTACCACAGAAGAGCAAATCTAAATGGGGATAAGGTAGAAACCCCTGGATCTTGGTGCATTGACTCAGTTTATTTATGTGGAACATTATACCAGAAATGGGGGTTCTGGGTGTCACTACTATGAGGGGACTGGAGCTGGATGTGCCTAACGACCCTCTCTCATAGCTGGATATCGCTCACGACCCTCTCTCAGAGCTGGATGTGGCTCGTGAACCTCTCTCAGAGCTGGATGTGGCTCTTGACCCTCTCTCAGAGCTGGATGTGGCTCGTGAACCTCTCTCAGAGCTGGATGTGGCTCTTGACCCTCTCTCAGAGCTGGATGTGGCTCATGACTGTCTCTCAGAGCTGGATGTGGCTCATGACTCTCTCTCAGAGCTGGATGTGGCTTGTGACTCTCTCTCAGAGCTGGATGAGGCTCGTGACCCTCTCTCAGAGCTGGATGTGGCTCATGACCCTCTCTCAGAGCTGGATGTGGCTCGTGACTCTCTCTCAGAGCTGGATGTGGCTCATGACTCTCTCTCAGAGCTGGATGTGGCTGGTGACCCTCTCTCAGAGCTGGATGTGGCTCGTGACCCTCTCTCAGAGCTGGATGTGGCTCTTGACCCTCTCTCAGAGCTGAATGTGGCTTCTGACCCTCTCTCAGAGCTGAATGTGGCTTGTGACACTCTCTCAGAGCTACATGTGGCTCGTGACCCTCTCTCAGAGCTGGATGTGGCTGTTGACCCTCTCTCAGAGCTGAATGTGGCTTCTGACCCTCTCTCAGAGCTGAATGTGGCTTGTGACACTCTCTCAGAGCTACATGTGGCTCGTGACCCTCTCTCAGGGCTGGATATGGCTCGTGACCCTTTCTCAGAGCTGGATGTGGCTCGTAACCCTCTCTCAAAGCTGGATGTGGCTCGTGACACTCTCTCATAGCTGGATGTAGCGTGTGACCCTCTCTCAGAGCTGAATGTGGCTCATAATCCTCCCTCAGACCTGGATGTGGCTCGTGACCCTCTCTCAGAACTGGATGTGGCTCGCTACTCTCTCTCAGAGCTGGATGTGGCTCGTGACCCTCTCTCAGAGCTGGACGTGGCTCGTGATCCTCTCTCAGAGCTAGACGTGGCTCGTGATCCTCTCTCAGAGCTAAATGTGGCTTATGACCCTCTCTCAGAGCTGGATGTGGCTTGTGACCCTCTCTCAGAGCTGGATGTGGCTCGTGATCCTCTCTCAGAGCTGGATGTGGCTCGTGATCATCTCTCAGAGCTGGATGTGGCTCATGACCCTCTCTCAGAGCTTGATGTGGCTCTTGACCCTCTCTTAGAGCTGGATATGGCTCGTGATCCTCTCTCAGAGCTGAATGTGGCTTATGACCCTCTCTCAGAGCTGGATGTGGCTTGTGACCCTCTCTCAGAGCTGGATGTCGCTTGTGACCCTCTCTCAGAGCTGGATGTGGCTCATGACTCTCTTTCAGAGCTGGATGTGGATAGTGACCCTCTCTCAGAGCTTGATGTGGCTCTTGACCCTCTCTTAGAGCTGGATATGGCTCGTGATCCTCTCTCAGAGCTGAATGTGGCTTATGACCCTCTCTCAGAGCTGGCTATGGCTCGTGATCCTCTCTCAGAGCTGAATGTGGCTTATGACCCTCTCTCAGAGCTGGATGTGGCTTGTGACCCTCTCTCAGAGCTGGATGTGGATAGTGACCCTCTCTCAGAGCTGAATGTGGCTTGCAACTCTCTTTCAGAGCTAAATGTGGCTCTCAAGGTCACAAAGGTTGGGACCTCTGGTGTAAGCCTTCCATCATGATGTGTAGAATATTTGGTCTTCTGATGTGTTACATCCCTCATCACATAGCAATAGATCCCATCATTCATGTGCACTTTCTTGACTTTTCAATATCCAAATACTGAAACCTGTGTGACCTGTCAGATTGACCTTCAACTCATTCATCTTTTATCTTTAATATAGATTTCTGGGCCCAACCTCCTATTACTTTCTATTACTATCAATTAATTTAATAATTAACTATTTCCTAGATGTTTTTACATGTATTATAATTCCTTGGTGACCTCTCCTGACAATGTTCTTGGACTTTTAATAATTTTGTCTTAGCCTTTCTGTGTATTACCAGTACATGATCCCTAATCAGATCATTTTCTAAGGTTTTCATGGGAGATCCTGTGACATGAGACACTTGTAAAAAAGCAAGGAAAAATATAATATTAATTTTAACCCCCTCATGACTGGTCTGTTTTTTTTTTTGTTTTTGTTTTTCCACATATTTTTTTCTCCCTTTCTACCAGGAGCCATAACTTTTTTATTTTTCGGTTGACAGGAGAGAATGTTTTGTTTCTGAGACAAGTTCTTCTAATGTTGAATGATACTATTGATTTTAATTGATTTTACCACGTAACGTTCTGTGTTGTGATGAGAGTTCATCCTAGCTGTAAGTTTCTGTCTTGTCCTGTCTCCCCTACATACAGACTCCCACTCGGACATTGTATAAATGTGTTGTCCAGAATTTGTCACTATTAGCCTGATGAAGAGACCTTAAGGTACCGTCACTCACGGCAATATTGATTGCAATTTCACTGGCAATTTCATGGCAAAATCATGGACACATTGTTCCATTTGCACACGGCAACAAAATAGAACAATGTGTCCATGATTTCACTGCAACCAGCAAATTGCCAGTGAAATTGCAAGCAATATTGCTGTGTGTGACGGTACCTTTAGAGTCTGGAAAGCTTGTTATTATTTACCATCTTTTCAGTTAGCCATTAAAAGGTATCAACCACTGAGAACTCTCAAATTCTAATATTTCTCTATCTACTGGCTAATACATTACAAAATTTTTTACCTGGCAGAGACATGTAAATGGATTAACAGCAGTGATCAGAGCTAAGGCCGGTTTCACACTTGCGCTCCCCGACGCTGCGTATTGCGGTGGGGAAGCGCAAGCCAAGCTCAGACACCGCACGTCCCTATGTTTAACATGGGGACACACGATGATGCGCCCCGCTGCGAATTGGCGTGCGCACCCATTCACTTCCGTGTGTGATTTACACGCATGCAGATGCTTGCATACAAATCACACATTCTCGTCTGCACCCTGAACGCGACATGTCTGGAAACCCATTGAATTTGCTGCGATACTCTGGGGCATTGTAAATCACTGCAAAAAATGGATCCTGCAAAAACGGACAGTGTGAATGTAGCCTAGAGTCCTTTTACTTAAGCAGATTTCTCGTTGACTTTATAACAAGATCGGTGTTTGTTCTAAGTTACACAGGCCAGTGCATGATGAATGATGCATAATGCAATTGTTTGGTTCCCATGATGTTTGCATCTGATCAGGAGCACATTTTGTTTACTCCTCCTAGTTCAGTGGACCATTTCACATACGTGTTCTCTCTGTGTTTTCCATGGTTAGAGCAGTACCCATTGTAGTCTACAGTGCTACTCACATATCTATGATTTTTGTGTACCGAGATGCAGACATTATCATCTTGGATCCGAGTCATGGATCAAAATTACCCATGCAAATCTATGAGCCCTTAGGCTGGGTTCACACTTGCAGATGCTCCGCAGCGTACTGCGGAGGACATCTACAAGCCTCTGCATGCCCTATCATTTATAATGGGCCGCACGTGTCTGCAGATGCTTGCAGACCGCCGTGCGCTCCCATTGCCCGCCATGAGCGATCTGTGCGCATGCGGAGGCATGCGCACAGATCACACACTCTCGTCCGCACTGGGAACGCGACAGGTCGGGTTTTCGGTGCGGACGAGAGTGTGTGATCACTCATGGCGGGCAATGGGAGCGCACGGCGGTCTCCAAGCATCTGCAGACACTGTGCGGCCCATTATAAAGGATAGGGCTGCGGTCTGCATGCAGAGGCTTGCAGATGTCCTCCGCAGAACGCTGCAGAGCATCTGCAAGTGTGAAGGCAGCCTAACAAGTCTGTAGGTCACAGACAGTACATGGATGCAATCACTGTACAATCTGTGATTAACATTGTAATGGATAGACGTTTTTAGCAAACAGTATGAGAAAATTACTGATGAAACACTGATACTAGAAACAGACACACTGACCAAACACTGATGAAAATCTCATTGAAAACATTGATAAGAATTGGTCTGGGTTTTTTTCCAGGTGGGGGCCTTACATGGAGAGATGTTCTGACAAAATATGCAGATCATTGCAATATTTACATGAACTAATAAGCAGGAACATAAATAATTGTCCATCCATGTAAAGGAATCATTTTATATTACAATGTCCATTATAGTCAGGTGTGGTGAAGTCTGTGCTAAGAGGCCTAAGGTTATGTGCTCATGATCAGGAGGCGCTGCATCGTGGATGCAGTGCCTCGGACCCGCAGGTAACCACAGGGAGACCACAGTCATCCTTTGACCATGATCTGCAGTGGGTGCAAGGCGGCTTCTCCCTGCATTCACCCGCAGATCACTATCGACTTCGCAGCACGAAATTAATACTCTGCAGGAGCGCAGCAACCCTCTCCGCAGCTGAAAACACGCTGCGGTCCGTAGAAGCATAGTGGGCATGTGTCAAAATGCTATTCACTATGCTGCTACTGTACAATGCAGCGTTTTGGACGCAGCGGCAATACGCTCTGTCCAAAACGCTGCGTTCCCTGATCGTGAGTATGCACGCTAAGAGGTAAGGACTCATACCCCCTCGAATTCAGCAAGGGGATGTTTCATAGAAAGGACTATTCTACTACAATGGGCCCATATACGGTTCTTGTACAGAGACCCATATCTGTCTGTGTCCACCACTGATTATTGTGGACATCAGTGATACAACTCCTTAAGCGTATATTAGCAGTCTTGGTTGATGATCATTTAATACATTCATAATGATAATCTAATAAATACATTAAGGGTACAGTGCTCAAATTCATGCTTTCTTACTTCTGAGTCAACATCGCAAGAAGATTTTGCTCTGGACTTTGTATATTGTCTTGTACATTTCTCTCATATATTTGATATTGCCTCATCACATTACTCCACATCTTATAAGTGACTTGTGGACATCACTGATATATTACATCACCCTCATCATTTATCAGCTGTGTGATAATGCAGTCATGTAAAAATGCCTGGTGATTGCAAATCTATACCACATTACATGGCAACTTATGTTTTAAGGGTGTCTCTGAAGAGGATCATGTAATACATCAGCTATGTAAGAAAGATGATAAGATGATGATAATGATGATGATGATGGTCCCTGCCCCTCCTGTACCTGTACGTCCTGACGCATAATTTAGTGTACTTGTTCTTGTCTCCCTCATCCTCATGTAAAGCGCCATGGAACCTAATGGCGCTATAAATAATAATGATGACTTTGAGGTGTGTGTATCATTGGTGTTAGCCTCTGGTGACATTGTCTCAAGTATGGTAACTTTCTTTGTATCCATTACATTATTATGTAAAAGAAGACATCTATTCTACAACCTAACAGACAATATTCTTGAAGACTTGTGTTGTACATCATGGAGATGTGATAGTCACATGAATCACTGTTATAAATGGGATTTATAACAAACACAACATATTAGCAATTCACACAAGACCACTAGATAATATATTTTGCAATTTACTGATGCACGGCATCAAATGCGATGTGATATTTATGTATAAGGGATGTACACGTCCTCTCTGAATTATAAAGTGCTGCAGAATATAATGTATTGGCGCTATAGAAATAATAACTATTTTTACTATTAGGAGTCATGTAAGATAACTGTGGACACAAGAAAGTTACATTATGTGACTTGTCATCTAGGATGTGTCTGGGATGATGTACAACTTCCCATGTTATCCTATCATCTTCGATTACAGTACAACTTTGTGTCAGTAAATCTTATAATTTCTTATATAACTTCTATAATATTTGTCTTATTACATGGATCTTCCACATACTTGTACGGTGCTGCAGCATAAGTTGGCGCTATATAAATAAGGATTATTCTTATTAGTAATAATATAATAATAATATGTTTTCACCTTATATAGCGCTATTAATTCCACATGACCTCTACACTAGCTTTACCCTCTGAGTTCTACCTTCCTGAACAAAGCTGGTGTTTTTTTTGACCCTGTCAGACATGGCAGCAGAAAGTGAATGTGCCCACCTTGATCTCATAGACTTTGAGCTTCCTGCGCAGTGTGGCATTCTCTCTCTCCAGGGCACTAAGGCGCTCCTTGATGTCATCATATGCAGTTATCAAAGCAAAATGTGAAGCGGAGCACATGTCCCCTGACTGGTCAGTGTTGGGACTGTCCACCCAGTCATCCTCCTCCTCGTCCTCTTGCGCCAATGTCTCCTGGGCAATGATGCTGATGTCATCACCGAACACTGAGTCCATGTCCAGGTGCAGTGGGAGAAGCCAAGTGGCGTGGATCCCTCTGCACTCGGCGCCCTGTGGGGACGGCAGTGTTACTCTGGACGGGTCCCACACACAAGGGGCGTCCACTGTCGCAGGAAGTTATGGACGTCGCCGTCCAGGCTCTTGGGCACAGCAGATAAAGAGTCGTCACGGCAACTTCTAGGCGTGCATTGGGCAGCACAATGGACCCTAGAAAGATTGAGCTTTTGCGCCGAATAGCCAAGGGGTCAACTCCTCTAGGGTGCCTTATTGCACATGAAAAAGCTGGGGGCCTGATGTAGACTGGAAAACAGACAAGGAAGGATGGAGAGCAAATGATGTCCCATAGACTGCATAGCATACATTCTCCACACTCTCATCAATACCCAGGGAGCTGTCCTGTCTCGCCTTGCTGCTCTATCTTGCTTGTTATGATAAGGTCTGGCTGGTATTGTCCTGCTGTATCACCATGCTCCCTCCTCCTCTTCCCAGAGACCTCCTCTTCTCCTCTCCATTCAGTCTGCATACCCCGTGACACAATGACATCAGTTCCTCTGAATCACAGGCTCAGGGATCCTGAAAGACAAAGTGTATCCCAGAGATGCTGGTGCTTCTATGTGCAGGGCTCAGCATCAATCAGGCCCAGCAAAGCACATGACACTACACAGCAGATTTATAGGTACCACTTCACCAGGGACAGACAGACACGTGTTTGGACCCTTTTCAGACCAGAAGTTCATTGTGAAGGTCCCTTTATGTGCTGCTTGGAGGTAGACGTGGCCCCTTACCTGTTGGGCTGCTGTGTGGCTGCACAGGTGGTACCAGTAGTGGTATGTCCGCCCCTTTGCAATGTAAACACAGAAGGTAATGTATGTGGGATGACAGCCAATGTATGGCTTCAATGACTTATGTAAACTGCAGGGCATCTACAAGTGCATCTCAATACATTGAAAAATCATCGAAAAAGATCATTACTTCATAATTTCATACATAAAGTGAAATGCATTTATTATATACTGTAGAGTCATTACAAACGTGATCTTTTTCAAGTATTGATTTGTGTTAATGTTGATGATTATGGCTCAATGAAAACTCAAAATTCATTATCTCAGAAAATGTGAATATTATATAATACCAACTAAAATAATGATTTTAAAATCATAAATGTTGGCCTAATGAAAATATGTACAGTAAATGCACTCAATGCCTTGCATCATATGGGCGTGACATGGAGGCGATCAGCCTGTGGCACTGCTGAGGTGTTATGGAAGCTCAGGTTGCTTTGATAGCAGCCTTCAAACTATCTGCATTGTTGGGTCTGGTGTTTCTCATCCCTCTTGACAATACCTCATAAATTTCTATGGGTTTAGGTCAGGTGAGTCTCATGGCCAATCAAGCACAGTTATTCTGTGGTTATTAACCCTGCTGTTCTGTTCGAGTCTTCTATACACTAAAAATGTTCCGTTAGTTTTTGACCGGACCTATTAAAGTCTTGATTTTTAGCTAGCTAAGTGTTTTATTTAAATATTGTTATATACCTATTATACTGTATTTGAACATGGTCGTTCATAAACAAATAAAAAATTAATAAAAATTTTCAAATGTGGTCATTTTTGACCGAACAGAAAGCTGGGTTAAACCAGATATTGGTACTTTTGTCAGTGTGAACAGGTGCCAAGTCCTGCTGGAAAATGAAAACTCCATCTCTGAAAAGCTTGTCAGCAGAGGGAAGTAAGGCGGTCGACAGGGTAGGGGATACTGGGTATCGGGGCTGATGGCGAATTGGATGGGGGAATCACGGCTGGTCGGTCCCGGGCCCGTGCCTTGGACCCTTAATGGCGGGGAATGGTGGGGGATGATGGTGATGAAGGAGATAGGTTAATTGACGCCACCTGCGGTACCTGGTAACGTGTATACCAGCGCTGCGGCCGGCCGCTGAGGTGATGTAGATGCAGCTCAGTGTAGTACAGACAGGTGGAGCTTTACCTCAGGGCAGCGGGGATGGATGAGGGGAGTCGTAGTAGGTCTCTGTGGTTAACGCTATGGATGGCAGTGGTTAAACAGGCACTTGCACACACAGTAGTCTTTGTTTCGGTACCTTTTACTGGTGACAGGATAACAGGTACAGTCCAGAGAAGTAACCAGGTTCCTGGTGCAATTTGGGACTTTCACCTTGGAGAGTTGTGAGGCCTCCTTTTTCTCAGTGTACGGTTATTTGGGGTAAGTCCTGCCTGTGACTGAACTCGCCGCTCCTTCTCCCTCTCAGGGCTTTAAACTGACAATGAGGTCCTTCTGCGGGGTCCCTATTCTTCCCTTGGCCCCTGGTCCTGTGCTTGGTCAGTTTGGAGTGTCTCTTACTGTACTTTCTTCAGGAGTTAACTCCTCTTGGTTCTCCCGGGCTTTTACTGCTGCAGAGGATGCTGGTAGCGTCGGACTCCGGTGTCCAGGTGTACTACAGGATAACCAATTTGGTTCCCTTTTTTAATTCTCCTACTCCTCTACTGGCCTCTGACCCTCTCCCAAGGGTGCAGCACAGCTAGGTCAGTGTTCCCTGGTCCTGGGCCTGGATCTCTCCCAGCGACCAGCTCCTCACTCCTGCTCTTTTCACTGCCTGACTGGAACTAACTGCTTCTGACTGGACCAACTGACTCCTCCCCTCAGGCCTGGATCTTTTAAAGGGGAACTGGCTTAAAGCAGCCAGTAGAGCTCCCCCTTCAGGTCTGGGGTGGAAGGTGTAAATCCCTCCTTGCATCGGTGGTCCTGTGGCAATCCCCTGCAGAGGTGCCACAGAAGCATGAAGTGCTCTAAAATTTCCAGAATTTGTACTTGATAAAACACAGGGGACCTATACCAGCAGATGACGTGGCTCCCCAAACCATCACTGATTGTGGAAGCTTCACACTAGACCTCAAGCAGCTTGGATTGTGGCCTCTCCACTCTTCCTCCAGACTCTGGAACCCCTGATTTCCAAATGAAATGCAAAATTTACTTTCATCTGAGAACACCTTGGACCACTGAGCAACAGTCCAGTTCTTCTTCTCCTTGGCCCAGGTAAGATGCTTGTTGCATTGTATATTGGTCATGAGTGGCTTGACACAAAGAATGTGACAGATGTCTCTCATGTCCTGGATACGTCTGTGTGTGGTGGCTCTTGAAGCACTGACTCCAGCAGCAGTCCACTCCTTGTGAATCTCCCCAAAATTTTTGAATGGCCTTTTCTGAACAATTCATTCAAGACTGCGGTTATCCCAGTTCCTTGTGCACCTTTTTCCACCACACATTTTCCTTCCACTCAACTTTCCATTAATATACTTGGACACGGCACTCTGTGAACTGGTAGCTTCTTTAGCAATGACCTTTGGTTGCTTACCCTCCTTGTGAGTGTGTCAATGACTGCCTTCTGGATATCTGTCATGTCAGCAGTCTTCCCCATGATTGCGTAGCCTACTGAACCAAACTAAGGGACCATTTTAAACACTTAGTAAACCTTTGCAGGTGTTTAGTGTTAATTATTCCAATTTTCTAAGATAATTAATTTTGAATTTTCATTGGCTGTAAGCCATAATCATCAACATTAACAGAAATAAACATGAAAAAAGTCAATCTGTTTTTAATGACTCTATATTATATATGTATATGTATTGAATTACTGAAATAAATTAACTTGTTGATGATATTCTAATTTATTGAGACGCACTTGTATCTCTATAAATGTTACAATGACCCTGGGTTACATGATCTGGCCTTTACTGGGCTTTAAAACTGAATTTAACTAGAATAAGTGAATCAATTTGCAGGTCCCAGGTCAGTATTCGATGACCACTGTACAGGAGCATTGCGAACCACCTCCTATCTGCTCTTTTCATTAGCTGGCCTGATACAACACACAAGATTGCCAGATGCCATATAATATGAACCAAGGTCCTGTCCCAAGACTGTAATCGCTCATCTCTCCATTTAACATGATCATAGAATCATAGAATGGTAGAATTGGAAGGGACCTCCTGGGTCATCTGTCCTCTAAAAGCAGGATTCATTAAATCATCCCAGACAGATATCTGTCCAGCTTCTGTTTGAAGACTTCCATTCAAGGAGGACTCACTGATATTTCACTCGTGTAATTACCTGTAAGATCTAGCCAATCTGCATGGGCATTTCCCAGGTATAACACCTGTATTACTACAGGACACGCAGTGATTGGCTGTCTAGTAGCGCCTTTCTACAGTACAGTACTACATGCTATATATTGTTATCTACCTGTGTGATAAGCTGTTAAGGCCCCTTTCACATCAGCTTTTTTGTTTGGATCCGGCCGGTCCGGACAAAAAAACGCATCTGCTGCATGTGCCGCCTAACGCCCGCACTTGTGGTACACTTGCGGCAAGCCCCATGCATTGTCTATGGGGCTTGCAGCAAGTGCAGTATTGCCGCGATCTGGCACTTGTGGCAGTTGCGGCCGCGAAAAAAAACGCAGTCAGCTTGCTGCAAGTGTACCACAAGTGCGACCTTTAGGCGGCACGTGGCAGATGCGTTTTTTTGGCCGGATCTGGACAAAAACACTGATGTGAAAGGGGCCTTAATTTTATAAACCAGGTGATGGGAATGCTATATTATGTTTATGGTATATTGTGTGCTCTTTAGAGGACCCCAGAAACTCTCTCTGTTAAATGTAAGGCTACCTTCACATTTGAGTTTCCGGACGCAGCGTCCGATGCGCAAACGCATCTGCATGGCAAAACGCATGCATACTCAAGCATACGCAGCGGTTTTCATCCGCATGCGTATGTGAATACCTTTATTTTAAAGCAGCGTTTATGTGCTTTTGCATGCGTTTTCGACATGCGCATGCGTTTTACATCCGCATGCGTTCAAGAAAGAAGGCTCTTTTTTAACTGCTGTAGATACTGGCACGCCCATGGGCGTCATTAAACACTTCTCACTGAGCATGCGCAATCAAACGTACGCATGCGTTGATACGCATACATGCGCAATTCCTTGCGTACGCTTGCGTTCTCATAGGTGGTAATGCGTTGATTATCCGCAGACGTGCGCATGCGGACGATGGCGGATTTTGAACGCACCAAAAAATGCAACATGTTGCGTCCCGAGTCAGACGATTTTTCCCTCTGTCCTACGCATGCGTACGATTAAGCAGCCGTGCGCGACCAAACGCAGCTGTTTGCGGACGATTGCGTATGCAATGTTAAATATAGGTGTGCAATCCGCATGCGGATTTTGAACATCATATACGCAACGTCCGCTGCGGTGCCCTACGCAAATGTGAAGGTAGCCTAAGGACTTGATTTATCTGCATTACTAATATGTTTCTATTTCTCTAATTTTTATAACTTTCTTATTTCAGTTTACATTTTGGAATCAATTACTAATTTTACACTTTCAGAAATGTTATTTCCCCTGCTGTAGTTTGATGTAATAAAAAAAAAAAAAAAAAAAAAAAAGAAAATCTGTTCTTTTGCTCACCCTTCCTTGATCCAGTGCTGAGCCTTCACAGTTGTTTTTGGTGTCTGTTGTCTGCAGCACTGACGTCTTGTTGACAGTGGTGCAATCATTCAGTGAGCTTCATGGCTCATGCGGTTTACAGCCTGACAACAATAGACACTGGGAACAGCGTCAGAGACACAGCACAATTTGTTTTTTCAGCAAATTTTGTCAGGGAGCACAACTTTCCTGGAAAAAGAAAATCCCTTTAAGCTCTCAACAATATTTTCAGATTGTCATGATCGTCCCAGAATGAATATTGTAATTTGAGAGACAGATGTATACTGATATATTTAGAAGGTTGAGTGGTACCCACATGTTCTGCAGCTGAAAGGCTATGTGTCCACTGTGCTTATTTTTTGTGCTGCATTTGTATGTGCAGGGCTGCCATTAGTAGGTTACAGCTCTTACTCAGTGAGGGGCCTGGGGCATGACTGCAGGGTGCGTGGTCATTGCATCATGGGCAGGGGGGCCCGACCATGAGTCCGTGACTGCAGGGGCGTGGCCACCACCCCCCCCGTACAACAGAGCTCAGGTGAGCCATTCTGAGTCGTCTCCCCATACTCCGTCCCATTACTTCCCGCCGTTTGTCAGACCCTGCCCCCCACTGTCATGGTCCCTGCTCCCCGCTGTTATGGTCCCCACGATGTCTGAGTCCTGGAAGACGCTCCTTGTTTCCTCCCGGTTGGACGGCGGCTCCTCGCTGGGGCATCTTCATCCTCTCCAGCCTCCTGCTGACCCGGGCGGTGCTGCTACTCCAGGGCCGCGGATGAGAGTCATCACTGACAGCGACTGCAGAGAGGAGAACTGAGAAAGGAGGGGAAGATGGCGCCACAGAGGAGGACGAGAGGGATGGAGTAAGAGTAATATGGAGGACTATAACCGGGGATGGGTCATATAAGGGTGACGATAACCATGGAATGGGTCATATAAGGGTGACGATAACCATGGAATGGGTGATATAAGGGGATGATAACCAGGGAATGGGGCATATAAGGGAGGACAATAACCGGGGGATGGGACATATGGTGGGACAAGGGGACTATGGCTGGGTGGATGGGACATGAGGTGGAGATGAGTGGCAGATGGGACATTTTTGAGAGGGATGATGATGGGGGTGATGGGACATATACAGGATTATGATTAGGGGGATGGGACATGTAAGGAGGGGTTGGTACATATGGGAGATGGAGGGGACTATGACTGGGGGATGGGACATGAGGTGGAGATGGGACATATTTGAGGGGAACAATGGGGGGAGGATGGGACATATAAAGTCCTTTGATGAAATTATGTATTTAGATGTATGGACCCCAGAATATCCCCTTTAACCCCAGTCCCCCTCCTGTCCGGCTTTGTTTATATCAGTTTGGCTTTATAATGTTGCAGCCATTAGTCGTCGTGGTGTTTTGCACTGTATCACTCCAGTGCAGACATTTTCATATCTGTTTCTTCTGGAGTGCAGCATGTGAAATCTCTGCTTTCTATTCCAACAGGGCATTTTTTCAGTTACTTTTTCAGTAACTGAGAAGGGGTTTATCCCAGTAATGGATCAGCCCTTTGTCATTCTGCACCCTGGGAAAAAATAAATGTGAATATGTCTGCAAAGAAGTGACACAGGGCAAAACGGATAATAGCGACAGAATCCAAAGAGCTCAGGCATGTTTACAAGGTGTTAGCAACAATATGTTTAAGTGACAGACATTCAGCAGCAGTGAAGTTTATCTCAGAATTGTCCAATGTGAACTCTGTGACTACAATGTTCCCATAGTCGATGGTTGAGGGGGCAGGCCCCGATTGTGTGCATTTTCCCTGCAAATAGCTGGAGCTGCTGCTGCAGAAGTGGGTGGTGGTGGGCACGGTGCTGCACTGGGTGACGCAGGTGAGGCTCCGATGTGTGGCGCCTCTGGCTTGTGTGTGGGGGGTGTTCACCTCAGGAGCTGATGCTCGTCCCTGCGCCCGCTGTACAGGCCAGTCCGTATGTGTTACCATGGAGACGACCTGCCAAGTACTGACCCCAATGTAAATCCACCTCATTTGTGACCTATGGGGCTTCATCTCCTTGGTGACGGTCACAGTGGCAGCGGGCACTCAGGGGGTGCAGGGATCTGTTTATAGGGGCAGCTGGGGGCCAAAACTATTATAGGTCAGATAGTGGTGCTGCCACAGCTGAGCCTGAGAAATTATCAATGCGGGGAGTGTATAGTGGTAATGGGCACAGGGTGACGCAGCTCCATACAAAGGCTGCCCATACTGGTGCCTTGTTGTGCCCTCTGGGTTCAGGACATCCGGGGATTCTGAGGACACAGGAAAGTTTAGTAAGTTACATTGTCAGAAGCTTGTGACCCAGCTGCTTCCTTATTTCTCCTGGCCTAGCACATTACAGAAGGGGCTAGCCTATTATAGACAGGGCTAGCCCACTGTGGACAGTGCTGACCCATTACAGAAGGGGCTAGCTTATTATATACATTGTATATGTCCTGCAGTCTCCAATGTGCATACGTCTTGCAGCAGTCTCCAATGTGCATAGCTCCTGCAGCCATCTCCATTGTGCATTTGTCCCCCAGCCATCTCCATTGTGCATATGTCCCGCAGCCATCTCCATTGTGTATGTGGCCAGACCAGCAGCAGTGTCTATTGTGTCGTGTACAGCCAGCAGCCGTCTCCATTCTGCATTTGTCCTGCAGCCATCTCCATTGTGTGTACGGCCAGCAGCAGCCTCTATTGTGTATTCTCTATTGTGTACAGCCAGCAGCAGTCTCTATTGTGTATTCTCTACTGTGTGTATAGACAGCAGCCGTCTCAATTGTCTATACAGCCCACAGCCGTCTTTATTGTGTATACGGCCCGTAGCCATCTCTATTGTGTATACAGCTAGCAGCCGTCTCTACTGTGTATTCTCTATTGTTTAAACAGCTATTGTGTATTCAGCCCACAGCAGTCTCAAATGTGTGTGTAATATATAATACAGAGAGAGTGTTAAAAAAGGAAAAACAGCCCAAAAACATAGAAAAAAGTTGGCTTTATTGCCCAATGGCGTGGCCACACATTGGGCAATAAGTCCACTTTTTTCTATTTTTTTTGTGCTGTTTTTCCTTGTTTTACTCTATTATAAGGAACCATCTGGATTGCTGGTCTGGAAAGCTTTGCACATAAATTGACATAATTTTTGGTGCTGTTCCAATTTTTCACTATAAATATAGTATATGTTTGGGTGGAGGTGGAGTCGGGTGGATGCTGGGCAGAGTCTCGGGGAGGGAGGGCCCCAAAATTCCTAGTGGCAGCCCTGTGTATGTGCAAAAACACAGCAAAAGCAGCACAGCCCTTTTGCGTTTGTACACATACAAACGCAGCCCAAAAATGCAGCATCAATAAGGGGACACACAAACACAGACAGACAGACTCATAGACACTTTCTCACTCTACCCAGTGATCCCTGGTGGTTCTTCCTCTGTGCAGCGATGGAAGATGTCTTTATCTATCTGCCAGATCCTGCGCACCATGTAACCCAGAAAAGAAATGGACGAAGTGCCCAAAGATTCGCGCTACTGGAATAAAGACCAGGATCGATGAAATCTGGTAAAATGGTGCCTTTTATTCCAGGTGGGCAAACCATATTGTGCCATAGCCTCCTTTGCCTATCAAAAGATAAGACCCTATGTGCCCTTTAGTCTCATTTATTTAGATGTAACTCAGTCTGTCACATAGTGCAAAAGGTCCTAGAAGATAGATAAAGACAGCTCATGCCACCACAGGGAGGAAGAATCACTGGCGATCGCCAGGGAGGCTGAGTATTAGAGCATTTTTGTTTTGGAAATCGCAGGAAAAAAGCACCACAAACTGTGGGAATACCCATGCTTTTTTGGTGCTTTTTTGGAAGTGTTAGAATAGAGTCTATGGGGCACATGTAGCCAAAAAATGGGCAAGTTAATTGCAGGGACATTAAAAAAATGTTGGTAATTTCCGCAACAAAAATGCAGCACCCAAAAACACAAACGTGGGCACAGCTTTTGGGAAATCACATAGACTTTCATTACAAAGTGGTGGGTTCTGGACTTGTGGTGCAGAAACACAGCAAAAAAACATAGCAGTAGTGCGCAGTAAGAACTTAGCCCGAAGGCCCAGTTATACACATAGATATTTGTGCAGAGATTGTTCACAGATCTCTGGTTGCAGTGAAATCATGGACACATTGTTACATTTGTACACGGCCACAAAATGGAGCAATGTGTCCATGATTTCACTGCAACCAGAGATCTGCGAACAATCTTTGCACAATCTGTGTGTGTAACTGGGCCTTGACTCAATGTCAAATACAATCTGGGCTAATAAAAGGTATTGTCACATCAGAGCTATGTAATGTGTGTAAAAAGTTTATTAGCATTTGTATTGTTCTGACATTGCTTTACAATGCTCTTTGTTATTATTGGAAACAAGTATTCATGGTTGGTGTCCTGAGGAAGGAGCAAGGATAACGTTCTGGAACGCGTTGAATAAAGCCACCATTGCTTGACAGATTCTTGTGCACATTGTCCCTTTGGGTTTGTCTTTGTCTACCACCGTGTGCACGTGGACTGTGGATCCTGCAGCAGCTGTATCTTACGCTTATACTAGCTGTGTGTCACACAACCAACCCAGGTGAGCAGTGACATCTGTCCCATTACAAGAGTGTTTTTAAAAAGATAAGACCCCATTGCACTTTTATTTCCTTTTTTTCCAATTGTTTCCCATTCTTCCTATAGAGTCTGATGTGAGGACAACACATCCTAGAATAAAAATCACTCGAGCACATTCTGTGCAGACCATGAACCAGCAGAGAATGGTGAGAGATTTCACTTCTGAAGCTGGTAAAACAGCCCATTCAGCTCTGGACTAGAATCCTGGATGAAGGTCAAGAAAAGTTTGCATGTTCCATTGTATTTTTATATAGATTGACTTTCTATGCAATCTTTTTTTTAATGTTTGTTTTTCATATTAACAAGAAAGGATATCGGCTGCAACACTAACACTGGAAAAATATGATAAAGCATATTAGCTAGTAAATACATGGCTGGCTATGTACAAAGCTGCTCAATGTGAATAGGGTACACAGGCACAGCAGAAAACTGCTTCATGATATAGAGGGAAAAAATAAGTTAGCTAATGCAATGGCCATGGCATTTCAGCCTGGTAATCAGCGTCAAGGTCTCTCATACTACCGGTTCCTAACCTTGTGCCTCTTCCTGCAGTATGAATTGCTTGAATGGGTGTTTTTCATATTATTTTATTTAAAAAAAACTCTTTAGGGTACCTTTACACGCCGCAATTTTTGGCGGCAATAGGAGGCAATCTAACATGTGCGTGCACGTTTTTAATGGTTGCCTCAGATCGCCAAAGGCACTTTTACACGCCGCCATTTCACCCTCAACCTAAAGCGATGTGTTGACCCAGACGTTGGCACACCAACAGCAGGAAACATCCGGTAGACTCCAGTCGCCGCTTCACACGCCTCAATCCCCAAAGGAATGTGGGCGTACATGTTCAGCACGGTGAAAACATAGGCGTGCCAATTTGTTTTACACCGCGCCCCGAACATGCTCATTGTACAACGCAATAGCGTCCTGATTGTCCAGGCTGCGCTGGAAGGCTGGTTAATACGTAACGCCATTGTGCGTAGGAGTTTGGCACCAATACACGCTCAAATATGGTGCGCTATCAACTGACAGCCAATGGGAAGACAGTAGCCACCACCAATTATTGCTGACGGGGCGCAGTCTCCAGCACACTGTGGCACGCCACCGGGAAAACAATAGGCGACGCAGATTCCATTGCTATCACCCGTTCACACGCCAAAAGACGGGAATGTCGCCTTCATGATTGCCTCTGATTTTGGAGCAGTGCTGTGAAATCGGAACCAGGCGCCACCTTTTTTATCGCCGCCAAATTCCCCAATTACACGCCGCAACTGGGAGGCAATTTGACGGCGATGGTGCCGGGGCGACATATCCCCGGTCAGATTCCTCCCCGCGGTAGCGGCGTGTAAAGGTACCCTTACAGTTTGCACACTGGTCACTATGCCTAATAAATGAATTTTATTTCTCCTGGCAGCATTCGGCTTCTTAAGGGGGAGTCACACGCGTCAATATCGCCTGCACGATCTCGGCTGCGAGTGACGTTGCAGCGATATTGACGCGTGTGACATACTGACTCAACCAGCGATAAATCGCTGGTTGATGATCGCCAGGTTTTAGAACCTGCTCTAAAACCTGGCGATTGTCGCCCGGTGGACACGCAGCATCGCTGCGTGTGACACTGGGAGCAGCGATATTCCAGCTCCCAGCGCCTCTCACAAGCGCTGGGAGCTGGTATCCAAGGTAAACTGCGGGTATCTAGGCAGTGCGCGCTGCCTAGATACCCGACGTGTACCTTAGTTACCAGCCTCCTCCGCTCACCGGCTGGTATCTAAGGTACACAGCGGGTAACTAGGGTCCCTAGTTACCCGCTGTGTACCTTAGATACCAGCCGGTGAGCGGGGGAGGCTGGTAACTAAGGTACACGTCGGGTATCTAGGCAGCGCGCGCTGCCTAGATACCCGCAGTTTACCTTGGAGACCAGCCTGCTCCCGCTTCCAGCAGGCTGGCAGCGGGAGCAAGACATCATGGAAACGATATTTAAATCGTTTCCATGATGTCTCTGGTCAATTGATCGCTGGTGAGTCTGCCTGTGTGACAGCTCACCAGCAATCAGCCGTCAATGTCGTCAGCGATCATCTCACTGACGACATTGACGCGTGTGACACCCCCTTTAGGGTGTGCAGATAAAATGTACAGATAAAAATGGATGTGGAGTAAAGGGCCTGTCACACGCGTCAATATCGCCTGCACGATATCGGCTGCACGTGACGTTGCAGCGATATTGATGCGTGTGACATACTGAATCAACCAGCGATAAATCGCTGGTTGATGATCGCCAGGTTTTAGAACCTGCTCTAAAACCTGGCGATTGTCGCCCGGTGGACACGCAGCATCGCTGCGTGTGACACCGGGAGTAGCGATATTCCAGCTCCCAGCGCCTCTCACAAGCGCTGGGAGCTGGTAACTAAGGTAAACTGCGGGTATCTAGGCAGCGCGCGCTGCCTAGATACCCGACGTGTACCTTAGTTACCAGCCTCCTCCGCTCCGCTGTCCCTGTGCCAGTGTGGCAGAGGAGAGGGGGTTATCCAGGGAAGCTTCCTGCTTCCCCCGGCTGAGCCCGCCCGTCCTCTCTCTGCTGCTGCTCCGGCACTGATAGCACCCCCTCCCCCCCTTTCTCAAACCAGGGCCCCCCCTCAAAGGCTGCACCAGGGCCCCCGGGCAGCAAAGTCCGCCCCTGGCTCACCGGCTGGTATCTAAGGTACACAGCGGGTAACTAGGGTCCCTAGTTACCCGCTGTGTACCTTAGATACCAGCCGGTGAGCGGAGGAGGCTGGTAACTAAGGTACACGTCGGGTATCTAGGCAGCGCGCGCTGCCTAGATACCCGCAGTTTACCTTGGAGACCAGCCTGCTCCCGCTTCCAGCAGGCTGGCAGCGGGAGCAAGACATCGTGGAAACGATATTTAAATCGTTTCCACGATGTTTCTGGTCAATTGATCGCTGGTGAGTCTGTCTGTGTGACAGCTCACCAGCGATCAGCCGTCAATGTCGTCAGCGATCAGATCGCTGACGACATTGACACGTGTGACAGGCCCTTTAAGCTATTGTATAAGGTGCGTAGAATGGTAAGGAAATACACCAGATACCCCTTCTCTGCTTTGCAAGTAAACTATATATATAAATCATATTTACTTTGTTCTCCCTTTATTAGTATTGTTGAGTACACAAGCAGCAGGATACCAGAACTCTTGTTACACATCTATTGATTTTAAACAATGCAATGACAGCAAAAATGATTTATGGGGCAGTATAGTGGCTCAGTTGTTAAATCTGTTGCCTTGCAGCACTGAGTAATGGTGTCTAGTCTAAATAGGGCAACATGTGTATAGACTTTTCCTGGTCTCTCCATTTTCTTGTCATGTCAATATTAACTCACATTCCAGAAACACACACAAGTCAAAGGGAATGTGTCATCAAAAAATAACCTGTCGTTTATATCAGATTTTTATTTAAATTTTTTTTATTAACTAAACTACAGTATGGAGAAATATTCCCACAGCACTTTTTACAAAGCACATTATTCTTATTATTATAGCACCATTAATTATGTGTGGAAAGGGTATACATAGACAAGTACAATGACCATGGACAATATGAGACACACAGGTATAGAAGGAGGGACACTGTCCACGAGGGCTCACAATCTAAATTATCTGCATAACTATGGATAATATACAGTACAAGCTAATATAAAGTTTCTTTCTTGTACTCTTTCTTACCTGCTAAAACTAAATTTTCTACCAGCACCTTGCTTCTCCTCAGTGCTGCAAGCCCCTACCTCTATTCTCTTGTGTGCTTCCTGATAAAGATAGGCTGGGGTCACACACACAGATATCTGGGCAGATATTGTTCACAGATCTCTGGTTGCATTGAAATCATGGACAGATTGCTCCATTTGTACACAGCCACAAAATGGAACCATGTGTCCATGATTTCACTGCAACCAGAGATCTGTGAACAATATCTGCCCAGATATCTGTGTGTGTGACCCCAGCCATAGATAGATTTCAACATGGGCAATTTATATTCATTTGGATGAGTTGATCGTTTGCAATTTTGAATGTTTGACCATACTATTTGAGAAATGAAAACTCCACATTTCATTGGAGTCTTCAGATCAAGACTATGCTATCCCCTGTGTGCATAGCAGAGCTGAGCATAGTACAGTTGTGGCCAAAAGTATTGACACACCTGCAATTCTGTCAGATAATACTCAGTTTCTTCCTGAAAATAATTGCAATCACAAATTCTTTGGTATTATTATCTTCATTTAATTTGTCGTCAATTAAAAAACACAAAAAGAATTGTCCTAAAGCCAAATTGAATCTAATTCCACACCAAACATAAAAAAGGGTGGCACTGTTAGAAAAATCATGTGATGCTTCTCTAATTTGTGTAATTAACAGCACCTGTAACACCTAACAGGTGTTGGCAATAACTAAATCACACTTGCAGCCAGTTGACATGGATTAAAGTTGACTCAACCTCTGTCCTATGTCCTTGTGTGTGCCACATTGAGCATGGAGAAAAGAAAGAAGACCAAAGAACTGTCTGAGGACTTGAGAAACCAAATTGTGAGGAAGCATTAGCAATCTCAAGGCTACAAGTCCATCTCCAAAGACCTGAATATTCCTGTGTCTACCGTACGCAGTGTCATGAAGAAGTTTAAAGCTCATAGCACTGTGGCTAACCTCCCTAGATGTGGACGGAAAAGAAAAATTGACGAGAGATTTCAACGCAAGATTGTGCGAATGGTGGATAAAGAACCTCAACTAACATCCAAACAAGTTCAAGCTGCCCTGCAGTCCGAGGGTACAACAGTGTCAACCCGTACTATCCGTCGGCGTCTGAATGAAAATGGACTGTATGGTAGTATACCCAGGAAGACCCCACTTCTTACCCCGGAACATAAAAAAGCCAGATTGGAGTTTGCCAAAACTTACCTGAGAAAGCCTACAACGTTTTGGAAGAATATTCTCTGGTCCGATGAGACAAAAGTAGAGCTTTTTGGGCAAAGGCATCAACATAGAGTTTACAGGAGATAAAAAGAGGCATTCAAAGAAAAGAACACGGTCCCTACAGTCAAACATGGCGGAGGTTCCCTGATGTTTTGGGGTTGCTTTGCTGCCTCTGGCACTGGACTGCTTGACCGTGTGCATGGCATTGTGAAGTCTGAAGACTACCAACAAATTTTGCAGCATAATGTAGGGCCCAGTGTGAGAAAGCTGGGTCTCCCTCAGAAGTCAGGGGTAATCCTTGACTCCTCCCTATCCTTCAAGCCCCACATCGAGGCCCTAACCACATCCCTCTCGCTCCAGCTCAAGAACATCTCACGGATCCGCTCCTTCCTCACCCACGACACCGCTAAAACACTCATCCATGCTCTTATCATCTCCCACCTTGACTACTGCAACCTCCTTCTCAATGGCCTCCCGGCTAACTCCCTCACACCTCTTCAGTCTATGCTCAACTCCGCTGCCCGACTAATCTACCTGTCCCGCTACTCCCCTGTCTCCCCCCTCTGCCAAGCCCTTCACTGGCTCCCCGTCTCCAAGAGATCCCAATTCAAAACACTAACCATGGCGTACAAAGCCATACACAACCTGGCCCCACCATACATCTCCGACCTGGTCTCCCGATACCTACCCTCACGCAACCTCCGCTCCTCCCAAGAACTCCTCCTCTGCTCCCCCCTCATCACCTCTTCGCACAACCGAGTCCAGGACTTCTCCCGGGCATCTGCCTTACTCTGGAACTCCCTGCCCGAACACGTCAGACACTCTCCTACCCTGAGTAGCTTCAAGTGTCACCTGAAGACTCACTTGTTCCGTCAAGCCTACAACCTGCCATGAGACCCAGGCGACCGCCCCATACCTGACATTCCCCCATCCTACTGTATCCTAACCCGCCCCTCTTAGACTGTGAGCCCTCATGGACAGGGTCCCTGTCCCTTCTGTACCTGTACGTCCTGATCGCCTAGATTTAGTGTACTTGTTCTTGTCTCCCTCATCCTCATGTAAAGCGCCATGGAACCTAATGGCGCTATATAAATAAATAATAATAATAATAATAATAATAATAAAAAGTCATGGGTCTTCCAGCAGGACAATGACCCAAAACATACTTCAAAAAGCAAATGGTTTGAGAGAAAGCACTGGAGACTTCTAAGGTGGCTAGCAATGAGTCCAGACCTGAATCCCATAGAACACCTGTGGAGAGATCTAAAAATGTCAGTTTGGAGAAGGCGCCCTTCAAATATCAGGGACCTGGAGCAGTTTGCTAAAGAAGAATGGTCTAAAATTCCAGCAGAGCATTGTAAGAAACTCATTGATGGTTACCGGAAGCGGTTGATCGCAGTTATTTTGGCTAAAGGTTGTGCAACCAAGTATTAGGCTGAGGGTGCCAATACTTTTGTCTGGCCCATTTTTGGAGTTTTGTGTGAAATGATCAATGTTTTGCTTTTTGCTTCATTCTCTTTTGTGTTTTTTCATTGAAGACAAATTAAATGAAGATAATAATACCAAAGACCTTGTAATTGCAATCATTTTCAGGAAGAAACTGAGTATTATCTGACAGATTTGCAGGGTGTCAATACTTTTGGCCACAACTGTATAACTGAGCTGCGCTACAACATGGCTGTCCGGGGTGCAGTAAGAGTGACAATATTTCAGTGGATAGGGTTGTAGGTTTATCTGTTATTCATGAATTAGACACGATCATTAAGCTGAACTCTGAAGATCACACGGATCTTCGACATAATGTCACTGAGCAGTCATACAATTTGACTGTCAGATGACTTATTAGACAGAGTCAGTAGGTACATCTTATTGTAGTATGCTCAACTGTCAGCATTAAAACTACTGGAGAATGGATCCAGTGGCAATGGAAGGTAAAGACAGCCCAGGATGATTATTCTTTAAAGGGTCACGTAAAAAAAACGCTATTAACCAGCAGATATGGGCTTAATCTGCAAGTTAAAAGCATTTTGAACTTACCCATGCTGCCAGGAGACTTTCTTGGTCCAGGCAGTGTTCGGCTTCCTGTCTTGGAGGTGGTGCCGATGCAGGTTCAGTCACCACTAAAGGCATAGTGAGCGGCAAATGAAACCACGCCATCTAACTGACTGACAGTCATGTCTGATGCTGAGTTAGCTGTTGGTCAATGCCGGGGACACGGTTACAGTTGCCGCTAACTAAACCCAGAGTGATGACTGAACCCACGCAAACGTCACCCTAAGGATGGCTTCACACTGTGGTCAGGTCAGGTCAGATCAGGTTAGGTTATGTGTTTCAAAACCAGGAGAGGAACTTGCAGAGAAAAAGTATAATTGAAAGATTAACACCTGATCTAGATTTTGGAGTCACTCCTGGTTTTGGCTCACAAAACCTGACCTGATCTGACCTGACCCGACCTGACCCGACCTGACCGCAGTGTGAAGCTAGCCTAAGGCTCTTCAAGGAACTATTGTGGATATGTGGTGAGCACCTTGAACCAAAGGTACTTTAGGCTGGTTTCACACTGCGTTTTTTTTCCCTGATCAGGTTCGATCAGGTTTGTGTGCCAAAACCAGGAGTGACTCCAAAACTCAGAACAGGTGTCAATCTTTCAATTATAGTTTTTCTCTGCAAGTTCCTCTCCTGGTTCCTCTCCTGGTTTTGGCATACAAACCTGATCGAACCTGATCAGGAAAAAAACTGCAGTGTGAAACCAGCCTTACAAAATTTAAGAACTTTGAGCTGTGAAAAGAAAAAAAAAATCACATTTTTCCCCACAGAAATGTTTTTGCCCCAGATTTAGTATTTTCACAAGTGCAACAGGAGAAAATGCACCATACAATTTGTTGTGCAATGTTTTTTGAGGTACAGTGCAAAGTTGAGAAAGGAAGTAGCACCATATCGGATGTCAGATTTAGGCTAGGGTTACATTTGCGGTAGCAAATGCAGATCCTGATCCGGTTTTGAGCTGTAAAAATGCTCAGATCAGGATCCGCAGCCCATAGGAGCCCATTATAAAACAGGATTGCACTACATGCAATCCGGTTACCGCTTCCGGATTTGCAGCCTGCAGTAAAAATCATGCAGGCTGCAGTTTTCGGAGCGGTTTGCAAATCGCAGCAGGCTTGCTATGGGAGCCCATCCGGCTACTGCAAGGCACATGTGAATGCCTGCGGTAGCCGGCAATACAGTTATATACCTAATTAACCCTTCATATGCTGCCCCATGTGGTCACCATGTCTCTAGGGAGGGTGGCCACTCGCTGGAGACATGGTGCCCACATCTATTATCAACATTATCCCTTTGTTCATCCCTGCGACAGCAGGGATGAACAAAGAATCTGGCAACCGGATTGCACATTATGAGCAATCCGGTTACCAGATCCGGGTTTAAAGACACATTTTGAACATAAAATGTGTCTGAAGGCTCATGCGATTACCGCATCCAAATCTGGATGCGGTAATCGCAATGAGACTTCCAAGTGTGACCCTAGCCTTAGCTAAAATGGTTTGGGGAGTGGCATGTCCGCTAACAGAATCCCGATCTTGGTGGAGACTTGTGTTTTGTGGGTTGAGTTGAATGCTATTGGTTGCGATTTGGGTACAGAACTTTTATCAGTCCACATTAATCCTGTGCTCTATGCTAAGTACAAACATTTGACTTTCCAGCTACATCTCCGAAATACGTGATTCAGGTAAAGCCCCCAAGGATCCATTCACTAATGAGGCAGTAGAGTTACTCTGGACTCCATTTGGCCTGTGTTCAGCGCTGTGCTTCTTTTCAAAAGGCGCACAAAATTGTTTGCGCATACCTAAAAAAGATGCATATAAAGATGGACACAGCCGGATCCCAGGTCAGGTGGGAGTTCAAAATGTCTTCATCTGCCCTCATTACAGTGAATTATCCTTTGGGAATTTTGTCTGAATCACGTATTTGAGAGATTTACACATAATCGCCAGTGTAAGCGCTCAGTGTAGAGCGCAGAATAAACGTGAACTGCGCCATACTGCGATCTTTGGGAAGCAGAATATACAAACCAGCATCAGTTGAAGATTTGACTTTACAACTATTTTTTCACCGTTGCAGTATAAGTCATTATGTGGATTTATTCGTCAGATCAAGTACACAGATGACCATGATACACTGACCTTTTGGAATTTTATGCGCAAAAAATTGTTCTTAACCAATTTCTAATAAATGGAGATTTTATGAAGAATTAGGAGTGCCAAGTTCCTACACTCACTGGATAATCATTTGATGTATTTGGTACAATCACAGTGATACTAGATTTCTATAGGATTTTTTTTCTAGGTTTGGCTACTATCACACTAAAAACGCCTTTTTACAAAATAATGTTTTTTTTTTTGCATCACTGAATTTTGAAGGCTGCAGTTTTTTCATTTTTCTGCCGGCAGAGTCATGTGAGGCCTTGTGTTTTGCAGGATGAGTTGGAGTCTTTATTGGTACCATTTTGGGCCACAATGTTTTTTTTGCTGCCGAAACTGTGTGGCCAGGGCTGTGAAATCGGTAAGTCAAACCACCGACTCAGACTCCTGAATTTCCCTGACTCTGACTAAAGGCCCAGTTACACACACAGATAATTGTGCAGAGATTGTTCACAGATCTCTGGTTGCAGTGAAATAATGGACACATTGTTCCATTTTGTGGCCGTGTACAAATAGAACAATGTGTCCATAATTTCACTGCAACCAGAGATCTGTGAACAATCTCTGCACAATTATCTGTGTGTGTAACTGGGCCTTAAGACTCCGACTCCTTCATACATGGCTCATGTTTAAGTGATAAATTTATTTCAGTACAATGGTAATATCAGGCATTAACCATTATTATTATACAATAATCAAGATATTTAGATAGACCATAAGAATAATTAATAATAATATTCAGCACATTCTGCATTGAACTACTGTACACAATTTATTATATATCTTAGGAGTCGGTCCATTTTCTACCGACTCTGACTCTGACTCCACCAAAATCGGCACCTACTCCGACTCTATAGCCCTGTGTATGGCGGCTTGTTTTTTGCGGGGCAAGATGACATTTTCAGTGATACCCTTTATACTTACCGTATATACTCGTGTATAAGCCGACCCGTGTATAAGCCGACCCCCCTACTTTTGCCCCCAAAATCTGGGAAAACCTATTGACTCGTGTATAAGCTGAGGGTGGACCCCAGCACAGGTATACAGCCCCCAGCAGTGTGGTATACAGGCCCCCCCCAGTGGTATACAGGCCTCCCCAGTGGTAGTATACAGCAGCCCCAGCAGCCCCAGTGGTAGTATATAGCAGCCCCAGCAGCCCCAGTGGTAGTATACAGCTGCCCCAGCGGTAGTATACAGCAGCCCCAGTGGTAGTATACAGCAGCCCCAGCAGCCCCAGTGGTAGTATACAGCAGCCCCAGCGGTAGTATACAGCAGCCCCAGCGGTAGTATACAGCAGCCCCAGCAGCCCCAGTGGTAGTATACAGCAGCCCCAGTGGTAGTATACAGCAGCCCCAGCGGTAGTATACAGCAGCCCCAGTGGTAGTATACAGCAGCCCCAGCAGCCCCAGTGGTAGTATACAGCAGCCCCAGTGGTAGTATACAGCAGCCCCAGCAGCCTCAGTAATCCAGGGCCTCCCCCCCTCGCGCTCCGGAAACCTGTAAAGTAAAATCTTTATACTTATCACTGTCCTGTCACCGCCGTCCCCGCCGCTGCCGACATCGCGCTCACCCGACTTTTCAGCCCAGCAATCATTAAAGCGCCATTTTCTGGCACTGTACCCAGACTCTTTCAATTGCCTTGGTGCCGGTGGCAAACTGGGTAATAAAGGGGTTAATGCCAGCTTTTTTATTGGCAGCTGGCACTAAGCCCGAGATTCATAATGTCGGGCCAGTGTTAGACCCAGCCATTAGGAATCTCAAATAAAAAGTAAAAAAATACACCACACAGAGAAAAATCTTTTTATTAGAAAAATAAATACAATCAAAATTTGGACTCCATAGTAACCAAGCAACCACTTGAGCTAGTCGCGTTAGACCACGTCAAGTTGTCACCAAGCCGGTCAGGCTATATCTATGCCTTAACTATCGTGGACCATTATTCACGCTTCTTAGTGGTAGTACCCGTCAAGGACCTAACAGCGAAGACGGCAGCAAAAGCATTTCAGACACATTTCTGTAGACTGCATGGTTACCTAGAACAAGTCCTTGCCGATCAAGGTCCAGCTTTTGAATCAGAGATTTTCCAGGAGTTCTGCAATATGTAAAGCTGTAAGAAGATCCGCACAACAACGTACCATCCCCAAACAAATGGTTTATGCGAGAAGATGAACCATATTGTAATAGACCTGTTGAAGACATTACCAGAGTCTGAAAGAAATCAATGGCCAGATAAATTACCCGATTTGGTAGACTGATACAACCATGTTCCAGTGAGTTCTACAAACTGCACCCCAGCCTACCTTATGCGTGCAAGACCCGGTAAGCTACCAATTGATTTAGAAATAGGAATCGTAAAACCAGACGCATAAGTGGAAGAATCAGATTGGGATACCCTACGTCAGCAACAGTATCATCAAGTACAAGAGTGTGTAGAGAAAAATCTTCAGCAAGCTAGAGCAAGACAAGAGAAAACCTTTAACCAACATGCTCGAGCAATGCCATTACAACCTGGTGAGCAAGTTCTCAAGAGAAAGAGACATTCTAACAAACTGGATAATCAGTGGGAAACCACTCCATACACAGTCTTACCATCTAACCTAGACAATGCTAAAACGTGTCTGATAAGTAAAGATGAAGGAAGAACTTCAGCAATTGTATCCCGAGATCAGCTCAAACCGTGTCCTGAAACCCTGAAGACACCTGAAGTAATAGAACCCATACAGGTCCAACCTGTCAAAGAAGAAGACGTATTCCATACCGTATTAGGAGATTTCCCCAAAACATGGCCAAATTACTATGGAGCAGTTGTAGTACCAATGACTGCTTTCCCTTCAATGGTGAAACCAACACCAGACCCGTGTTACCAGAAGAACCCAAAGAGGAAGAACAAATTACTGGTCCCATTGAACTTGCCAGTCCTGCAGTCAGACCCCCATCTGCCACAGTACCAAGCACTACAAGTAGGTACATACCCACCAGCACCAATAGCTTACATGCAAGCAGTATACCCATTTTACGCAGGTCAGAGCGTAGTACCCGAGATTAGTTACCGGCTAGGTACACAGATTAAAATATCATTAACTGTAAAGTGTAAATATGTTTATGTAAATGTAAATTGAACCCGGTAAACCGTGTCCAAGAGGGTGGAGGAACTGGATTGACCCCCATGCACATTAAAGGGATCCTGTCACCTCCAGAATGCCTCCTAAGGTAGCAAAACATTTCCCTGCAGCATCCCATCACTAGTCTCCTAAAAGCATCCTGTGCAAGCGCATAAAAACGTTTTAATACTTACTCATTATAATTAGCAGGAGCCATATTCTTTAGTCACCAGGGCTGGCTGTTTTGCAGGCTCCAGGATCCTCCCTCTCTCTGTCTGTTTGCTCTGCTTGTGATCTGCTTGTGCAGACTTTACCCTCCCCCTCTCTATCACTCACAGAATGCAAATCATTAGTCCTGCCTTCAGCTGCACATCACAGCAGCACAGACAGAGAGAGGGTGGATCATTCAGGCTGCAAAACAGCCCACCCTGGTGACTAAAGAATATAGCCCCTGCTAATTAACATTGCTAATGAGTGAGTATTAAAACATTTTTATGCACTTTCACAGGATGCTTTTAGGAGACAAAAGGAGTGTGAGATTAGTGAATGGATGCTGCAGGGACATGTTTTGCTAGCTTAGGAGGCGTTTTTTGGTGACAGGATACCTTTAAGTAAGGGAAAGAAAGTGCCTGGGGGTGGTGTAGCGAATCCACGCCTCCTAAGCAGAAACGCCCGTGGACAAATGTACATAGTTATTGCAACGTTAAAAAGCCCAGTACCTACAGAGACTATCCTGTATGAACATTTCTTATTTACTAATGGACCATATATACCACGGACTGGTTGTGGTAAGAACTCTCTTTGTATATATTCATCAGCCCGGAAAGACTGCTTTTTGAATTTTTGGACTCTTTTCAAATTTTAGTGATTTTTGTACTTTTTACTTTTAAGTCTCTGCAAATATTAATTGTATTGATTGTTTGTTTACTTGTTTTTCCACAGTCCCGGAGTACAGTCTTTAACTAAGGGGGAATGTGGCACCCCAGGGGTTAATGTGCCACAGTAACATCACACGGGTTCCCTCCCCACATCACACTACACTAGCACCTCTGGGCCAGGAGGGGGAGCTAAACTAGCTCCTTTATATCCTCCGGTCAAGAGGAAGTAGTTAGTTAAGTCTAGTCTAGTCTAGTTCTGAGTTAAGTCTAGAGAGAGTCCAGTTCCTGGGAGAACTGAGGGAGACTGTAGTGTAAAGGAGCTGCGTCAGGCTTCTCTACAGTCTGCTCACTGATTCCAGGCCTAGCCAGGGTCTGAGGGAAGGAGAACTGAAGACAGAGGAACACATCTGGGAGCCTGAGTGCCATCACCACTCGCCCCAGAGGAGCGCACAGAACGGACACCAGATCCAAGACTGTGACTGACACACACAGCACAGTAAATCCAGGGATAGTGGAGTTTCTAGATCGACACTGTACCAGTGCGAAGCAACACGGCGGGGTCAGCAGCACATGGAAGACTCAAGTTGCCTAGCCAAGGGGTACCTGTGAGGAGAGAGACAGTGCCAACAGCTCAGCTAGAAGCAGCAGCAGGGCCACACACACACAGCGCAGCAGGAGGAAGCTGAGGACCTGGACAGGGTGGGAGCAACAGACTCCGAGGACAATAATCTGCTACAACATCTGCAGTAAAGCTTTAGAAAACTACAGAAACGTGAGTGTGTGATCTTTGAACCCGTCTCCACTAACAATCCCTTTATTACCACATCTATAATATCCACCATAGACTCTAATTACCACGGCCCCGGGGAAATAGCCTCTACCTACGGAGAGCCATTCCATTTAAGCTGCCCAACATCATCCCCAGAGGTTCTGCAGCAGCGGTGGTCCCATTACTGACCACACACCGTGGGTGGCGTCACGACAAACATTCATCCCTTGTAAATACCCCCTTTTACTTGCGGAACCCGGGACATGGTCCGGACCAGGCCCTCCGTGACATCCGCAGCAGCAACCCCTGTCCGGTACCGAGTACCCCGTCCCAGTGGGCTCCACATATGCACTAGCCCATTATTGTCCAAGGCACTTAGGCAGTATCTATTTTATCCCGCACCAGATCATCAGAGGCTAGATCCTGACAGTCCAGCCATCCACCCCACACATTTTCAAATTGTGTCTGTTGACCTCGCTTAGTGTCCATACGAATAATAAAATTTATTTTATTAACAAATTCTTGTTTGGTTGGTGGTTTATCATTTAACCTATGTACAGCAGTAAGCTTCCTGGCTGCGTATAGCAGTCAGGCAATAGCCAACCTCCTCCAATCATCTGCCACTATATCATCCATGCATCCCAGTACACAGGTCAAGTGGTCACACAGAACAGTCACCCTCTACACCGTGGCAAGAATTTGTATCCAGAAGGCCCATAAATAGGGGCATGCCCACATCATATGTAATAAGTTTGCACATTCATCAGAACAACGTGGGCATCTTGAGTCCTCTCTTAATCCCGGTCTCATCATCCAGACAGGGGTCCTATATAACCTATATACTAAGTAGATCTGTGACACCCTCCTAGCCTCACTCATATTAGGAATATGTGTATGATTAATTGTTTGACTCTGGTGTTAATGTTTTTCTAGTTCCAAGGTAAAATGCGTCATTTGAGGTGAAATGACTGTTATTTCCAAGATTAAGTTAATTAGTGTGTTGACATCTCTCCATAAACTATTCATCCTGGGGCATTTCCAGAAAACATGAAGGATATCACCCTCTGGCCACAACTTCTCCAGCACAGGGTGGAAATACTAGTTGTGAATATCACAAGTTTGGCAGGAGTGAAGTACCACCTGGAGGTCTTGAAAAAGGACTCCTGTAGAGTTGAACAAATAGTTGAGGAGTGTCCTTCAGACCCTTTTTCCACTGCTCCAGCAAGAACAATGATAATTACTTGATGGTAATTTGATTTTCCAGAGCCATGACAGCACAGTGAGAGGATGGTACCCACCCCCATGAACAGGAAACCTACAATAAAAATAAAAGCGGGGCAGCACCTCTCCCCACTCAGTGTGTTTCAGAGATTTCAAGGTAGCTGCTTAATTAGTCAACATATTTATGACACAACATCATAACAAACATATACGAATTTTGTTTTTTTGATTTTTTTTCAATGCAACACCACTACACACTTGTGCACCACACAACCATCACCAAGATAGGGAGGGAACTTGCTCGGTGCTGTCATGGCTCTGGAAAATTAAAATTACCAGTAATTAACATTTTTTCCCTTCCCCGTGACAGCACCGTCAGTGAGGGGATAAAATAGAAGACTCCTCAGGTGGCACAACAGCAAAAAGAACTTTTCTCCTAAAGGCAAGAGCCGATAGGCCCAGATCTAGCCTATAATGGTGAAACAAAATGGAAGGAGAAGACCAAATTGCAGCTCTGCATATCTGTTCCACAGATTCATTAACCCTCTCAGCCCTGGAAGTGGCAATGGCAGTAGTAGAGTGAGCCCTAATATCCAGTGGGGGGCTTTGCCCCAAAGAAGAGTAAGTAAGCAATATAACCATATGGAGCCACCTAGTAATCATGGATATAGAGACCTGTTTTCCCCTATGTGTCCCCTGAAAGGAGACGAAGAGGGCAGATGATTGACACCAAGGTTTTGATATGTCTAATTATTGAAGCAGACATCATCTGACATCAAGGCAATGGAAGGTTTGTTCTCCCTGGGATTATGGGTTGCCACTAAAAGACGGCAAAATTATCTCCTTTTCCCTATGAAATTTGATATTTACCTTTGGAATGAAAGCTGGGTCAGGCCTTAAGATTACTGTCATCCAATATGGCAGTAAATGGAGGATTGACAGAGAGGACCTGAAGATCAGAGACGCGACGTCAGGGTGACCAGGTGAGCAGTTTTCAGAGTAAGCACCCTCAAGGTACCGTCACACAGGGACATATCGCCGGCGATATTGCCGGGGATCGCTGGAGCGCGCATCCCTGACAACATCGCCGGTGAGATGTCACACTGAGCAACTTACCGGCGATGTCGCCGGCTAGTTGCCGCGGCTATCGCTCGCTGGGTTGCCCAGCAACCCAGCAAGCGATCACTCGCAATGTTAGATATAGGCGGAATCGCCCACAACATTGCAGGTTGCCGCGTTACACAGGGCGATCAGGCAGGATCGCCTGAGCAACATCGCCAGGTTTCCCAACATTGTTGGGAAACCTGGCGATGTTACTCAGGCGATTCATCGCCTGATTATCGCCCTGTCACACGCGGCAATTCACCGGCGATGTCGCCGCAACCTGGCCACGCCCCTCGGTTGCCGGCAACATCGCCGGCGATATCTCCCTGTGTGACGGTACCTTTACTGAAATATAGGCAATGGGCTCAAAGGGAGCAGTAGTCAAGGCATTTAGGACTAAATTTAGATCCCAGGGAGCAACCTCAGGATTATTCAGGGGTCTGGCCGCAAAAGAGGCTCTAATGAATCTATAAACCCACGGGTGATCAGCAATTTTTTGATCAAATGGAATATCCGTTGCAGCGACTTCTACATTAAAAGTACTGGTTGATAACCCCTTCTCCAACCCACTCTGAAGAAATTCAAGCAACTCAGACATTGGGACCTGTTGGCTTTCATGGGTTAAGTGACACCCTGAAAAGTCAAGCAATTTTTTCCAATTTTTTTCATACTTGCTTGATGTGACTTTTTTCTACAAGACAGCATAGTGGCAACTAAAGACCCTGAAAATCCCTTTGCTAAAAAGAGCCCCCTCTCAAGTTCCATGATGTGAGATGAAGCCTGTGAACTTGGGTATGCAGAACTGGGCCCTGGCTCAGCAGATGCAGATCTGGAACATCTGGCAGAATCCATGTGTCTGAGATGGACATATGTTTTAGCCATGTGAACAATTCTCTCTTTGGCCAAAAGGGGGCAATTAGTATTACTCATGCCTTGTCCTGCCATATTTTCCTCAACACTATTGGGATCAACTGGAATGGGGGGAACGCACAGGTTAGCTGAAACCCCCAGTAATGTAGGAGAGCATCCACCCCCTCTGGAGCTTCTCTCGGGTTCAGTGAATAGAATCTGCCAGTTTTGACGAGTGAAAAATAGGTCTACATCTGGGACCCCCCAATTGGCACAAATTCTCCCAAATACCTCCTGATTTAGGGACCACTCCCCCTGATGTAACACATGACAGCTTAGAAAATCTGCCACTATGTTGTCCACCCCTTTTAGGTGAGTGCCTGACAGGGACTGTAAATTGCCTTCTGCCAAACTTCCTGGCTTCTTCCATCAGCAAACCAGATCTTGCCCCTCCTTGATGGTTTATGATATGAGGTAAAAAAGGTATGATATAATGAGCGCTAGGGACAGAATCAGGCACTGGGCTCTTATCGATTATTACCTTTCAAATTTATTGTGAACAGCAGAAGTTATGGGCCTCCTCGACACAACATGTTTCGACACTGAAGGCGTCTTTCTCAAGTGGATGAGGATCTGCCCTTCTTGGACTTGAGATCTCTGGGAGAGATGTTATAGTTCCATAAGGAAAGGCTTCTCTACACGTAGCAACGGATTTAAGCCTGCTGTTAAATCTCACCGCAAATCATTAACCTAGTTGTGCAGGGGGCGCAACTAGAAAAGGTGAGTGAAATATTAATATAACCCCTTGCTTTGGCTAATTTGCACAGTGTGGCGCAACAATTTTCTTGTTTTTTTCCTTGATAGTTTATGTAAGAGATGGCTGTGATGTTGTCTGATAGGACTGCTAAGTGCTTCCCCCTGACCACATCAATTGTCTGAAAAATAGCCTGTCTTATGGCTAGTAGCTCTCTCAGGTTGGAAGAAGCTGTCCTTATGTTGCGATCCCACTGACCTTGAAATATTAGATCCCCCAGATGGGTCCCCCATCCCAAGGGACTGGTGTCTGTGGTTAACACCAATAGAGCCTGAACTGACCAAGGAACCCCTTTTTGTACATTGTCACTGTTTAGCCTCCACTGCAGGGATTCCAACACTAGAAGGGATAGAAAAAACGTTTGGTTTGGGTTGGAAGGATCGTTTGACTGGACAGGATTTGCAGTTGTAAGTCCCTTGAATGGAACTGAGCCCAACGAACCGCTGGGATAGTGGCCGTCAGGGACCCCAGGAGGGACATTGCCTGTCTTACAGTCAATGTACGACCGTGCCGTAAGACTTCTATCTTTCCTCAGATTTTTGGGATTTTTTCTACTTGGAGGAAACAGTACTGGATAGTAGAGTCTAGATGGATTTCGAGGAACTCCTGTACTTGAAGTGGTTTTAGCCTTGACTTTTCACACTTTACAAATGTACTAGAGAAAAGAGACAGCACTCACCGTTTTTTGTGTTGCTCTGTTTAATGGTAACCTGGGGGGTTACATCAAAGCGGGGAGGGGGTGGTGGAGGCAAGAGACGACTGCACCGTTTCGTGGAAACTCCGCTTCTACGGGTCTGTGCTTGGTGTGTGTGCATCAGTTTCTCCTTCTTAGGCTGAAAACACACTATCCTACTTACATGCGAGTCTCTCGGATGAAACTAGGATCAGTCACCCTGAATGGCCTCTCCCTCTCTGGACTGCTATGTGGAGCTGCATAATGATACAAGCAGCTGACATTCCCATCCTGACAGGGAAAGGCCATTCCAGGTGACTGCTCCAAGACTCGTCCGACTGCCTCGCATATCACATGGATAGTGTGATTCCAGCCTTAAGAGGAGGGTCTGTAATTGTCACAGCCATTCAATAAAGTGCAATTAAAAATACACAATAAAGATTGAATGTAACAGGAGAAAACAAGTATACACAATGAATGAACAGAATAAGTACTCTATTATTACAAAGCTACTGAACTACTATTTAGTTACCATCTTAAAATATCCATTTATAAAACAAATTACTTTTTACATCGACAGCTATTAAATGTGGAGCGAACTTCCGTTACATCATGTATAAAGTACCTCTAGGAACCTATCAGGAAACCAATTAATATATTATATGCCCAAAAAGGGTTCCTTTACATGGAGCATAAGAAAAAATCTAAATTACTTACCGGTAATGGTTTTTTTCCGGAGCCACGACAGCACCACCTGAGAGAGCGGACCGCCCATCCAAGACAGGAAACCTCTGAGATAAAAAGGCGGGACCTCTCCTGGACCTCAGTTTTGGTTACAGAGACCGGAGAGGGGAACCCAACAAATCATTAGTACACAACCACCACCAAAAGAAATCAACAATTCAAAAACCCCTCAAACGTGACCACACCAACAGGCAATAGGGAGGGATGCGGTGGTGCTGTCGTGGCTCCGGAAAAACCCATTACCGGTAAGTAATTTAGATTTTTCCATCATCGCCACGACAGCACCACCTGAGAGATTTCAGAGAAAAGAAAATTAGGGAGGGACCACCGCTTGCAGAACCCGTCTACCAAAGGTCACCTCCTCGGTGGAAGAAAGATCAAGCCTGTAATGCTTGAAGAAAGTAGAAGGAGAAGACCATGTAGCGGCCCTACAGATTAACTCTAAGGGGACATCAGCCTTCTCAGCCCAAGACGTAGCCACCGCCCTGGTGGAATGTGCAGTAAGGCCCACCGGGACCGGCACCTGACTAGAAGAATAAGCTAGAGCAATGGCCTCCCGCAACCACCTAGCCAGGGTACCCTTGGAGACTGCCTTACCCCGAGAGGCCCCCTGAAAGGAAACAAAGAGGGACGGGGACTGACGCCAGGCAGTGGACACGTCCAAGTAGGTAAGCAACGCCCTCCTGACATCTAACGTGTGGAGAACCTCTTCCTTCTGATTTGCAGGCTGATCACAGAAGGAAGGGAGGACAATCTCCTGCATCCTGTGGAACTTGGTAGCCACCTTGGGAAGAAAGGAAGGGTCCAGGCGAAGGATGACCCTATCCTGCAAAATCTGAGTATAAGGCCCCACCACTGACAAGGCCTGCAGGTCACTAATATGTCTGGCTGACGTCAAAGCCACCAACAGGACCACCTTCAGAGTAAGGACCTTAGGAGAAGCAGAAGATAAAGGCTCAAAAGGAGGCCTGGTTAAGGCATCAAGAACAAAATTTAGATCCCAAGGAGGCACCCTCGGACAGGGAACAGGAGTGGCCCGCTTGCAGGACTGAATAAACCTCGTCACCCAAGAAGACCCCGCGAGGGGACAACGGTACAGTGCCCCCAAGGCCGAAACTTGGAGTTTCAGGGTATTGACAGAGAGACCCATCTCCCACCCCCTCTGGAGGAATTCCAAAACAGCCGGCACAGGAGCCTCCCCCTCTGGACTCGCCCCCGAAGAGGACAGGAATTTCTTCCACACTTTACCATAAATATTGGTGGTAACCAGCTTCCGACTGGACATCAGCGTACGAACAAGGCCGTCCGAGAACCCCCTACGCGACAGGAGCCGGCGTTCAAGTTCCACGCCGTCAGCCGGAGACCCGAGACCTGCGGATGGTGGATCGGCCCCTGAGACAGGAGAGACGGGGACGGGGGGAGAGTCCAAGGAGCCTGCACGGACAGGCGACTGAGCCAAAAGAACCAAGCTCTCCGGGGCCAAAAAGGCGCTATCATGATGAGTCTTGCCCCGTCCTCCCTGACCTTCCGAAGGACTGCAGGAATCATGACTAAGGGAGGGAAGGCATACAGAAGACCCGAGGACCAGGGGATCAGCAGAGCGTCCACAGCAAAGGGCCGGTCTCCGGGATTCAGAGAGCAGAACCGGCGAACCTGCCTGTTCTCCCGAGTTGCAAACAAATCCATCTCCGGAAGGCCCCACATGTCCACAATCTGATCGAAAACCCTCGGATCCAGAGCCCACTCCCCTTGTCGGAGCTGCACCCTGCTGAGAAAATCCGCCCGGGAATTTTCCACCCCCCGTATGTGAAGGGCAGAGAGGGAAACCTGACGAGCTTCCAACAACTGACAAATGTCCCATGTAACGCCCATGAGAGCCTGAGACCGGGTGCCCCCCTGATGGTTCAAGTAAGCCACCGACACGCTGTTGTCGGAGAGAACCCGCAGATGGCGCCCCCGAAGGGAAGGAAGGAACACAGAAACTGCCTCCCAAACTGCCAGGAGCTCTCGCATATTGGACGACATCCTGGAGAGGCACGAGTCCCAGGCTCCCTGAGCGGACAGGTCCCGAAGGTGGGCCCCCCATCCCCAGGAACTGGCGTCCGTGGTGAGTACGTCGGAGACCGGACAACCCCACGGAACGCCCACGGACAGGTGCTCGGGGACCAGCCACCACCCCAGAGAATCTAAAGTCGGAGGGGATAGAACAATCTTCCTGTCCAAGGCCACCCCCAACCTGCGTTGATGCTGGAGAATCTCCCACTGAAGGGCCCGGGAGTGCAACTGTGCCCAGGGGACTGCCGGGATACAGGACGTGAGGGAGCCCAAGAGAGACATAGCCCTCCTCAAGGTCACTCGCGGGGAAGCCCGAACTGCAGAAAGGGAAGACCGGAGACGCACTTGTTTGTCTTCCGGAAGGAGGCAAAGCTGAGACTGCGAGTCCAGAATCATACCCAGAAACAGCTGACGCGTGTCGGGAACCAGCCTGGACTTTTCTAGATTGACAATCCAGCCCAACCGACCCAGGGAAGACTGAACCATCTGCAGATGGGCGAGGCACTGATCCCTGGAGTCCCCCACAATCAGCAGATCGTCCAGATACGGAACAATCAAAATCTGCTGACGGCGGAAGTGAGCCATTACTTCCGCCAGCAGCTTCGTGAAAATCCGAGGGGCCATTGCCAGCCCGAGAGGGAGAGCTCGATACTGGAAATGGCAGAGGGAGCCCTCCATGTACAGGGCGAACCTCAGAAACTGCTGGTGGCGACGATGAACCGGCACATGATAGTATGCATCCTTTAGATCCAGTACTACCATAAAACAATCTGGAAACAATAGCCTGATTGCCGAGTTCAAAGTCTCCATCTTGAACGACCGCCGAACCAGAAAACCGTTCAGACGCTTCAGATTTATAATCGTCCGGAACGAGCCGTCTGGCTTCGGTACGAGAAACAGTGTGGAATAGAACCCCCTGCCGCATTCGGCCGGAGGAACCGGGGAAACAACCCCTTTCTTCACAAGGGCCCGCACCTCGCCCATCAGAAAAGTGCATTTTTCCGGACTGCTGACAGACGTAATCACTAGGGACCCCACAGGAGCCGAAGCGAACTCCAGTGTCAAGCCCTCTCTGAGGACACAGAGAGCCCAATCGCAAGCCCCAATGCCGGACCAGGCTGGGAGAAAGCGGGCAAGCCTTCCTCCCACCTGGAGCGAGCCGTCACTTAGACTGGTGCTTCCTGTCAAAGGAGGAACCCTTGAACAAGAAACCCGCCTTCTTGTCGCTCTTGTCGGCCCAAGAGTCTCGGGTCCGACGAGGGGACTTCCGCTTGGCAAACCGCGGCTTACGAAAGGAACGACCACGGAAGGTGGAAACCGGAAGGCCGGCGGGAAAATTTTTCTTATTGTCACTAGCACGTTCCAAAATCTCATCCAGCGGCTTGCCAAACAGAAAATCACCCACACAAGGCAAAGAACACAACTTCGACTTTGATTGGGCATCCCCAGGCCAGGCCTTCAACCATAAAGCCCGACGAGCAGCATTAGAGAAGGACGTAGCCTTCGCCGCCAATTTCAGGGAGTCAGCTGAGGAATCCGCCAGAAAAGCCGCCGCAGAAAGAGCTGAAGGAAAGGAAGACAGGATCTCCTCTGTAGGAGCCTCGTCCCTCACCAGAGCCTCCAACTGCTGCAACCAAATCATGAGGGACCGAGCGACTGATGTACCCGCAACTGAGGGACGAAAGATGCTAGCAGTGGACTCCCAGGAACTACGCAAGTAGCCCTCTGCCTTCTTGTCTAGCTGATCCCTCAAATTCCCCAAATCCTCAAAGGGAAGAGAGGAACGCCTAGACGCCCGGGCCACCGCCACATCAAGCTTGGGGGATCTATCCCAGGAAGTAGTGGCCTCCTCATCAAAGGGGTATTTTCTTTTAGCCAAATGGGTGAGAGGGCCCTTCTTATCAGGCTTAGCCCACTGATCCTCAATCAAAGCTTGGATTCGCTGATTCAAAGGGAAAGTCCGTCGTTTTTTGGAAGCCAGACCACCGAACATCAAATCCTCCACTGAAGAGGGTTCACGGGAATCCACCAACCCCATAGTGGAACGAACAGCTTTAATCAAAAAATCAGTGTCTTTCCGGGGAAAACAGGACTTCCCAGCACCACCACCATCTGAGGAGGAAGACCCTGAGGAGGAGGAGGAAGACGAGGCCGAGGATGAACGAGACCTGCGTCTCCCCTTGTGAGAGCTACGAGCGGCACGGTCAGAACCAGAAGAAGAGGACCGGGATCTCCGTCTCTTACGCCCCCTATCCTTCCCGGATTTCTGTAGGGACTTCAGCTCTTCCCTCACTAAATCCCTAAGGCTAGAGGCCAGACTGGGAACAGCGCTTCGTACAGTTTCCTCAATGCAAGAGGCACACAAATCCTTAATACAATCCTCTGGAAGAGGGACTTTGCAGATAGCACAGTCCTTATGCTTTTGTTTAGCCGCCTTCTTCTTGCTGTCCTAAAACAAGCAAGAAGGCAGAGTAAATACAGATATCATAGCCCGGAGGCACTCACCCACCAGAGGTATACCGATTTCCGGGCGGCTTTCGGGTCCACATCCTGCCTGGACCCCTTCTGAGAGGACTTGTGGCTGCCAGCCTGCTGGAGCTCCCCCGGGTCGGGTGGCACAAGCGTCCGCTGCTCCATCCCTCCGTTGTGGCCGGCGCCGCCCTCCATGCACTGCCCCACACCTCCGGCTGTAGTGGCAACGTCTCCCAGCCTCCGTTCGCTGGGCACCGCCATCTTGGCCCGTACTGCGCAGGCGCGGAGCGTCACTTCCGGTCCGCGCCCGAAACCGGAAGTAGCGGTTCCCGGCGCGAAATTTGAAAGCTGCCACCGGGAACCCGCTCCCAGGCCCCTTACAGACCCAGGCACGCTGCGCCTACCAGAAAAAAGGGCTTCTTCACCCGGGGCACAGGTGTGCCAGGCAGCCACCAACCCTGCAGCTGCGACCCCCCGGGCGGCAACAAGGGCCGAGAACCGGCCGCTGATGGCCCTCTCCAGACCCCGTGCCCTCCACCACCGCAGGGGATACCCCGTGGAGGAGCTTCTGAACCCAAGTCCGGAGCCACTGCCTAGGTAAGGACAGCTTCTTCCAGCTACCGGGTCAGGCCAGGACCGCATGAGCTTCAGAGGTCTCCCACCTCCAAGACAGGAAACCTAAACTGAGGTCCAGGAGAGGTCCCGCCTTTTTATCTCAGAGGTTTCCTGTCTTGGATGGGCGGTCCTCTCTCTCAGGTGGTGCTGTCGTGGCGATGATGGAAATAATTAGTAATGCTACCTTACACACCGCGGCAGAATCATAATGTGTGTTACAATTACATACGGTATATGCATGCATGAACGCTCACCACCGTGCATTTATCCAACTGATTCCCCCTGCTTGTGGGGCAGCCAAAACTGGGGATCAGAACCTTTCCATTAGGTCACCCTCATGCACGCATATGCATAGATTGAATCCTTATTAATATTAGAGGAATACAGTTACATCATTTTTATCCTTGAGAGCCCAGCTGCTCCTTGAGCTTTCAGTTCAATTATCCACCGGGCTTCCTTTTGTAGCAATATTTTATGGGTATCTCCTCCTCTGAAGGATGGTGATACCTGCTCAAGTCCCGCAAAAGACAAGGACCTGCGGTCTCCAATATGACAATCCCTTATGTGATTTATGATGCGGGGACAACCTTTACCCGAGGAGATGGATTTATGGTGTTCCTTGAATCTAACCCACATTGGGCAAATAGTTTTGCCTATATAAAATCTTTTGCAATGGCATAATACTGCATATAACACCCATCTTGTTTTACATGAGATATACCGTGTTTCCCCGAAAATAGGGCGCCCCCCCCCCCCCGAAAACAGGGCTCCCCAGGGATTTGGCCTGGGTTCCTAATATAAGGCACCCCCCAAAAATAAGACATGGCAGGCAAAAAAAATAAAAAAAATTCATACTCACCTGCTCAGCTGCCGCCGCCGCCATTCTTCATCCGGAGCTTGCCGCCGCCACCGCCGCTGCTTGATGTCACCCGGTGTGTGTACATAGCCGGGCGCCACAGATGTATGATAGTAAGCCATCAGCCAATCAGGCGGTTGCTGGCGTCTGATTGGCCGCGGCATTACCGTACATCTCCTATACAGAGGGCATGTGCGCCGCTCAGCGTAGATGTACGGTAATACCGCGGCCAATCAGACGCCAGCAGCCGCCTGATTGGCTGATGGCTTACCATCTACGGCCCCGGCTATGTACGCACCGGAGGACATCAAGTGGCGGCGGCGGCGGTAAGCTCCGGCAGGCTCCAGTGATGTGTTTGACTGTGTGTGTGGCTGGTGTGTGTGTGTGTGTGTGTGTGTGTGTGTGTGTGGCTGTGTGTGTGTGGCTGTGTGTGTGTTTGACTGTGTTTGTGTGTGTGTGGCTAGAGGAATGTTGGAGGATAATGGGGGCTACAGAGGGATAGTGGCGGATGATAGGGTCTAGGCATAGTGGACGATGATGGGGACTACAGAGGGACAGTGGCAGATGATGAGATCTAGGGATAGTGGAGGATGATGGGGGGCTACAGAGGGATAACCCTAACCCGAAAATAAGACATGGTCCATCTTTGGAACCAAAAAAAAATATAAGGCTGCGTTCACACATTGCGTATTTTGCCGCGTTTTTTTTACGCGCGCTTTTCAAAATACGCAATGTGTCTTTTGTCTACCAGCAAAGTGAATGGGAAATTCACTTTGCAGTGCAGACATTGCGTAAAAATACGCAGTGCGTTTTCCGGGAGAAAACGCAGCTCCGTAAACAATTGATATATCAATTGTTTACGCAGCTACTTCTGCGTATTCTCCCAGAGGGGAGGAAGAATCCTGCTTCCTCCTCCCCTCTGTGACATGTGTGACCGCCCATTAGACTTCACAGTGTTAATACACACTGTGAAGTCTAAATTAAACAAAAGCAAGTGTGTGAAAAATAAAAAAGAATGAATACTTCACCTTCCGACGCCTTCTCCCGGTGTCTGGTGCCGTCTGCCGCTCTCCGGTGTCCGATTCTAAGTCAGATCTATTCTGACAAGACCTGTGGTGACGTCAGAGGGGGGGGCGTTCCCGGGCACTCGCGGTCATGTGATACCACATGACCGTGAGCAGCCAATCAGCGATGGGACCGCCCCGGGAATGCCCCCCTCTGACATCACCACAGGTCCTGTGAGAAGACATCTCACTTAGAATCGGACACCGGAGAGCGGCAGAAGGCACCAGACACCGGGAGAAGGCGTCGGAGAGGTGAAGTATTGCTTCTTTTTTATTTTTCACACACTTGCTTTTGTTTCATTTAGATTTCACAGTGTTTATTAACACTGTGAAGTCTAATGGGGCGGTCACACATGTCACAGAGGGGAGGAGGAAGCAGGATTCTTCCTCCCCTCTGTGACATCACTGCGCTTTCTGGGGGGAAGAAAGCGCAGTGTGTGAAAGCCCCTGCGTATTTTGCTGCGCTTTTTTGCGCGGCTGAAAAACGCGGCAAAAAGCGTGCGCAAAAAAGCGCAGCAAAATACGCAAATGTGTGAACGTAGCCTAAGACGGTGTCTTATTTTCGGGGAAACACTGTATGTTCTTACATTATGCAACTTATTCCCTACCTGAATGGAATTATCAGTAATATGAATGTCACAATAATTACAGTTCCTGCATTTGTAATTACCTGTCGGTCGCATCGCATCTAGCCATGTTTTATGCAGTTTTTCCGATCTAACTCTATTTCTAACAAGATCTTTCAAGTTTTGGCATCTTTTATAAGCGACCAATGGTGGTCCTATACCGTGTGCATTGAGTTCTTTGTCTGTGCCAATGTTTGTAGATAATAGATTTAATCCTGTCAAACATATTATTGAATTTGAAGGTGAAAGTGAACCTTTTTTTCTCATGTGTACCTTGTTTTTCTTTGGTTCTGTTTTCCTTTTTATGTGCCACTGATCTATCCCTAGCTTCTTGTATCACTTTTAACGAATAGCCTCTGTTTATGAAGCTATTTTGTAAGGTATCTGGCTGTTTATCAAATAGGTCAGTAGTGTTAATTGTCTTCAATCTTATGAACATCTTGTTATCAATAATGTTAATGTTAACAATCAATGTTAGGGCTCCAGAAGGGCTAAATTTCAGATCAGATTTGACATACTTTTACTAGAGAGATTAAATGAACAATAATAAATAGAACATTACTAATAAATGACAATCACAAAAATTTGTTCCGCTTGATGACACTCACATTCATTTATTTCTTTAAGGTATGGAACTTTACATGTGTTTGTATATATATATATTTTCACATAGTAAACTTGGTGAACAAGTAGAATTAACTGTCTGTGCACATAGGTTTTGCAGCTCTCAGTGTCACCTAATAGGTGTTCTTTAGCCTGCGCCATGAATGGTTACTGTTTAATTTAATTTATGTTTAATTAAAACGTGTGTTCAATGGGGGGTTGGTTTTAATGTGTATATATATGTAACTGGGGGAATGTTCCTGTCAATGCTGTAGACTAAGGACGCTTGTCCGAAACACGTCTGGCGGAGTGGGACTATGTTCCCTCTACTCCCTGTTTTTATCCCCGTGGAACTTTAAATAAAGCATTTGGATAATGAAGAACCTTGCTCGATGGCAGTATTCCTAATCATGCTACTACGGTGTGGATTACAGACGTCCCATCCAGGCACCAAGTGAGTCGGGTTGAGCACTTACCCCTTCCCCTGCTACCCATGTGTTTCATTCTCAGGAATGATGTCATTTCGGCAACTACTTTTGTGAAGAGGCCGAAAGGAAGGTATTTATACTGCAAATGGATAGGAACCCCTTCGAACTCTACTACTAATCTTAGATACTGCTGATGTTCTTTGGCATGTGGTAGTAAGCATCTTTTAGATCTACTACCGCCATGTAGCAATGCGGGTACAGAAGCCTCACTGCTGACTTCAGGGTCTCCATTTTGAATTTTTCCACTGTTAGGTATTGATTTAGCATGTTCAATTTGAAGATGGTCCTCAGCGACTCGTCTGGTTTCGGTGTAAGAAACAAAGTGCTGTAAAATCCCCTACCTAACTCTTGATCCGGCACTTTTACAAGCATCCTCTTCTGCATCAGGAGCAGGACTTCTTTCTCTAGTGCGTCCTGATTGCTCCTGGCCACACGAGTCACAACCATCTGTTGAGATGGGAGAGTGGAAAAATGTAACCTCAGCAATCAATTTGACTACCCATGCCAAGGCCGGTAGAGAGGCCCACTGATGTACACAAAAACGCAGCCTTCCTCCGACTATCAGCCTGGTGTCATTGCTGCGTTGGGGGGGGGGGGGGGTTTACAGGGAGGCTTATTAAAGAGGAATCCTCTGTCCTTCCTGTCTTACCATGGATCACCTCGCGCAGTTGTCTGATCGACCCCGACTTCCCTTACCATTACCTGACCCCCGAAAAGACTGACAGGACCTAGAGAAGGGAGATGGTTGGAAGTGCTTCTTCTTGTCAGCTGCTTTCTCTAAAATATCGTCCAATGTCTTCCCAAATCAGTATTCCCCCTCACATGGGACCGCACAGATCTTCACCTTTGACTGAAAGTCTGCAGTCCAATTCTTCAACCACAGCGCTCTGCGACCCGAGTTTGTTAGGGCGCATGAACGAGCGGCAAAACAGGTGGAGTCTACAGAAGCGTCTGCCAGAAATCCTGCTGCTTTCTCTAGTGAAGGGATCGCTTCTAGGAGTTTCCCTCTCAACCACTTATCCTTTATCTGATCCTTTAACTCTTCCAGCCACTTAGGCATCGATCTTGCAGTACAAGTAACTGCTACCCCAGGTTTAAAGGACCATCCAGATGCTTCACATGTCAACTTTAGAAAGACATCTGCTTTTTTATCTAAGGGGTCTTTTAGGGAACCCAGGTCCTCAAAGGGGAGTGCCCCTTTTGAAGTTTTGACAATTGCTGCATTAAGTTTTGGTGCTTTTTTCCATTTTCCACAGATGTCCTCACTGAAGGGATATTTACATTTTAGGGTTTTGGAAACCACCAGTTTTTTATTCGGCTTTTTCCACTCTTTTTTAATGAGTGCAAGCAGGTTGTCATGAAAGGGGAAGACACAATGTTTTTTCTACTCTGAACATAGAGTCCTGTATAGACCACTGTTCCTTAGGGGTCTTTACCCCCGTAGTAGATCTGACCAGTTTCAGCAGTTTTCCTGCATCATCTGCTGAAAAATACGGATGGCCTAGTTACTCTTCTGAGGAAGCCGCCTCTGAGTGGTCTGACAGGGTTAGTTCACCCAGTTCCTCTCACCAGTCCTGCAGCCCTTTATGTAGATGTTACAGGTGTGGTGTGTGCGCCCTGAAGGCAGCTTCTAGACCAGATGTGTTACGTCACTTCTGGTCCTCACCAGGACTGTAGTCCCATCGGGCACCTGCCGTCAGAGGGACACGCCTCCTCCCCTGGCCCAGACCTCCAGGCAGGAGTGGTCATCGGGGAGCCCTACAATGACTAAGGGCGCCCTCTTCCAGGACCTCCCACAGCCTCCCTAACACTGGGATAACGGGCGCACGCCACTGCGCCTGTTGCCATCACTGCCCGGGCCTCGGTCTCTTCACCGCACAGGACCGAGACTTCACAGAGGGAACTTTCTCCAGGTAATTTGCAGCATTGCTGCAGGCACCTGCTCCTGCAGGAACAGGAATCCACACTGAGTGGGGAGAGGTGCTCCCCCCACCCCTTTTATTTTTCTGTAGGTTTCTTGTTCCTGGGGGCGGGTACCATCCTCTCACTGTCAGTGCTGTAATGGGGAAGGGAAAAGATTTGTTCCAGTGTCTCTCCCACGAGGTCAAAAAGGGTGTCTGGGGCCAGTCATTTAAATACACCTTTGCACCTCACGTTTCACCTATTTCCACCCTTCTCTAGCTCTATGATGCCATAATTGTCTGTCAAAGAAGACAGTAGATGGGGATTGAGGGAAAACAAGTAGGTGGGAATGTGTATTTAAATGATTAGCCCCACCATGATACATAAGCGCCTGTATTTGGTTTGAACATCCATTCTGTGCTGACAGTTGCTTGAACATTAAAGCTGCCTCAAAAAATGTGTGGTTACAGTTATGAAACCTGTAAAAAAAAAATAAGGATAAACACCACTATAAGTTTGTGACAAACCCCCCAAATGTTTTATGTAAAACCTGCAGTTAAATGTAAGTGACCACAGGAACTCTACATGAAGTCTGACCCTTCTCTTGTAGCAATGGATGTCATTTCCCACTTGGACATTTTCTATTTATAAGGAGCCTATATATTGAAAGCACATGAGACACAAACCAGCCAGATGTATACAAACTAACTAGGTCAAAGTCCATTTATGCTCTAATTAGCTTGAAAACCTAACTTGCATTGACTCCGGCACTACAATTTATTTGTAATGAAAGAAAATGAACACCTCCTGCAGTCTGATGAAAACCACTCAGGGTGGTTGAAACACGTTGCTGTCCTTTTTAATGTGTCCACAACAAATTTCTTATGATTTCCTGCCTTATTGAGCCTCCAGTTGTTATCTTTAGCACAATCATACCAAGGTCCTACAGCATCGCACTCATCTGGTGTCATGTTTTCTCCATATTCCCATATACCAAGAGTGGATGCAGTGGGAATACAGGGTGTTTCTCCCCCCCACCTCTCCAAACTGACACCTAACAATTAGATAAGAGCCTTTGCATGTCATAAGGCCCCGTTACACACTGCGATGTGGCAGCGATCCGACCAACGATGTGGATCGCTGCCACATTGTGAACTTATCGCAGGTGAACTGTCACACAGGCAGACTCACCAGCGACCAGTGGACCAGCCACATCGTGGAAAAGAATAAAATATTATTTCCACGATGTATAGCTCCCACTGCCAGGTCGCAGAGTTCATGCGAGGAGGGGAATCGGAGGAAAGGCATAAACCAGAGGAAAATCCCAGTAATGGGAGAAGGCGTCCACCCCCGTGGCCGGGTCCCGAGGATTGAGGGAGAAATAAGTTGCGACCTTCTGATTGGCGCTGGAGGCGAAGAGGTCGATTGCCGGGGTGCTCCATCTGGCGACTAGAGAGCAAAAGACAGCCTGGTCCAGACTCCATTCCCCCGGATGGACATCCTGGCTGCTGAGAAAATCCGCCTGTAGATTCAAGGACCACTTCAAGTGGACCGCTGAGAGGGACAGCAGGAACTGTTTGGCCCACAGAATGATCCAGGAGGAAACGGACAAGAGGGACCCGGATTTGGTACCCCCTGGTGCCGGAGGTGAGCCACCGTGGTGACATTGTCCGAGTAGACCAGGACATGAGAACCCGTGAGCTGGGCCTGAGCACCACGAAGGGCCCTCTCGACCGCACTCAGCTCCCAGTAATTGGAGGGCAGGGACTAGACCGAGCACTCCCAGAGCCCCTGGAGCGGAGTGGGGCCCACCATGGCCTCCCACCCCTGCTGACTGGCATCTGTAGTAACAGTCACCAGAGGAGTCTGATCCTATGAAACCCCCCGTTGTAGGTGTCGGACATCCAACCACTAGAGGAAGGACGCGGAAACGGACCCCGGAAGGCGAGCCCGACAATTCAGGGACGAAGGAAGCCCGTCCCAGCAAGACAAGACATGAGCCTGCAGCACCCGAGAGTGTCTGGGCCCACAGGACTGACGGGATGCAGGACGTCATTGAACCCAACACTGACATTTGATCCCGAAGGGTGGGAGACGCCCGACGCCTCAGGGAGGAAACCTTGGCCAGAAGGATCAACCGGTGAGTGTCCGGAAGAAAGGAGGTCTGCCGGTCGGAAATCAGCCACGCCCCCGGAAATTGTGTCGGAGCAATGAGAAGGAAGTCGTCCAGATAAGGCACAATAGAGATGCCGCTACCCCGAATGAAGGCCACCACCTCCGCCATGAGTTTTGAGAAAACCCGGGGAGCCGAGGAGATTCCGAATTGGAGAACATTGAACTGATAATGAAGGACAGACCCCCCCGTAGAGGATGGCGAACTTCAGGAACTTCCTGTGCCGAGGATGGATGGGCACATGAAAGTAGGCATCCGTCAGATCTATTGTAGCCATCTGGTGACTTAGCCCGATCAGCGGAATCGCAGAATGGACAGACTCCATCTTGAACCGCCGATAGCAGACATGACGGTTGAGGAGTTTCAGGTTGATGATGACCCTGGAATCCCCGGATGGCTTTTTTACCATGAGCAGACGGGAATAGTGACCCAATTCCACCTCGTGACCGGGAACAGGGGAGACGACATTGGAGCGCAGAAACTCCTGTACCTTGGAGTACAGAAGATCCTGGGCACACGGAAAGGGCAGGGCGGTGCCGCCAGAGGTCCGGCGGAGGGAGAGACTCGAACTCTATGAGCAAACCTTAGGAGATGACGTTCAGGGCCCAATGGTAATTGGAGATCCCCTGCCACTGGGGAAGAAAGGCCGAGAGTGTCCCCCCCCCCCACCGGGACCAAGTCACTGTTTGTCGGGACGAGGGCGCGGCTGAGCAGGGACGAGTATATTCTTCCCTCGCCCTTTGGGATAACTCCACCTGCCAGATTTACCCTTGCCCTTGGGCAGGAAGGCCGAAGGGCCCGGGGGACGAAAGGACCGCTTCCTCCCCGAAGCCTGTTCGGGAAGAGCCTTGCGGTCCGTAGCCTTGTCCAGGATGTCTAGAGCTGACCGAACACTAAATCCCCCTTGAAGGGCAGGGAACACAGACGCATTTTAGAAGTGGTGTCACCGCTCCACAAAGCTCGCCTGGCGAAGTTGGACAACACTGAAGTCCTGGCCACCAGATGGACCGATGCTGCCGAAGCATCAGCGAGAAAGCAGGAAGCCTTCCACAGGAGGGAAAGGGAAGTGAGAAGCTCTTCCCTAGGGGTGCCCTGCGATACATAGGATTCCAACAGGGACCAGGAAAGACAAGTGGAGGCGATGTTAGCCTGAATGGTGGTTGAGGAGGCTACCCAGGACCGTTTCATAAAGCTCTCAATTTTACGGTCCATTTGATCCCTTAATTGGGAAGTGTTCTCAAAGAGGAGGGAAGTCTTTTTGGCCACACGGGCCACCTGCACATTTACCTTCGGGACCCCCCCAGTGACTCTCACTATCCTCATGGGGGAACCGACAACCCGGATCACCCCGAGATTTGTGGTCAGGGAATTCCCATTCCTGGGTAATTAAATCCCGAAGGGTGGAATGCACTGGGAACCCAACACGTTTGGCCGACTGAAGGCCAGCAAACATTTCGTCTTGCACCGAGGGATGGACCAATTCCTCCTCCAACCCCATGGTTCTCCTAATCGCCTCAATCAGGTCCCCCATATCCTCCAAGGAGAACAAAAACTTCCGAAGGTCCGAATGCCTAGAGGCAGAGACCTCCTCGGGGATCTCAGAGTCCGAGTCCCTGTCATCCTCAGTCAGAGGGGTCAGCCTGGAGCCTGCGTTTCTTAGGAGGGGAGGGACCAGACACACGGCCGGACAGGCCCAAGGAAGCCAGAGAAGCCCTAATCTCCTGTTGCACCATGGAGCGCAGGTCATCCACCAGACTAGGGTGTTCAGCTCGGACAACCTTGTCTGTACAGCCTTGGCAAAATTTCTTATCCCACCCTGCGGGGAACTTTTTCACACAGATAGGGCACTTAGCAGACTTCCCAGCAGCTTTCTTAGGGGCTTCTTTGTCACCCTACAAAAAAGCACAGGGGAGCCGCATCAGCCAAACTCCCCTCAAGGCAGCACAAATGACCCCCTCCCCCCTGCACCAGACTCACTGTGGCCGGGGGAGCACTGGGCTCTGCAGAGGCAGAGGACGACATGACCTAGGAGAGTATGGCTTACGTGGCATCAGATGTCTTCAGGGAAGCCTTTTATGCCAAAAAAAAACCTGCCCCCAGCGCAAAACTCGTTCCCTGCCCCCTGCACTGGGGCTAGGCAGGCCCCAAACATGGCGGCGAGCCAGCACGCCGCCACACAGGGTCCCGTCCGCCGAGACCCGGAAGTGCTGGGCTCCCCGCCGTAGATGCGCGCGATCGGAAGTTCCGCCTTGTCACTTCCGGTCCGCGGCAGCGCGCGCATGGAGGCAGCCGGCGGGCTCAGCAGAGCTGGAGGCCGCCGACCAGGGAGCCGCCGACCCACTTCACCCTAGGGGGATCCGGAGGGCCAGGGCTGGTCCCGGACCCCCTCAGCAGCCAGGGTCAGATGCAGCGTCAGAAGGAGACCGAGAGACAATCAGAGGAGGAGCAGGGGCCCAACCAACGCCGCCAGGCCAAAAACTCCCAGGTACACCGTAGCTGGCCGCCACTACAGCATAGGAGAGAAAAAACCTCTCTCCATGCCCCAGGGACAGGAAAGACCTGGCTAATGGGAGGTGGGAGGAGCCTTTTAACCTCTCTTGTGCTTCCTGTCCCTATTAGGGCATGGAGAGGCAACCTCCTATGCTGTCGTGGAAGCTTCCTAGAGAAAAAGCCATCTGCAATCCAAGCCAGCACATAGTTTAACTATCATGGCTGGAGGCCACATGCCTGGGGGTTTGTGGTTGCTAGTTATGACTTTGCCTTTTTTTCTTTTGGTAGGCTTTCATAGAGTGGGATTTATCGGATTGGTGCACAAACTCACGGACTTGATGGGAGGGTTTGAAACCATTAGATTTTTGTCATCTCGGACACCCAACATTGTACGGAAATTTGCTTAAGTACAGGCTAACTTGAAAGCATTATAGGAACGTAGTTTACAAGACATTCATAACACAGGTCAACAAAAACATTTTTTTTTTCTGGTGTCCAAAATATTTTAATGAATTTGGGGTATTTTTGGGGTGCTGATTCTGAATATGCTATCAGTTTTGCCAGATTGGCTCGAGTTTTTGAGATTTTTGGTATCTTATTTATAGCACTTGTTGGTAAATGCGACGCATCATCTCATTAATTTCTTTGGATTAGTACTTGAACTGAGCAGTTCTCAATATAGTTTTGTGTTAATTAGTGTTCTAAAAGTTTGTTCATAGCTTGATTTTTGCACTAACTTTATGTTGTTGTCTGTTTTCCAGTGAAAAGCATGAACTCATCAAGAAGAAGTTGTCTTAACGATCCAGACTAATTCTGTTACATTTGTGGTGAATATACACTGACAAAACATAGAAGAAACATAACAGACTTCGTTAAAAAAGTGTATTTTGCCTATTTTGGGGTTATGCTTGGGGACCAAGACAAGTTTTGGGCACCACACATAGTGTGCAAAGCATGTATCGAATTATTACGAAAATGGAGCAAAGGACAAAGAACAAGCTTCAAATTTGGTGTTCCAATGGTGTGGAGAGAGCAAAAAAATCATCATGATGACTGTTATTTCTGTGCAGTGCAAGTACAAGGATTCAATAAGCATAAGAAACGAAAATGGGAGTATCCTAACATGGAATCTGCAAGAAGGCCTGTCCCTCATTGTGAAGATGTGCCTGTACCTGTGTTTACCATGTTACCTGACCTTCCCCCACCTGATGATGATGATGAAATGCAGGGTATGGAGCTAAGCATTAGTTCTGGAAGTGAACTAGAATATGAAGGAAGTTTCAGAACACCTACGCAATTTACCCAAGGAGAGCTCAACGATCTAATAAGAGACCTCAACCTCTCAAAAAGTGCATCCGAACTTTTAGCTTCAAGGCTAAGTGAAAAAAATTGTCTGACGCCTGGAACTAAAATTACATCTTACAGGACCAGAGAAGAAGCACTTCTTCCATTTTTCTGTGAAGATGACCTACTTGTATATTGTAAGGATATTCCTGGCCTGATGCTGCAAATGGGTTTACAAGTATATCGTCCTGTAGACTGGAGGCTTTTCATAGATAGTTCTAAAAGGAGTTTGAAATGTGTTTTGTTGAACAATGGCAATCAGTGTGCATCTCTTCCAGTAGCTCACTCAACTAAACTTGCAGAACAATACCAAAATGTCAAAATGGTCTTGGAGAAACTGTGCTACCATGAACATTCGTGGCTGATATGTGTTGATTTAAAAATGGTCAACTTTTTACTTGGACAGCAAAGTGGATACACAAAGTATCCTTGCTTCATCTGCATGTGGGATAGTAGAGCAAAACATCAGCACTGGGAGAAACTGAATTCGCCTCCAAGGGACACCTTGACAGTAGGAGCATCAAACATAGTGAACGAACCTTTGGTGGACAGGGAAAAAATCATTCTACCACCACTTCACATAAAGTTAGGATTAATGAAGCAGTTCGTCAAGGCATTAGACAAAGATGGTAATTGCTTCATGTACATCTGCAGATCTTTCCCTGGTCTTAGTAGCGAAAAACTGAAGGCAGGAATCTTTGATGGTCCTCAAATTCGGAAACTCATTAAAGATTCAAATTTTCCTAAGGAAATGAATGACATTGAAGCTGCTGCATGGTGTAGTTTTGTGTTGGTAGTGAAGAACTTCTTGGGAAATCAAAAGGCAGACAATTATGAAGAACTGGTACAAAACATGCTATTGAGATTTAGAAATCTGGGTGTACACATGAGCATTAAATTGCATTATCTTCACAGTCACTTGGACAGATTTCCAGAAAACCTTGGAGATTTTAGCGAAGAACAAGGGGAGAGATTTCATCAGGATATTATGGTGATGGAGGAAAGGTACCAAGGCAGATGGGACAGACATATGATGGCTGATTACTGCTGGAATCTACAGCGTGACTGCCCCAATAGCTCACATAGAAGAAAATCATATAAAAAGCGCTTTTCCAGCGATTGAATGTCTATCTTTCATGTCTTGATCATTTTTGAAGATTACTTTCTAAAACTAGTTAAAATAAACCAAAATCAACATTTACTTTGTTAAATTTATTGTATTCATGACAATATCAATAAAGTTAATGCGCGTGTAGCAAAAAACGTCTTTTTTTTTACACATTTTACGAAAAATCTCAAAGACTTGAGCCAATCTGGCAAAACTGATGACATATTCAGAATCAGCACCCCAAAGTTACCCTAAATTCAATGAAATATCTTTGGCACCAAAAATGCTGTTGACCAGTGTAATCATTGCAGAAACCAAGTCTTTCTTGTATACAGGCTCAGACGCTTTTCATAAAAGACATTATGGAGTTAGGGCTCATTCAGTTGTCAGTGACGGATAAAACTTAAACCGCTTTATTTGTGTCCAACAGGAGTTTGAACAGTGAGTTGGTTAAAACTCGAGTTTTTCTCCAATGAAGACAAGAAAAAACCAAACACTATTTGAGTTCTGAAGCTTATCTTATTGGTCTGTGAAATACAGGCAGAATACATCTGGCATATGAGTAATGTTAGATTTTTTTCTCAGACCCTAGGCTACATACTGATAACTTTTTAGGTCCAGAAAATTTCTGCAGCAAAAATACTGCTGAACTGCATCCTGTGCCAGGAAACCACATCACTATTTTTCACTATTCTCAATGGTAGAAAAAGGCTACTCATACACCAAAAGAATTGACATGCTCATTGTTTTTTCTCTGGACACACACACAAAAAAAAAAACAAAACAAAACAAAAAAACACTACACACTGCTTTTTTTGCTGCATATTTTTACGCACAAGCTCAAAAAAAGCCAGGAGTGGAACAATCAAAACCGGGAGTGGAAAGGTCTAATAGAAACAAGTGATCCACTTATATGTTTAATCACCCACTCCTGGTTTGTGATGAGCTTGTGCTTAAAAATATGCTGCAAAAAAAGCAGTGTGTGAACGGGGCCCAAATCTGCAAGAAAAAAAGCACTAGCACAGCAGTTCAGAATTCTCAGGCTTTGCTGGGGGAAGGATATACATGCATTTTTGTGACAAAAAACACCGCAATGTATGCACATAGCCTTAACCCCATCAGGACCCAGCCTATTTTGACCCTAAAGACCTTGGCATTTTTTGCAATTCTGACCAGTGTCCCTTTATGAGGTTATATCTCTGGAACGCTTCAACCGATCCTAGCGATTCTGAGATTGTTTTTTCGTGACACATTGGGCTTCATGCTAGTATTAAATTTAAGTCGATAATTTTTGTGTTTATTTGTGAAAAAATCAAAAATATGGCAAAAATTTTGAAAATTTCACAATTTTCACATTTTTTATTTTTTTTTCTGATAAACCAGAGAGATATGTGACAGAAAAAAAGTTATTAAATAATATTTCCCACATGTCTACTTCACATCAGCACAATTTTGGAAAAAAAAAACATTTTTTGGTAGGACGTTATAAGGGTTCAAAGTTCATGAGTAATTTTTCATTTTTCAACCAAAATTTACAAAACCATTTTTTTTAGTGACCACATCACATTTGAAGTCCTTTTGAGGGGTGTACATGACAGAAAACACCCAAAAGTGACACCATTCCAAAAACTGTACCCCTCAAGCTACTCAAAACTATATTCAAGAAGATGATTAACCCTTCAGGTGCTTCACAGGACCTAAGGCAAAGTGGAAACAAAAAATGGATATTTTAATTTTTTTCTCAAAAATGTTCTTTTAGCCTCAATTCTTTCATTTTCACATGGGCAACGGGATAAAATGGATCTTAAAATGTGTTGTGCAAATTCTCCCGAGTACATCGATACCTCATATATGGTCATAAACCACTGTTTGGGCGCACGGCAGGGCTCAGAAGGGAAGGAGCGCAATTTGAATTTTTGAGCTAATTTTACATCCAAAAAGTGTAATGGCGCTCCTTCCCTTCTGAGCCCTGCTGTGTGCCCAAACAGTGGTTTATGACCACATATGAGGTATCGGTGTACTCAGGAGAAATTGCCCAACAAATTTTAGGATGAATTTTATGCTGTTGCCATGTGCAAATGAAAAAATTTAGGCTAAAAAAAAATTTTTGTGAAAAAAAAAGTACTATTTCATTTTGACAAATCAATTTGTAAAGCACCTGGGGGTTCAATATGCTCACTACCCATCTAGATATGTTCCCTGGGGGGTCTAGTTTCCAAAATGGGGTCACTTGTGGGGGAGCTCCAATGTTTAGGCACACAGGGGCTCTCCAAAAGCGACATGGTGTCCGCTAACAATTTGAATAAAAATCTGCTCAAATTGTTAGCTGTCACCATGTTGCGTTTGGTGAGCCCCTGTGTGCCTAAACATTGGGGCTCCGCAACAAGTGACCCCATTTTGGAAACTAGACCCCCCAGGGAACGTATCTAGATGCATAGTGAGCACTTTGAACCCCCAGGTGCTTCACAAATTCATCCATAAAAATGAAAAAGCACCTTTTTTTCCACAAAAATTTATTTTTTCATTATTACGGACCAATTTGTGAAGCACCTGGGGGTTCAAAGTGCTCACTATGCAGCTAGATATGTTCCCTGGGGGGTCTAGTTTCCAAAATGGGGTCACTTGTGGGGGAGCTCCAATGTGCAGATGCACAGGGGCTCTCCAAACACGACATGGTGTCCGCTAACAATTTGAATGCAAAATTAGCTCAAATTGTTAGCGGACACCATGTTGCGTTTGGTGAGCCCCTGTGTGCCTAAACATTGGAGCTCCCCCACAAGTGACCCCATTTTGGAAACTAGACCCCCCAGGGAACGTATCTAGATGCATAGTGAGTACTTTGAACCCCCAGGTGCTTCACAAATTCATCCATAAAAATGAAAAAGCACTTTTTTTTCCACAAAAATTTCTTTTTTCATTATTACGGACCAATTTGTGAAGCACCTGGGGGTTCAAAGTGCTCACTATGCAGCTAGATATGTTCCCTGGGGGGTCTAGTTTCCAAAATGGGGTCACTTGTGGGGGAGCTCCAATGTGGAGACGCATAGGGGCTCTCCAAACACGACATGGTGTCCGCTAACAATTTGAATGCAAAATGAGCTCAAATTGTTAGCGGACACCATGTCACGTTTGGTGAGCCCCTGTGTGCCTAAACATTGGGGCTCCCCCACAAGTGACCCCATTTTGGAAACTAGACCCACCAGGGAACGTATCTAGATGCATAGTGAGCACTTTGAACCCCAGGTGCTTCACAAATTGATCTGTAAAAATGAAAAAGTACTTGTTTTCCGCAAAAAAAAATTTTTTCCATTAATTTGTGAAGCACCTGGGGGGTCAATATGCTCACTATCCATCTAGATAAGTTCCCTGGGGGGTCTTGTTTCCAAAATGGGGTCACTTGTGGGGGAGCTCTAATGTTTAGGCACACAGGGGCTCTCCATATGCGACATGGTGTCCGCTAACAATTGGAATTGTTAGCGGACACCATGTCACGTTTGGTGAGCCCCTGTGTGCCTAAACATTGGGGCTCCCCCACAAGTGTCCCCATTTTGTAAACTAGACCCCCAAGGAATGTATCTAGATGCATAGTGTGCACTTTGAACCTCCAGGTGCTTCACAAATTGATCTGTAAAAATGAAAAAATAATTTTTTTGTGGAAAAAAAAAGTACTTTTTTATTTTTATGGATCAATTTGTGAAGCACTTGGGGGTTCAAAGTGCTCACTATGCATCTAGGTACGTTCCTTGGGGGGTCTAGTTTCCAAAATGGGGTCACTTGTGGGGGAACTCCAATGTGTAGGCACACAGGGGCTCTCCAAAAGCGACATGGTGTCCGCTAACAATTTGAATAAAAATCTGCTCAAATTGTTAGCTGTCACCATGTTGCGTTTGGTGAGCCCCTGTGTGCCTAAACATTGGGGCTCCGCAACAAGTGACCCCATTTTGGAAACTAGACCCCCCAGGGAACGTATCTAGATGCATAGTGAGCACTTTGAACCCCCAGGTGCTTCACAAATTTATCCATAAAAATGAAAAAGCACTTTTTTTTCCACAAAAATTTCTTTTTTCATTATTACGGACCAATTTGTGAAGCACCTGGGGGTTCAAAGTGCTCACTATGCAGCTAGATATGTTCCCTGGGGGGTCTAGTTTCCAAAATGGGGTCACTTGTGGGGGAGCTCCAATGTGCAAACGCACAGGGGCTCTCCAAACACGACATGGTGTCCGCTAACAATTTGAATGCAAAATGAGCTCAAATTGTTAGCGGACACCATGTTGCGTTTGGTGAGCCCCTGTGTGCCTAAACATTGGAGCTCCCCCACAAGTGACCCCATTTTGGAAACTAGACCCCCCAGGGAACGTATCTAGATGCATAGTGAGTACTTTGAACCCCAGGTGCTTCACAAATTCATCCATAAAAATGAAAAAGCACTTTTTTTTCCACAAAAATTTCTTTTTTCATTATTACGGACCAATTTGTGAAGCACCTGGGGGTTCAAAGTGCTCACTATGCAGCTAGATATGTTCCCTGGGGGGTCTAGTTTCCAAAATGGGGTCACTTGTGGGGGAGCTCCAATGTGGAGACGCATAGGGGCTCTCCAAACACGACATGGTGTCCGCTAACAATTTGAATGCAAAATGAGCTCAAATTGTTAGCGGACACCATGTCACGTTTGGTGAGCCCCTGTGTGCCTAAACATTGGGGCTCCCCACAAGTGACCCCATTATGGAAACTAGACCCCCCAGGGAACGTATCTAGATGCATAGTGAGCACTTTGAACCCCCAGGTGCTTCACAAATTGATCTGTAAAAATGAAAAAGTACTTGTTTTCCGCAAAAAAAATTTTTTTCCATTAATTTGTGAAGCACCTGGGGGGTCAAAATGCTCACTATCCATCTAGATAAGTTCCCTGGGGGGTCTTGTTTCCAAAATGGGGTCACTTGTGGGGGAGCTCTAATGTTTAGGCACACAGGGGCTCTCCATATGCGACATGGTGTCCGCTAACAATTGGAATTGTTAGCGGACACCATGTCACGTTTGGTGAGCCCCTGTGTGCCTAAACATTGGGGTCCCCCACAAGTGACCCCATTTTGTAAACTAGACCCCCCAAGGAATGTATCTAGATGCATAGTGTGCACTTTGAACTTCCAGGTGCTTCACAAATTGATCTGTAAAAATGAAAAAATAATTTTTTTGTGGAAAAAAAAAGTACTTTTTTATTTTTATGGATCAATTTGTGAAGCACTTGGGGGTTCAAAGTGCTCACTATGCATCTAGGTACGTTCCTTGGGGGGTCTAGTTTCCAAAATGGGGTCACTTGTGGGGGAACTCCAATGTGTAGGCACACAGGGGCTCTCCATACGCAACCTGGTGTTTGCCAACAATTGGAATTGTTAGCGGACACCAGGTCGCGTATGGAGAGCCCCTGTGTGCCTAAACATTGGAGCTCCCCCACAAGTGACCCCATTTTGGAAACTAGACCCCCCAGGGAACATATCTAAATGCACAGTGAGCACTTTGAACCACCATGTGCTTCACAAATTGAGACGTATAAATGAATAAAGAAACTTTTTGTGAAAAAACATACTAGTCTAGTAGTTGCAATTCGCAGCATAGGGGACCCATGGGGCTCTGTCATATTTTTGGTCCAGCCAGGTACAACTTGGCAGCTACGGACTGCCACCAGCCCCCAGCTGCTTCGTCATACCTGGCTGGAACCAAAAATACAACGAAGCCTATTGTTTTTTTATTTCTAGAATTATTTCTAGAAAAAAAATGACATAGGGCTCCGCCATATTTTTGGTCCAGCCAGGTACAACTTGGCAGCTACGGACTGCCACCAGCCCCCAGCTGCTTCGTCATACCTGGCTGGAACCAAAAATACAACGAAGCCTATTTTTTTTTTATTTCTAGAAATATTTCTAGAAAAAAAATTACATAGGGCTCCGCCATATTTTTGGTCCAGCCAGGTACAACTTGGCAGCTACGGACTGCCACCCACCCCCAGCTGCCTCGTCATACCTGGCTGGAACCAAAAATACAGCGAAGCCCATTTTTTTTTAAAATTTCTAGAACTAATTCTAGAAAAAAAAATTACGTGGGGCTCCGCCATATTTTTGGTCCAGCCAGGTACAACTAGGCAGCTGGGGGCTGGAATCCTCAGCATAGAGAGGCCCAAGCGTTCTGGGCCCCCCATGCTGCGAATTGCAGCCCGCAGCCGCCCCAGAAAATGGCGCATTCATTGAAGCGCCATTTTCTGGCGCTGTACCCACGCTCTTCCAGTTGCCCTGGTGCCGGTGGCTAACTGGGTAATAAAGGGGTTAATGCCAGCTTTTTATTGGCAGCTGGCACTAAGCCCGAGATTCATAATATAGGGCCAATGTTAGACCCGCCATTAGGAATCTCTAGTACGGTAAATAGTCAATAAATACACACAGAGAAAAATCTTTTTATTTGAAAAAAAAAACAGACACAATTCGGACTCCATCTTTATTATAAAAAGATCCGACGTAGTCCACAACGAAGGTCCCACGACGCTCGATCGCTCCGACGTAGTCCATAACGAAGGTCCCACGACGTTTGTCTCCGACGTAGTCCACAACGAAGGTCCCACGACGCTCGATCACCTTTGCTTTCAGATCGCTACTCTGGAGCCCGATCCGCCAGCATGGTGATCGAGCTGCAGAAAGTGATCTGAAACCCCGGGCGCAGTGACCCATTATGTGCATCACTGCGCCTGGGCTGCCAGATCACTTTCCGCAGCTCGATCCCCATGCATGGGGATCGAGCTGCGGAAAGCGATCTGGCAGCACAGGCGCATTGACCCACTATGTGAATCACTGCGTCCGGGCTGTCAGATTGCTTTCTGCAGCTCGATGCCCATGCAGGGAGATCGGGCTGCAGAGCAGCGATCTAAGAGCCTGGGCGCAGTGACCCACTATGTGCATCACTGCGCCTGGGCTGCCAGATCGCTTTCCACAGCTCGATCCCCATGCATGGGGATCGAGCTGCGGAAAGCGATCTGGCAGCACAGGCGCATTGACCCACTATGTGCATCACTGCGTCCGGGCTGTCAGATTGCTTTCTGCAGCTCGATGCCCATGCAGGGAGATCGGGCTGCAGAGCAGCGATCTAAGAGCCTGGGCGCAGTGACCCACTATGTGCATCACTGCGCCCGGGCTGTTAGATAGCTTTCTGCAGCTCGATCCCCATGCATGGGGATCGAGCTGCGGAAAGCGATCTGGCAGCCCAGGCGCAGTGATGCACAAAGTGGGTCACTGCGCCCGGGGTGTCAGATCACTTTCTGCAGCTAGATCCTCAGAATCCAGCTGTAGAAAGTGATCTGACAGATCCAGTACAGTGATCCACAGTGATCACATAATGGTCACTGTGGATCACTGTGCTGGATCTGTCAGATCACTTCCTACAGCTGGATCCTCAGGATCCAGCTGTAGAAAGTGATCTGACAGATCCAGTACAGTGATCCACAGTGATCACATAATGGTCACTGTGGATCACTGTGCTGGATCTGTCAGATCACTTCCTACAGCTGCATCCTCAGGATCCAGCTGTAAAAGTGATCTGACAGATCCAGTACAGTGATCCACAGTGATCACATAATGGTCACTGTGGATCACTGTGCTGGATCTGTCAGATCACTTCCTACAGCTGCATCCTCAGGATCCAGCTGTAGAAAGTGATCTGACAGATCCAGTACAGTGATCCACAGTGATCACATAATGGTCACTGTGGATCACTGTGCTGGATCTGTCAGATCACTTCCTACAGCTGGATTCTCAGGATCTAGCTGTAGAAGTCATCTGACAGCTCCAGCACAGAGCTGTCAGATGCGGAAGCGGCTGGAGAGAAGAGGAGGAGGAGCGGGACCCAGTCGTGCAGCAGGATGGAGCGCGATCGCCGGAGGGGTGAGTGGGAGAGGCGATCGCCGCTCCGGTGATCGGGGGGGGCAGGCAGGGGGAAGAGGGGGGGTGACAGGAGATGGGGGGGCACTCAGAGGAAGCGGGGCAGGCAGGAGGAGGCGGGCGGCAGGAAGAGGAAGCCCGCGGCAGGGACAGGAAGCGGGCGCAGGGACAGGAAGCGGGGGGGGGGGTAAGAAAGATGAAGAGGGGGCAGGATAGAGAGGTGGGGGACAGGGGGGCAGTTAGAGTATGACAGGGGAGAAGATCGGAGGGTAGGGAGAGCAGGGGCAGGCAGGGAAGCATGACAGGCGCGGTGATTTTCACTTTCACTTTTGAGCGCCAATCACCGCGCCTGTAGCCGGGGGGGTGGGGGTGGGGGCAAATCGACCCCCCATGGGGTGTTGTACAACACCCCATGTACCTGCAGGCCGAGTGACAGGTCAGTGAGACCCTCACTCGGCCTGCAGGAGCCCGATCAATCCATGGCCCACCCCCTGGGCCAAGGGTCGGGAACGAACTTGTTTCCATGGCCCAAACGGTGGGCCAAGGGTCGTGAAGGGGTTAAGGGCCCATTACATGCTACGATATCGTTAACGATATCGTTGGTACGTCACGGCTTTTGGGGCTGAGCAACGACGTCGTAACGATGTGGTTGCGTGTGACACGTAGATATGATCAACGATTAGTCGGCTGATCGTTGATTGGAGGTTTATGATCACGACCTTAAATCAGTCGATCGTCCGTCCAACCTGCAACATCGGTGTGTGTGACACCTTGATAACAATGTTGTTTACGACTTCGCCTATTCAGAACTGAAGGACGTAGGCAATCAAACGACAGCAAGTGTTGTTCGCTTGTTGCAGAATCGTTGATACGTCGTTCGCGATATCTGTACGTGTGACACCTCACTAGCGATCAATTAACGGCATTCCAGCGATCTAGGTCAAGTCGGATCACTGAGACATTGAAGCGTGTAACCCGGGCTTTAGCCTTGCATGGAGAGGTCGGACCGAAACTGATCAAAATCAGATATTTGTGGGCAGTCCTATAAACCAACTGATACAAGTTCAGTGAAAAACACGCAAAAAAACTGACATCTGAATGAGCCTTTATATACAGAATTGCAAGTTATCCCCTTTCAATAATTATAGGTAATGGTACCTTTACACGCCGCTACAGAAGGGTAGAAACAACCGGGTGTCTCACGTGCACGAGCACGTACCAACGGTTGCAAACGGTACCCAATACCGCCTTTACACGCCGCTACAAGGTGCTCTACAGAAGGTTGAATCTATCTCTGGATGCACCGCCGGGTGCCACAAGTTACCTTCTGCAGAGCACCTTCCCTCATTTACACGCCGCTACAGAAGGTAATATGGGAGGACCTGGTGCAGCAGGGACAACACATAGGCGTGCCAGAGTTGTGGATTACGAGACGCTTGTACGATGATTGGACAATGCAATAGTATCATGATTGGCCAGCCAGCGCAGGAAGGCTGGCTAATACATGATGCTATTGCAATTGTGTAGTGTGACAGGTCAGCCCCTTAAATATGCCGCCCTATGCAGCGACAACCAATCGTAACGCAGGAGCTTCCACCAATGATCGCTGAAGGGGCGCGGTTTCCCAGAGGCTGTGTCACGCCCCAGGGAGTTGACTAGGTGGCGAAAAAACCTTACCATACCTTATTTAGACGCCGCTACCATCGGGTTGAAATCAACCTGTATTAGAGCACTGCTCTGAAACAGGTGCCGAAAGTGACGGGTGGCAACAACCTACTTTACACGCCGCTACCTCGGGTTGATTTGACGGTGCAAGATACATTTGTCTCCGAAACCCAGTTGTTTTCAACCTTCTGTAGCGGCGTGTAAAGGTACCATAATGGCCACTTTACACGCGGCTACATTTTTAGCTTATCCACAGGTAACTTACTGACTGCAGTGAAATCATGGAGACATGGTTCTATCTTGATGCTGTGTACAAATGGAATAATGTCTCCATGATTTCACTGCAGCCAGTAAGTTACCTGTGGATAAGCTAGAAATGTAGCCGTGTGTAAAGTGGCCATTAGGGATAACTTTTAGACTGCCAAGTGCCTCAACAATCTAGAGATCTGCAGTCATTTCCAATGGAGCAAAAGTGTGCAAACTCGACCATTCACTGGCTGAAGGACTCCCAAAAAAGGCCCAAGTGCTGCAATCCATTGACAATGAATGGGGTAGAGGTCGAGCATGAACATCTATAGCCCCTTCAAAACTAGGTTTTAGAGTCTCATTCTTGGGATTGCTGGGGGTCTTGCATCCATGACTTGGGCATAACTTGTAATTCTGGAAAGGATCATTAAAAAAAACATAATAGAGAAAGGATTTTGGGACAACCATATAACTTCTGCAACTGTTCCTTAAAATAAAATAATAAAAGTTATGACTAGATCTGTATAAATATCAGGATGTCAAGTTACAAAATTGAATTTATAACCAAATTTCTTGGAGGTACATACTATAGGTAGTTATAAGTGGGTTGTCATTCAGAATTAAATGAATGGGGCTGAGCTGTAAAACCAAAAACTGTCCATCAGCATTGTTAGTAGAGTGCCCAAGGTAGCCACTGTATTTAGCAGTGCTGTGGAGTAGGAGTCGTGGTGTTGGTGTCCATTTTGGTGAAGTCGATGTCTGTATAAAAAGGACAGACTCAAACTCTAAAATATATAATAAATTGGGTACAGTAGTTCAATGCAGAATGTGCTGAATATTTTTTCATAGGCATTTGGGAAAGTTATGAAATGTCCTTTAAATGGCTGTTCTATTCCTGATCTAAGGCTACATTCACACACAGCATTTTTGCTGCGGTTTTTGACGATACATTTTTCAGCTGCAAAAACAGATCAGCTTTTTAAAAAAAAAAGGCATCACCTAAAAGGTGGTGCGTTTTTTACGCACTTGTGTTTTTTGAGCTCATAGATAATGGTTTTAATAGCAAAAGCAGATTAGAAAAACGCCACACACACGGACATGTTCATTCTTTGTGAGGATTAGTTTTTGAGCCCAAAAACAGATCCTCACAAAACGTTGCGTCTGAATGTCATATCTTGAAACCCATCGACTTTTCTGGGATGCCCAGAGTCACTGCAAAAAAAAAGATCCGCAAAAACTGTATGAATGTAACCTAAGGATCTAGGCTTTGTCTTAGCTAAGTCTGTACTGTACTTCAGCAACCGTGAAGCTCCTCCTCTACAGGCAAGGATTTTTGTGTACTCACTGTAAAATCCTTTTCTCCGAGCTCATCAATGGGGGACACAGGACCATGGGTGTATGCTTTTCTGCCACTAGGAGGCGGCACTAAGTATAGAAAAAGTTAAGTCCTCCTTCCTGCAGTATACACCCGTCCGTGGGCGTAGCTAGTCAGTTTTAGTACTAAAGCAGTAGGAGAGCATGTTAATGTAATAAGGTACAAAAGGCATAAGCCAAGGTCTGTACAGATTATTGAAGTTTGATAGGGCGGGTGCTGAGTCCCCCAATGATGAGATCGGAGAAAAGGATTTTATGGTGAATACACAAAAATCCGTTTCTTCTACACATCATTGGGGGACACAGGACCATGGGATGTCCTAAAGCAGTCTCTGGGTGGGAATTAGTTGAGTAGCAGTCCAGCATCAATCATGAGCCAGCCGCTTACAGATGTACGGCCGACGCTTGCAAAGTTTTTCCCTACCCTGTGTCTGCGGAGGCCTGGGTGTGAATGTTGTAGTATTTGGTAAAGGTATGCAGGCTGGACTAGGTTGTGGCCTTGTAAACCTAAGTTGCCTGAGGCCTGGTGTTGGCTGGCCTAAGGGCCACTTTACACACACCAACTTATCTGTCCAACTTCTGAACAGATCTCTGGTTGCAGTGAAATCATGGACACATTTCTCCATTTTGTGGCTGTGTACAAATGGAACAATGTGTCCATGATTTCACTGCAACCAGTAAGTTGGTCAGAAGTTGGACAGATAAGTTGGTGTGTGTAAAGTGGCCATAAGAGGCGCCCACTGATTGAGTTGAGTGAGCCTTGATCCCTGTTGGGATTGTCATGCTTTTGACGTGGTAGGTCTCTTGGATTGCTGAGCAGATTCACCTTGCCACTGTGGACTTAAGGTACCTTTACACGCCGCTACAACAGGATGGATACAACCCGCTACAGGCTACGATTGTAGCTTGCATCGTCAATATAGCCCGTAGTAGCGGCGTGTGAAGACGGTAGGAGGCAGCTGGCAACAGATACATCTGTTTCCGAGCACTGCTCTGAAACAGGTGGCTACAAAGCCGATTGTAGCGAGCTGTATCGGCGTGTAAAGAAGGAACAGAAGGGTTGTTTCTACACCATGCTATGTAGCTGGGGCGTGACACAGGCTCCGGGTTACCGCGCCCCCTCCAGCGATCATTGGAGGAAGCTCCTGCGTTGCGATTGGTTGTCGCTGCACAGGGCGGCATATTTAAGGAGCTGACCAGTCACACTACACAATTGCTCGAGCGTCATGTATTAAACAGCCTCCTGCGATGCCTGCCCAATCATGATGTTCTTGCTTTGTCCTATCAGCGTACCGACGTCTCATACTCCACAATTGTGGCACGCCTATGTGTTGTCCCTGCTGCACCAGGTCCGCCCATATTAGCTTGTTGTAGCGGTGTGTAAATGAGGTAAGGTAAGCTACAGATGGCTACTTGAGACACCCGGCGATGTATCTAGCTGTAGATGTAACGTAGCGTAGCGCACCTTGTGGCGGCGTGTAAAGGTGGTGCGTTTCCCGTTTGTAACCGTTTGGGCGTGCTCGTGCACATGAAGTAGCGGGTTGTATCCATCCTGTTGTAGCGGCGTGTAAAGGTACCTTTAGGGTGGCTTTACACGCTCAGATATCTGAAACGATATAGTTTGGAATGTCACGTGACTGGGATCGTTTTGACATCGTTAGTGCGTTGTCAAATTGCAAGGATATCGTTAATGATATGTAATTTGGCAACGCGCCAGCGTCGTTCATTACAACTTTGTGAACGATTGGATAAAGTGACAGGAATAGGGGAATTCAGAACAATATCGTTCATCTTGGTGTCACACTGAACGATGCTGCACTTTGCTGGAGCGGTAATTGGACGACGAACGATAAAAGTGAGGTCCTGAGCACACTTTTGAAATGTTCGATCCAACGATTTTTCCTTCAGATATCCTGCGTTTACACGCAACGATGCAAAAATGATATCGTTTGAACAATGTCAAAAGTGTGACGTTTAAACGATATCGTTTCAGATATCTGAGCGTGTAAAAGCCACCCTTAGGAGCAGCCATTCTTTTTCTAGGTCCTTTGGGGGATGACAAACAGCGTTTCTGTTTAACGGAATGAGGCTGTTTGGAAGATGTAGTATCTGAGGGCCTTTACTAGGTCCCAGGTATGAAGCTGCTTTTGAAGCAGCGTGCCGGAGCTGGGCAAAGGGATGGTAGGATGATGTCCTCATTGAGGTGGAGGTGGGACACCACCTTGGAGGTCCCAGGCGGCCACGGGTGTCTTGTAGGGGGGCAGTATGTCCAGGGGCGGACTGGCCCGGCGGGAGATCGGGAGATCCCCCGGGGGGCCCCGACACATTTTAGCCCCGCCCACTTAGTCACGCCCCCATACCCCCCCTGGGCCCGAGATGCGTCTGTGACAGTGTGAGGGGCCCCCCCGGCCCCCGGTATTATCACTAATCATATCGGCGCACTGCCAATATGATTAGTGAATGATTATGTTCTTGATAGTTGTCCTCTTGCAGCAGCAAAGCACGGAGAGAGCTCTCCGTGCTTTGCCTGCTGTGGTGCCGCTCAGCCTCCTCTGCGCAGCGCGACACTGCCGGCGCGTGCGCAGATGGAGACAGTCTCAGCCTGCGATAACTGTCTCCATCCAGGCTGTGTCTGCAGCGCAGCCGGCAGAGTCACTGTAGAGGAGAGCGGGCTGAGGACCGTCACCCGCCGTCGCCCCAGCAGACCCGCAGACAGTCAGGCGGCAGCCCAGGCATGGTGACTATAAAGGCGGTTGGCCAGGGCAGGACTCAGAGACTTTGTTTAGGGGGGGCAGGGGGGGTGAGCAGTGTGTTAGGTCGTCCTGCAGTGCTGAGTGACTGAGGAGCCCATTCTGATTCTTCCATAAGAAATGGGCTCCTGAGCCATCATCAGTCTGGGGCCTGGGGGTCCCAGACCGTGCTGCAGCCTCCACCATCCAGTGACACCTGCTGGGGGCCTGTAGTGTGAGGAGATGCTGCTGCTTCTACTACTGCCCCCAGCATGGTGCCCTCAGGGAGGTCCCACAGGGCATGACAGGCCTTAGTATGAAGCAAACACTGTGTGAGCTCCCTGATGGCACCATACTGGGGTGCAGTGAGAGCCTAACCTCACGGAGCCCCATGATCTCTATGTGCGCCTATGTGTGGGCCCCATGATCTCTATGTGCGCCTATGTGTGTGCCCCATGTTGATCTCTATGTACGTCTCTGAGTGGGCCCCATGAAATCTATGTGCGCTTATGTGTGGGCCCATGATCTCTATGTGTGGGCCCCACGATGATCTCTGTGTACGCATCTGGGTGGGCCCCATGATCTCTGTGTGCGCCTTTGTGTGGGCCCCATGTTGATCTATATGTACACATCTGAGTGGGCCCCATGAAATCTATGTGCGCTTATGTGTGGGCCCATGATCTCTATGTGTGGGCCCCACGATGATCTCTGTGTACGCATCTGGGTGGGCCCCATGATCTCTGTGTGCGCCTTTGTGTGGGCCCCATGTTGATCTATATGTACACATCTGAGTGGGCACCATGAAATCTATGTGCGCTTATGTGTGGGCCCATGATCTCTATGTGTGGGCCCCACGATGATCTCTGTGTACGCATCTGAGTGGGCCCCATGATCTCTGTGTGCGCCTATGTGTGGGCCCCATGTTGATCTATATGTACGCATCTGAGTGGGCCCCATGATCTCTATGTGCGCCTATGTGTGGGCTGCATGATGATCTCTATGTACGCATCTGAGTGGGCCCCTTGATCTCTATGTGCACTTATGTGTGGGCCCCATGATGATCTCTATGTACGCATCTGAGTGGGCCCCATGATCTCTATGTACACCTCTGAGTGGGCCCCATGATCTCTATGTGTGCCTATGTGTGGGCCCCATGATCTCTATGTGCGCCTATGTGTGGGCCCCATGTTGATCTCTATGTACGTCTCTGAGTGGGCCCCATGAAATCTATGTGCGCTTATGTGTGGGCCCCATGATGATCTCTATGTACGCATCTGAGTGGGCCCCATGATGATCTCTATGTACGCATCTGAGTGGGCCCCATTCTCTATGTGCACTTATGTGTGGGCCCCATGATGATCTCTATGTACTCATCTGAGTGGGCCCCGTGATCTCTATGTGCGCCTATGTGTGGGCCCCATGAGGATCTCTATGTACGCATCTTAGTGGGCCCCGTGATCTCTATGTGCGCCTATTTGTGGACCCCATGATGATCTCTATGTACGCATCTGAGTGGGCCCCGTGATCTCTATGTGCGCTTATGTGTGGGCCCCGTGTTCTCTATGTGCGCTTATGTGTGGGCCTGTGATCTCTATGTGCGCTTATGTGTGGGCCCCATGAGGATCTCTATATACGCATCTGAGTGGGCCCCATGATCTCTATGTGCGCTTATGTGTGGGCCCCATGATGATCTCTATGTACGCATCTGAGTGGGCCCCGTGATCTCTGTGCTCTTATGTGTGGGCCCCATGATGATCTCTATGTACGCATCTGAGTGGGCCCCATGATGATCTCTATGTACGCATCTGAGTGGGCCCCATTCTCTATGTGCACTTATGTGTGGGCCCCATGATGATCTCTATGTACGCATCTGAGTGGGCCCCATGATCTCTATGTGCGCTTACATGTGGGCCCCATGATGATCTCTATGTACGCATCTGAGTAAACCCCGTGATCTCTATGTGCGCTTATGTGTGGGCCCCATGACGATCTCTATGTACACATCTGAGTGGGCCCCATGATCTCTATGTGCGCTTATGTGTGGGCCCCATAATGATCTCTATGTGCGGTTCTGAGTGGGCCCCGTGATCTCTATGTGCTCTTATGTGTGGGCCCCATGATGATCTCTATGTACGCATCTGAGTGGGTCCCATGATGATCTCTATGTACGCATCTGAGTGGGCCCCGTGATCGCTATGTGCGCTTATGTGTGGGCCCCATGATGATCTCTATGTACGCATCTGAGTGGGCCCCATGATGATCTCTATGTACGCATCTGAGTGGGCCCCATGATCTCAATGTACGATCCCTGAGTGGGCCCCATGATTTTTATACACGCCCTTGACTGTGCCCCATATTATCTATGTACGCCTATGATTTGGCCCCATGATCTTTATGCACGCCCCTGAGAGTGCCCATTGATCTCTATGTACGCCCCTGATTGGGACCCACATCCGCCCCTTATGCGGCCCCTGTAATCTCTATGTGGTCCTGAGCCTCGCCTCCATGTGGCAGTAGTAGGAGCAGCATCTCCATAGTGTGGCATTCACACTACATGCTGTACTATACAGGACTCCCAGCCAGCAGCAGAACGGATGAGAAGGTAACTGCCTGGGACCCTTAGCTGAGGCTGGCAGGACAAACTACTGGGCAATGGCCATGATTATCATGCCCATTGGCCAGCATGTTATGCCAGCCTCTGGTGGTACTATCATGCATGCACATTGCCCAATATGTCCTGCCAGCATCTTTGGTACTATCATGCCCCCCCAGCATGTCCTGACAGTCACTGGTGGTAGTACTAGCATGATAGTACCACAGAGGCAGGCAGTACATACTGGGCAATGGGCATAATAGTGCCACAAAGGCTGGAAGGACATACTGGGCAATGTGTATGATAGTACCATCAGTAGACTGACTAGGCGGTATCCAGGGCTCTGTCTCCCCTCCTCGCAGCTGTTAACATTGCGTTTACGCTGTCCATTGCAACGGATCCGTTGTAAATCAGCACAAATGCAATGTACCGTAGACTTGCATTGCAAAAATGCATTCTAACGCTTGCAAAAATAGCCATGTGTTTGAAAGTATGCATTATTTGCAATGCACAGGAAACACGGTCGGCGGCTGGAGGCCAGCTGAGCGCTTCTATCACTTACAGGTGTGTTCTACTGTTATTCTGTGCCTGCTCATCTCTGTCAGCAGACATATTGTCTGATTGCAAAGATGTAGCAGAGCTGAAGACAGAAGACCTGTGTATTACGTCTGAGCAAGGATTTTTTTTATTTACTAAAGATGGAGTCCCTAAATGTGTTTGAGTTTTATTAAACATCTATTTTCTCTGTGTTGTGTTTTTTTTCTGTTTACTAGAAAGTCATGGTGGCCATGTCTAGTTTGGCGTGATGCCATGAATTTCAGGGTTAGTACCAACTGATAATACAAAGCTGGTACTAACCCCTTTATTACCCAGCGTGCCACCCCCCCACCAGGGCCACTGGAAGAGCCGAATAAAGCGCCTGGAAATGGCGCTATGATGACTGCGCCAATTCCATGGGTAGCTGTGGGCTGCCGTTTTCAGCATCGGGGGCCCAGAATGCTTGGGCCTTACCATGCTGAGAATCCCAGCCCCCAGCTGCCGATCAAGATATGGCGGGAGCTCACTCATTTTTTTTTTAATAATTTATAAAAAAATATTGGGCTTTCCTGACTTTTGATCACCATCGAAGGTAAAGCCAGGCAGCTGGGGGTGGCAGGCCGTAGCTGTCCGCTTTATCTGCGGTGAGAATCAAAAATTCTGCAGAGCGCAACGTCATGTTTTTAAAAATTATTTATTTTCACACTTCTATATGTGACAGACCACAACAGCTAATCACAGATGCGGTCAAAGAGGATGGGCATCTGTGATTGGCTGTTCGAGTAATCTACAACCAGCCCATACATTCTAGAACGGGCTGCGTTCAGGTTACCTAAGCAGCCAATCACAGATGCCCATTCTCTGTGTCAGTGTCTGTGATTAGCTGTTGGGCCTGTCACACATATGTGTGAAAACAAATAAATACTAAAAAAAACATGACGTAGCGCTCCGCAGATTTTTTGATTCTCAGCGCAGATAAAGCAGACAGCTACGGGCTGCCACCTCCAGCTCCCTGGCTTTACCTTGGCTGGCAATCAAAAGACAGAGAAGCCTAATATTTGTTTTAAACTTATGTAAAATATCTATATTTTTTTAAATGTGTGGGCTCCCGTGATATGTTGATTGCCAGCCAGGTTAAACAAGGCAGCAAGGGGCTGGGATTCTCAGCATGGTAAGGCCCAAGCTTTCTTGGCCTCCCACACTGAAAATCGCAAACCACAGCCACCCCTGAAAATGGTGCATTCATCATAGCACCATTTCCAGGCACTTTACCCAGCTCTTCCAGTGGCTCTGGTGGTGAGTAGCACCCTGCGTAATAAAAGGGTTAGTACCAGGCCAGCTTTGTATTATTAGCTGGTACTAAGCCCAAACTTCATGGTGTCATGACAAATTAGACATGGCCAACATGAATTTCTAGTAAACAGAAATGAATTTTTTTTTTAACTTAAAAATAAAAAAAAACACATTTAGGGACACCATCTTTAATTAAAGAATCCTTGTTTTGACGTAATCCACGGGTCTTTTGTCTTCAGCTCTGCTACATCTTTGCCATCAGACAAATATGTCTAATGACAAGGATGAGCAGGCACAGAATGACACTGGAGCACTGTTACTATGTAGTGCGGCACTATGTTTCTTTTTTTGTCATTTCATGTATTGTAGAAATCTTGGGAAAAGTGTGGATTGTGCTCTGGAAGTGAGTCAGGTATAGCTAACTATGTTATTTTCTGCAGAGATGAGTCCTACATAGAAGACGTGATATCGGTCTGCGACAGATAAAGAACTTCACCTAGAGACATCACTCGTGAGTATGTGTATAAGGCTAGGGTCACACTTGCAAAATGTTAAGTTCTCTGCGTTGGTTGCATAGAACTTAGAATTTTTTTCTCACTACGCAGCCTTCACGCAGGCTGAGTAGCGGCGAATGTGGCCCCTAGCAACCCTGCAGGGAGTGCAATTTGCACCACGCACAGGGGAACGCATCGTGATGCGTTCCCCTGTGCGTGGTGCATGCGTAGTGCATATTGCACTCCCCATAGCCCGCTGTGTAGCTGGTATCCAGGAAACACAGCGGGGTGCTAGGGGCCGAGTTCGCCGCTTCTCAGCCTGCGTGAAGGCTGCGTACAGGCTGCGTAGGGAGAAAAAAAAATGTAAGTTCTATGCAAACAACGCAGGGAACTTAGAATTTTGCAAGTGTGACCTTAGCCTTACTTATACACACACACTGACACTATATACAGAGCTCCTGTGTAGAATGTCAATGGTGATCATTGCATTGCCTGTACACTGACACTATATGCAGAGCTTTTTTACATTTTTATTAATTTAGTATTATTTGTCACTATGTGGTGGCATTATGTACTTTGGTCATGACATTACGGTATTTGTCCCTTGTATGTAGTATTATTCGGTCACTATGTGGTGGTAATATGAGGTCTCATGGTGTCGCAGTATTTATACCTTATATGTGGTAGCATTTGATCATTATGGTTTTATGTGCTTTGGTAATGGTGTGGCAGTATTTGTTCCTTGTATGTGGCATTATTTAGGTACTATGTCATGGTAATATGTGATCTGGTCACGGTGTAGTGGTATTTCAGACTTGTATCTGGTAATATTGGTTTTGGTAGAGTGGATTGTGGTCGGTCATTTGTTTTATCTGATATCAATAAGGGGAATCTTCTTTATTTCCAAAACATATTAAATACTTGGTATTTAACCCCTCCCTGTCCTGTGACATATCAGCAGAGATGCAGTCAGGGTGTGTGCACACGATCAGTGTATGCAGCGTCTTGCTTCTGCATCTAAAACGCTGCGTAGTACAGTACAAGCATAGTGGATGGGATTTCAAGAAATCCCATCCTCACTATTCTTTACCCACCCACAGCGTGTTTGGAGCTGCGGTGCAGGTTGCCGGCTGTCCCCCCCCCCTCTGCAGCATGTTTATTTCATGCTGCGGAGTCGGAAGCGGCTGTCAGAGAGAAGCCGCCCGGCACCCGCCGCACACGGTGAGTACAGGGCGGCTGCGGTCTCCCTGCGGCCACCCACGGCTTCACTCAGGTCCGGAGGAGCCGCGTCCAACACGCAGCTCCGCCGGACCGTGTGCACGCACCCTCACAGAGGTTCTCCAGAGAAAGAAAGTTGAGCATTTGGTGAGATTTTCACCTCAGTATTTATAAGACAAAACCAGAAGAGGGTGAGAAATGTAGAAAAAAATTACCTGTGATTGCTCCACTCCTGGTTTTGTCTTACAAATACTGAGGTAAAAAACTCACCAAATGCTCAAAATGCCACATTCTTCTGATGGTGCGGATTCCACCAATAAATAAGTGATCACCTTCCTAACCTGTGCATCGCTGAGAACTTGTTTTCACCAAAAAATCCCTTTAATGCAAACTACAGTAATTGTACATCACAGTAATGGTGAGCGCACAGTGAGGTGCAGGAGCCGCCTGGGTTTTACAGTCCACGCTACACTATAATGGGTATAACGGATAACAGGTATTTGCATATAGCTGAAGAATGGGTGGGCCCGGGTGGGTGGGCTCGGGTCGGTGGGCCCCTGGAGTCAATTTTCCTGGTGGGCCCCAGACACCCCAGTCCGGCGCTGAGTATGTGCACGACCCTTTGGATGAATATTTTGACCTGTTGTTTAGGTGTTGTCATGCGTTGGAATAGAATGCTAAGGGCAGAGATTTCGCCATTGATGGAGCTGAGTGCTAGACCTGAGCTTAGACCAGCTTGAAGAAGCTCCAGGACTGTAGGGATGGAAAAAAGGGGGTGGGTTACAGTTGCGGTCTTTGCACCAACGGAAAAATGTTCTGTAGGTGCGTTTTTTTTTCTTGGGGCATTAATCATGGTGGTCATGACCTCTGGTGAAACAAAACCTGTTTGGGTCAGGAGCCAGGATTAAATAGCCACGCTGTTAAAGACAGGGCCCTCAACTTCTGGTGGCAAATGGAGCCCTGGGTTAGAGGGTCCGGTCGGTTCGGGAGTGTCCAAGGTGCGTCAGCGAGGAGCTATCTGAGCTCTACGTACCATGCCCTTCGTAGCTAGTCTGGGACGATGAGTATTACTTGAACCCTTTCTGCTTTGATCTTTCTGATCACTCGCTGGGTCAGCGACAGTGGGGGAAAGGTGTATGGGAGTTAGAATTGGCGCCAAGGTAGGACCAGCTTGTAGCTTCAGAATGTTGATTAGGAGGTGTGACTCTAGGGGCGTCCAGCGGCCCTGGGTCGTGCATTGACGATAGATGGGCCCCGAGCTGAGTAGGCTGGCATCAGTGGTTACAAGTAGCCACTGGACTGGGAGGAAGGCTTTCCCTTGTGTTAGATAGGGTGGCCGTGTCCACCAGGTGAGTGCCTTTTTGACTTGTGTGGGTAGGCGGTGCTTGCGGTAGAGGCTGAAAGGACTTTTGTCCCAGGCTAAGAGGGGGCCAGTTGCAAGGGTCGAAAGTGTAGCTGAGCGAAGGGAACTGCCGCCATTGCCGCTACCATTCTTCCCAGGACCTCCATGTCAAAACTGATGGATTGAGGAGTACGACTGCAGAGTGTAAGCTCCTTTGCGGATCGTTGTCTTTGTCTTGAGGAAGTATGACTAGCTCCTGTGCGGTGTCTAAGGTCATCCCTAGAAAGTTTATAGTTTGGACAGGGACAATTTGTCTAGGTTTACATGCCACCCTAGGCGGGAGAGCGTGTTCATTGTTATTTGGACACATTCGAGGCATGTTTGAAAGGATGGGCCTTTGATTAGCAGGTCGTCTAGTTAAGGGAGGACGACCCCTGCCCGCGAGTGAAAGATGGTCATGACGGCCGCCATGACTTTTGTGAATACTTTGGGTGCGGTTGCGAGGCCAAAGGGCAGTGCGACGAAATGAAAGTGGCGTTTTTGAACTGCGAACCGCAGATATTTTTTGGTTTGGAGGAAAAATGGGGATGTGGAGATATGCGTCCTGTATATCGACGGTTGCTAACAACTTCCTTTCTTCCATTGATGCGATTATTGAGTGTAGGGATTCTATTCTGAATTGTCAGATCTTTACAAATTTGTTGAGATCCAGGATGGGACGTACCATACTGTCTTTTTGGTACTGGTGCTATGACACCGGTTTTGAGTAGTGAGTTGATGGCCTTGAAAAACGGGTGTCGTTTGTTTTGGATGAGAGCGGGGTATTCCGGTCCCCGCGGGTAGGCCGCGCTGTGGCTGTGTTAGCAGTTGAGGAGGGCCATCCCGATATCCCATGAGGGATGCGGAGTCATGATTGTGGCTGTGGGTGGCAACAGGAACGCTTGAGCCTTTTTTGGGGAAGAAATTTGCTTTTTCCCCCCATGCCTTCGGAGATGAGTTGATCAAGCTTTTCACCGAATAGGCGACCACCTTGGTAGGGTAGGTTTATGAGGGATCTTTTAGATGCGGAGTCCGAGTGCCAGCCTCTGAGCCAGAGGGTTTGGCGCATAGAAATGGCATTCGCCATTGCCAACGCGGAGTACTAAGCGGTTCGCTTTGAAGGCAAAGGAGCCGACACTGGCCAGGGGGTACCCGGATCCTGTGTTTTCTTAGGCGTGCAGTATGCTGCGGTGCTGGGCTGAAGGGCTTCTGCTTCAGAGGCACAGAAAAGAGGGCTGTGTGGTTGATGATTTTTGAGTCACTCCTGTACTGGAATCCACAACATTCAGTTCAATAAAAGTACAGTCGTTTGCATTAGTCACTACAACCACACACACATTACAGCTTGGATTAGTGTGTGAGCTTTCTGTAGCCCTCACTTGGTGGTGGTGGGGTTAGGGGAGGGCTAGGTTGTAGCCTTGTGCTCGTCTATGTACGTGGGGCTGCTGCTGTGCCCCACATTTACGCTCTTTGTCTGAGTTTCGCGCCGGCAGTGCGCTTCAGGGCATGGAGCCACCATGTGGTGAAGTGGAGGCTGCTGCTGAGCACCGGATCCCTTGGGGCTGGATCGGTTTTATTGTGAGCAGGATGTCCTCAATCACCAACTTCTTGGTTTGAGAGGGTGAGAGGTGGCAACATGAGCGCTCTGTTATGCAGGAGGATGAAGTGGGTTATGCGCTGCAGATGCCTAGAGGCTCTGGGAGAGAGCAGAGCCATTTGTACATTCTATCTTCCTTCCACGGGAAGGGGGGGGGCGGAGCGATAGTGGAGCCCTTTGAGGGGTCCGTCGACCTTACACAGGGGAGAGCAGGGATTCTGGCAGGAGCTTCGGCCCCATGCCTTGAACTTACCGGCGGTGTGCGTCCTGGCATAGAGCCACCGCAGCTGGAGGGGGAATGGTGCCCTGTGTGTCCAGGCTGCTACACCGGATCCCTTGGGGATGGACCAGTGCGGTGGCTGGGCATGCTGGCGGCCTCAATCACCTGCTCCTTTGTTGGAGATGAGAGGTTCTGCGCTTGTGCCCCCTTGCATCCCTCTGTCCTGCAGAGTAATGCTATGGGTATGCATGGTGGCTGCCTGCATGGTCTGGGGTAGGGAGAGCTGAGCCCCTTTATGGGGGTCTGTTGCCCCTCCAATGGTTGGGTGCGCTGCCTTGGGTCCCCCATGCTCTATGTAGAGCGACGACTTTGGCGTATAGTAAAAAGTAAAAATAAGAATTAAATAGTAAAAATACAAAGTAAAAATTAAATGGTCGATGTGGTCTGAGCTACAGATCACATGTGCCTCCTTGCAACACTAAGCAAAAACTGACTAGCTACGCCCACGGACGGGTGTATACTGCAGGAAGGACTTAACTTTTTCTATACTTAGTGCCACCTCTTAGTGGCAGAAAAGCATATATCCATGGTCCTGTGCCCCCCCCCCCCCCCCCCCCCAATGATGCAAAGGAGAAAAGTAAACACTAATAGAAAGAAGGAAGGCCTGCACTCATCTCAGAATTGCTGGAGTGAATACGATAACAAGATTAAGGTAATTTCTTAAAGCATATTTAAACTTTCAATAAACTGTGCATCAATCAATAGTCCAGTACACTGTATGTTCTCTGTATGCTTGATGCTTGTTTTTTTTTTTCTGAATGCATGTACTTTTTGGAGGCTAGCTTCTATACAATATACAGGGAAAATACAGTAACAGGATTGATGAGGACTTGTATAGGTATAGAAGTCAAAGCATCAAGTTATTAGCTCTGTGTGATCAGTTTCATTGTTCCTGGAGTATGATACACAACAAACTTTCTCCCTCCCTCCTCCCCTTTTCATACTGTGATGCAATCTGATGTGAAACATTTAGTGAGCTGTACCCCAAGAAAAGCCCGAGATTGGAAATTCATAGTAAAGCTATCTAACAACATATTTTTACAAACTTTATATTTGTCATCTGTACTATTGCTTTATGCAGTTTTATTTCAATCTAAAATTATACAGTGGGGAAAGTAAGTATTTGATACACTGTCGACTTGGCACGTTTTTCCACCTACAAAGAATGGAGAGGTCTGTAATTTTTATCATAGGTACACTTCCACTGAGACACAGAATCTACAGGAAACGTCTGACCTCTGTAACTGCAAACAGAGAGTGAATTTATATGATTGCAAAATGTCTAAGAAGCTGCCTATCAAGTCCACTGCATTTGAGCATTTCACAGTGAGTGTCAATGTATGACAAGTGACTCAGATGAAAACAAATTATGTGATGCCAAAATCAGTGCATACTCAGGCAGTGATAAAAATGCTCCTACAAGAGCATCCAGTCTAAAAACGCATTTACAACACTTCCACCTAGAAGTTTTCAAAGCTGTAACTGTGAAAGGTAACAGCAGCACCAAGAAACCAGTGCCCAGCACTTCCTGCCAGCAGGCAAAGAAGGAGGAAAAAGCATCTCAAACATCATTAACAAGATAATTTGTAAGTGACAAAGTTACAATGACAGCAGATATGTTTAAAAGACATCTCATACAGCTTGTTGTGAAGGACAGTGTACCATTATCATTATTAGCACAACCAGCTTTTACAGCTCTTAATGGAGAAATGGCCCACGAACTTGGTGTTTCTCTGGAAAGAGAAAGTATTAGAAAATTAGTGATTGAAGAAGGCCTTAAACAAAAGGAAGATCTTAAAAATACTCTTAAAACACGCATCATGTTTCTTAAAATGGAAGCCTTCACACATCACAGAGTGAACTATTTTTCCATATACGTTTGTGACAAAGAAATTGTTACCAATACACTGGCAGTAAAAGATACTAAAGCTCATCACACCAGCCAGTTTCTCCAGGCCTTAGTGAAAAGTTCTGCAAGATTACAAACTCAAAAAAGAACAGGTTTTTGCTATTGTAACGGACAATGCTTCAAACATGATAAATTCAATTAAATTAATGAACGAGAGTAATGAAGATGAACAACAGCTAGAAGAAAATTTAGGATTCAGTATGTTTGAGATGGAGGGCCACATTCAGGGCCGGACTGGGACTAAAAAGCAGCCCTGGAAAACCACCCCCACCAGCCCACACACTATATCACCCATCAGCCCCAACACGTAAATTTTGCTTTTCCATTGTCATGGCCCTCACCACTTTCTTAAATAAGTTATTTGAAGAGGCGCATGTGAATGGTGCAGCAGAGGGAATAATCAACCACAGCTCCATTTACATGGTGCTCTTCAAAGCTCCGTTTCTCAGGATTGTGGGGTCCCAGTGGTCAGACACACAGACACAGCCAGCCAAACACACAGCCAGACAGCCGCACACAGCTAGCCACATAGACAGCACCAGCCACACAGACAGCCACATACAAACAGCCAGCCACATAGAGAGCACACAGACAGACAGCCACATAGCAGCCACACAACAGCACAGCCAGCCACACACAGAGCCACAGCCAGCCACACAGAGCCACAGCCAGCCACACAGAGCCACAGCCAGCCACACAGAGCCACAGCCAGCCACACACACAAAGCCAGCCACAGCCAGACACACACAGAGCTAGCCAGCCGCACACAGCTAGCCACATAGACAGCCACCAGCCACCACAAACAGCCAGCCACATAGACAGCCACCAGCCAGCCACACGACCACAGCCACACATAACACACAGCCAGCACAAGACAGCACAGCCACACACACAACAGCCACTACAGCCATCAGCACAAAAGACACGGCGCAGCCAGCCACACAGCCAACCAGCCGCACACACAGCCATACAGTCAACCACACAGTCAGCCACACACAGCCAAGCAGCCCCAGCCACACACAGTCAGCCACACACAGCCATGCAACATCAGCCACACACAGCCAGCCACAGACACGTAGCCACAGCCACACATAGTCAGCCACACAGACAGGAAAACAGACACACAGCCAGCCACATAGCCATGCAGCCCCAGCCATACACACAGACAGCCACAGCCACACAGTTTGCCACACAGGCATATAGTCAGCCACACAGCACAGCCATACAGTCAGCCACACACAGACACAGTCAGCCACACAGCCAGCCACATCCATACAGCCTCAGCCACACACAGATATAGTCAGACACAGTCAGCCACAGCCACGCAGCCCTGTCACACAGTCAGCTACAGCCACACACAGTCAGCTACAGCCACGCAGCCCCAGCCACACACAGTGAGCTACAGCCATGCAGCCCCAGCCACACACAGACACAGTCAGCTACGCAGCCCCAGCCATAGACACAGTTAGCCACACACAGACACAGTCAGCCACACAGCCAGGCACACTCAGCCACATCCATACAGCCTCAGCCACACACAGATACAGTCAGACACAGTCAGCTATACAGCCTGCCACAGCCACGCAGCCCTGTCAGTCAGCTACAGCCATACAGCCCCAGCCACACACAGCAGTCAGCAGCCACACAGCTCACTCAGCCACACAGTCTGTCACACACAGTCATGCAGCCCCAGATACACAGCCAGTCCATACTTACAATAGTCAGCCACACACACAGTAAGAGAGGAGAGAGAGGCACACATACACACTACTCACGACCACCAGCAGCTGCTGCAGCCCATTTTGCTGGCTCCCGCGCTGTGTAACAACTTCCGGGGCCTGCAGTAGAGATGGAGGCGGGGCCAAAGAGATTGACTGACTGGAGAGATAGGGCTCACAGATGAGATGAGGGGGCATGGCCTGGAGGAAATTGGGGCCCACCCTCTGACCTCTCCTCCTGCCCCTTCTCCTGTCAATCTCCTCGGGCCCTAACAGCTGTCAGAGCAGAGCAGTCATGCTCTGCCGGCCCCTGGTGCTCTCCTCTGATGTCTTATCAGCTTGGCAGCCCAGCCACTGGTGCTCCCCAGTCCCTGCTATTCCGGCAGGTGGTGGCTGCAAAGTAATTTAAAGCCGCCCTGCGGCCCGAGGAGCAGGTGCTGTGGCCCCGCCCACTTCACAACGAACGGCCCATCGGGAAAAGTCCCGCCTCTCCCAATGGTCAGTCCGGGCCTGGCTACAGTGCTGTTCATGTAACTGAGGAACAAACAGATATTTCAACAGAACTGCAAAATTATACTTTAGAATTAGATCTTGTTGAAGTTGCTTCAAAACACTTTCATATTCATCACATGCGCCGTGTGTTGTGCATACCCTCAGCTGGCAAAAGAGGGACATGCTGGAAATGTGACTGGTGAAGTGAGGAAATTGGGTATTGCCATCAGAACCCCAAAATTGATTCCATCTTGAAGTGACGTGCTGGGAAAGGGGCAATAGTCAAGCCACTTGGTGTAGCAGTACTTATTTAATGATTGACCTTTTGCTTGAACTATAACCTTTTTTTTATAGATATAGCTAACCCTCCGGTAACCCTAAATGAAGGTCAATGGACACAGGTGGCTGAATTGAAGGAATTGCTTTATCACCCATTTACCGTGACTAACAAATTAGAAGCCGAGGATTTAACTCCTGGCATTTTCATAAAGGAGTGGAAGAACCTGCTATTTTGTCTGTCCCAAAGGTTTAATTGCAGATGGCATTTCTGCTTCAACGAAAAGGAGAGACACAGCTATTGGAAAATAAAATTCTTCTGACAGCTGTTTATAAGGACCCAATCATCGTATACTGCTTGATGATCAACAGCTTAGGGCAGCTTCACACTGCGGCACGATCCGGTCCGTGGCTGTCCGGGATGACCCTGAGAGCCGCGGACCGGAAGAGCACACAGGACTGGAGGGCCAATATACCCTCTGGTCTGGTGTGCAGCCGCACGCAGTTCCCGATGCTGATAAGTCAGCGGATGCCGCGGTCCTGACCTGTCAGCGGCTGCAGCTACGTGCGCTGCACACCGGCCTGGAGGGCATATTAGCCCTCCAGTCCTGTGTGCTCTTCTGGTCCGCGGCTGTCAGGGTCATCCCGGACTGGATCATGCCGCAGTGTGAAGCCGCCCGTACGAAAGGAAAAGAGCTCCGGAGGTAGCAGTTAGGATGAGTGGCCTACAGCGACTCCGCCTAGCCCAACAGGTCAAGGAATTTGAGAAGGCTTGCCAGGGAACCATCGTCATGATAGGCTGAAACATGACTGGTGCTTGAGGATGATGGGTGGCCTACAGGACTGCCAGGCGCAAGAGGACTTGGGACCTGACAGGGGTGCTTCCCTCATCAGATGAGTTTAACGTTGACAAATATTTGGATGACCTGGATCAGGCAAAGCGTTGCTGTAGGGAAAAATATTTCACTCTGTCTCCTGTAGCAAGCAGATTGACCATATTTCAGCAAAAGTTTTCACTTACTTTAAAAAAAAAAAAAAAAATAGAAAAATTCAATCGTTCATCAAAAATGACTGTACAAGAGGCAATTCCTTTATGTCTGGAGATTGTTAGAGATGTTGCCTATGCGGTTATGGCTTTGCCTCCAACCCAAGTTAGGCTGGCTTCAGACTTGTAGATGCATCTGCAGCGTTTTGCAGATGCATCTGCATGCAGACCGCGGCCCCTATGTTTATAATGGAGCGCACGGCGATCTGCAGATGCTTGCAGACCGCCGTGCGCTCTCATTGCCCGCCATTAGTGATCTGTGCGCACGCGGATGCCTGCGCACAAATCACACACTCCCGCCCGCACCATGGACGCGAGATGTTGCGTCCCTGGTGCGGGCGGGAGTGTGTGATTTGTGCGCAGGCATCCGCGTGCGCACAGATCACTAATGGCGGGCAATGAGAGCGCACGGCGGTCTGCAAGCATCTGCAGACCGCCGTGCGCTCTATTATAAACATAAGGGCCGCGGTCTACATGCAGATGCATCTGCAAAACGCTGCAGATGCATCTGCAAGTCTGAAGGCAGCCTTAGTGTAGAGAGGTTGTTCTCTCGCCTTAAAATTATTAGGTCAGATTTGAGGTCATCTATGAAGGAGGATCTGATGGAGATGATTCCATTTCTTAGAACAAATTCAGAGACTACACAAATATTATTTAGTATGTTTTTGCTTAAAACTGTTTTTTTTGCCATTAACAGTGCTTATAATTATATATATATACATATACAACACACACACACACACACACACACACACACACACACACACACACACACACACAGTACAGACAAAAAGTTTGGACACACCTTCTCATTCAAAGAGTTTTCTTTATTTTCATGACTATGAAAATTGTAGATTCACACTGAAGGCATCAAAACTATGAATTAACACATGTGAAATTATTTACTTAATGTGTGAAACAACTGAAACTAGGTCTTATATTCTAGGTTCTTCAAAGTAGCCTTTTGCTTTGAATACTGCTTTGCACATTCTTGGCATTCTCTTGATGAGCTTCAAGAGGTAGTCATCGAAAATGGTCTTCCAACAGTCTTGAAGGAGTCCCCACAGATGCCTAGCACTTGTTGGCCCTTTTGCCTTCACTCTGCGGTCTAGCTCACCCCAAACCATCTCAATTGGGTTCAGGTCTGATGACTGTGAAGGCCAAGTCATCTGGCATAGCACCCCATCACTCTCCTTCTTGGTCAAATAGCCATTACACAGCCTGGAGGTGTGTTTGGGGTCATTGTCCTGTTGAAAAATGACTGATGGTCCAACTAAACGCAATCCGAATGGAATAGCATTCCGCTGCATGATGGTGTGGTAGCCATGCTGGTTCAGTATGCCTTCAATTTTGAATAAATCCAACAGTGTCACCAGCAAAGCACCCTCGCACCATCTCCTCCATACTTCACGGTGGGAACCAGGCATGTAGAGTCCATCTGTTCACCTTTTCTGCATCACACAGACCAGGTGGTTTGAACCAAAGATCTCAAATTTGGACTCATCTGACCAAAGCACAGATTTCCACTGGTCTAATGTCCATTCCTTGTTTTCTTTAGCCCAAACAAGTGTATTCTGCTTGTTGCCTGTCCTTAGCAGTGGTTTCCTAGCAGCTATTTTACCATGAAGGCCTGCTGCACAAAGTCTCCTCTTAACAGTTGTTGTAGAGAGGTGTCTGCTGCTAGAACTCTTTGTGGCATTGAGCTGGTCTCTAATCTGAGCTGCTGTTAACCTGCGATTTCTGAGGTGGTGACTCAGATAAACTAATCCTCCGCAGCAGAGGTGACTCTTGGTTCTTCCTTTCCTGGGGTGGTCCTCATGTGAACCAGTTTCTTTGTAGCACTTGATGGCTTTTGCAACTGCAGTTGGGGACACTTTCAAAGTTTTCCCAATTTTTCAGACTGACTGACTTTCATTTCTTAACGTAATGATGGCCATTAATTTTTCTTTCCTTAGAATTTGTATTATGGCAAGAAAAAAAAGCAGCCAACAGTCTATTCAGTGGGGACTATCAGCTGTGTATCCACCAGACTTCTGCACAACACAACTGATGGTCCCAACCCAATTTATAAGGCAAGAAATCCCACTTATTAAACCTGACAGGGCACACCTGTGAAGTGAAAACCATTTCCGGTGACTACCTCTTGAAGCTCATCAAGAGAATGCCAAGAGTGTGCAAAGCAGTAATCAAAGAAAAGGTGACTACTTTGAAGAACCTAGAATATAAGACATTTCAGTTGATTCACACTTTGTTCAGTATATTATTCCACGTGTTAATTCATAGTTTTGATGCCTTCAGTGTGAATCTACTATAGTCATGAAAATACAGAAAACTCTTTGGATGAGAAGGTGTGTCCAAACGTTTGGTCTGGTGTGTACTGTATATGTAATTGTATTGCATATTAATTTATTACAGTTTGTGTTCTAAAGTTGTATTCCAATAAATATATATTTTATGTTCTAAATATCTTGATTATTGTATCATAAAAATTATTAAATATCTTACATTGTACTACTACAGTAACTATCACTTAAATATAAGCAATATATGTAGGAGTCGGAGTAATAGAAATTGAGGAGTCAGAGGTTTGGCTTACAGACTCCACAGCCCTAACCAGGGCCAGTTTGGTGGCGTTGGATTTAAGGAAATTGAGGGATTTGAGTTGGAGGTTTAGCTTCCCAATTGCACAGCTCTGATTGTATTACAGTAACAATTTTACCCATATGATGTATACAACGTCCAAGGATTTCACAATATGGTATGGATTTTGCCAGTTGTGTGCACATACCCTAGTCTCAGAGCCTGCTGTAAAAACAGATCACCTACATGGGACATATATACAGTTGGCACTTTTGCAAACACATGAACACAACTCCACCTCATGTACATAATTTTTTTTATATATAATATATATTCCTCACTCCCTCCCTGAAAATAAAACAAATAAAAAACCCAGTGTCAGTTCTTACGAAAACCAATGGAAATGTCTACAGCTCAATAGAATATGTTCACATTTTACACCCATCTGAAGGAGGCCTTAGAAACAAAAGCAATTCAGACACAGACACACGGTTTTGTTTCTGCCACTGCGTCATAGTTTATTCTCCTTGCAGTTTACACGTGGCACAGTCTTGAAAGGAAGCATGACGGAAACCTTAAATGGTTTGCAATCACCCCACATTAGTTATTAGACCATCATCCAGGGTGCAGTGATGCCCACACCAGCACTTCAGTCCTGCAGGTTTTCTTCAGAAATGCATAGCACAGGACACAAGCAAAACAATCTTCCAAGACTAGGTATCCTGGCTCCGCAGAAACCATTTTGTCTCCATCTCGGTCACAGGGAAGGTACCATCAGTATAACAAGCTCCCAATGTGCATCCTGACCAAATGTCTTGGTGCAGGCAATTACTGACATAGTATAGTGCCATGTTCCATGGTGATTGCAACAGTCTCAATTATGTGGCCACATGGCTGCCATATAAACAAGAGGGATGGTTGGGATTAAAATGTGAACAGCCCAAATGAAACAAAAAACAAACCACAAGATGGAGGGCAGGGGATGTTTGACACCATTTTATTAATATTTAACTGCAGTGAAAAAATAGAACCTTGTACAAGTGCCATGGTCCAACGTACATCCAGTCCGTATCTATAATATACTTAAGTTTTTTTTGTATTTTTGTTTTTTTCATTTTTCTTTGAACTATTTTTTTCAATGTTTTCATTTTTAAGTGCAGGAAATTGAGTAATCACAGACTCTGAAATAAAAGTTAGCATTGCACGCTAGCGTCACTTTAGTTCAACTTAGAAGTGCCCATTGCCTATACACTAAGGAGACAGCAATTGTGTGAGCTGAAGAATTCATGAGAATGCAGTCCAGATACTAGGCAGTCAGGGTCCGTCTGTTACTTTGTTAGGGATATTCTCATGAACGATTTGATCTTCAACCCACAACCCGGCCATATCTACCGTACAAGCAATAGACTTGTTAAATTGTGTAGATTAAACCATTTCACTGCTTGATGGGTGGAAAAAGCAGAGAGCGCGGCGTACAAATCGTATACCACTGCCCCCCCTGGCTGCAGGAAAGGGTACTTCACATTCTAAACATTTAAGGATTTGATTCTTTGGCACAATTGAGGGCTATCTTTTCTTTACAAAGAATGACGCTGTGAGGGGTGGATAGATCCCTCAAAAGCCTTGCACTTTTTATATGAAAGGGTGGGGGGCACTTTGTTTTTTTTTTTCTACATTTTTTTATCTTACACTTCCCTGCTTCCCCTTGGCCCATTCACAGATTGACAAAAGCAAGTTAATGGCGCAGGATGCCGCTTGCTTACAACAGGACTAGGGAAAAACCAAGCCAGCGTTTCCCTTAACTACTTCGCTGCCAGGGACACCCGCTACGCAGAACATACCTCTGGAAAGGAAACAGTTAATTTTTTTTTTTTTTAATTAAAACAACCTAGAGAAACAGACCTTAATTTTCGTAATCTAGAATGCTCATGTTGTGCATCTGGTAACAAACGGCGGAACTCCTTCAGGTGAACCCAGAAGCATGGTGAACATTAACACCTTCTCTTCAGAATAAACAGGGAAATGACGTTCAGACTGTAGACTGCTATAACCTCCGCACTCACACACACTTGCTCTTGGAGAATATTCCCATACAGATGCCCCTGGTCCTATACTGATGTTAAGGGCAGCTATTAAGAATAAGCTGCATTAAAACACTGGGGCTTGGAGAGGAGAAAAACAAAAACGAAAATAGCCAGATGTAACAACGGACTGAAAAAAGAAAAGAAAGAAAAAAAAAAGAGAAAGTTACACCAGTCACTCCTGCTCTGCCCTGGCCACAAGGCAGTGAGAGCAGACGCCTAATGTGTAAGGCCCGCAGGCCCTGGCTCCTCAGCTGGTGGGTGGATTATGTTTCAGCTCTCACCCCTCGCTCCCAGGAAGTCTGCTCTTCTCACAGCTCTGCTGTGGTCGCATTATCCATGTGGTATGTTTGAAGCCTCACTCAGTCACTCTCGCACTCTCAAACATTCAGTACCCCGCTCATACGTCTCGCTTCCGGGATATAATTTTTTTTTGTTTTCGAAAAGGTTGGAGATTTCCAGTGGGTTTTCAGCTTCACCCAGCCGCTGTGGTCTGAAGACAGAAGAGGTCAGAATAAGAAGATTGTTACAGCACACATCCCCATTACACAAGAAAGTCCCCACGTACCAAGCTTGGTTTTTTAGCTTCCTCAGCTCCTTGGTTGCCCAGGTGGCGAGAGTTTTTGTCTTGTTCACCTTTGATCGTCTGCCCTCTGTCAGTAATTCGTGAATCATCGGCCGAGTTTCCACTAACTTGACAACATCCTTTCCAAACGCCGTGCACAAGTCGCTGTTGGAATAATGACATGTTATAGGCTAAAGCCTTTCGGCAGGAAAATATCACAAAAAAAAAAAAAAAATGGAGAGCCAAGTATCTGACAGACGCCTTAATGTTGGCATCTTCTGCAGACAGCCAGGTCAAATCATATAACCTGCACTTTACAACATGCTGGGAATTTAAGTTTCACAGCAGCTGGATTGCTAAGTGTTGCCGATGCCCGCATCAATTTTTGACATTGTCGTTTAAAGGTAATCGGTCACAGTTAGAAACTATTTACCTGCAGATCAACCCATAAACTGTAGGTGGGTGAATAGATTGGGGGAGGGGAGGGGTGGGAGGGGACAGACCATTAGATAAACTGTTACACACACACACACACACACACACACACACAAACTTGCCAATCACTCATTCCACATATCCTACTTTGTTTTGGGATTTTGTTCCATTAACATCCTGCTACTATAGGGCATAACAGTACGCCTCAAGTCATAGGTGTGAGACTGTTCACACTCTTTGATCTGTTTTTTTTTTGTACTATATTTTGTAGAACTGTTAGCAAGACTAGATCAGTTTGTCTGCAAAAAAAAAAAAAAAAGGCACCCTGCAGGTATAGAGTTTTTGCCGGCTTGATTTTCATTGCAATGGAGAAAAGCCTGGAGAGGACGGATCACTAATTGACATGCTCAGTCTTTCTTCCCCAAATCACGGACCAGTTGAAAAAGCAGCGTCTGATCAGCATTTCTAAAGACTCACTGACTTTGCTGGGCATCACAGAAATTGATCTGTTTTTCCATGCAAAAAATGGATTTAAAGAAAAAAAAAAGAATTTTGTTTACGTACCGTAAATTCTTTTTTCTTGAATCATCAATGGGAGACCCAGACAATGGGGTTTAGGGCACTGCCCTCCGGAGGCCACACTAGGTACTACAAATTTGTAGACACCGTCCCCTCCGCTTATAAACCCCTACCACAGGGAATATCCTCAGTTTGGTCCATAAGCTGCTAGGAGGCAACATAAACCACACCCGAAACATCGGGAAAGAAACCGTGTACAGACGGTCCAACAACCCGGAATAAACTGGCCCCAACTGGGAACAGGTCAAATGCAAAACATCCAACGGAACAACTGGGTGGGTGCTGGGTCTCCCATTGATGATTCAAGAAAAAAAGAATTTACGGTACGTAAACAAAATTCTCTTTTTTCTGATCATCATAATGGGAGACCCAGACAATGGGGATGTCCTAAAGCAAACCCCAGGGCGGGAATGGTTCCTCAAAAAAGACATTGAGATATACGGTCCCCCTCAAAGGTGGGCAACCGCCGCCTGAAGGACCCGCCTGCCCAAACTTGCATCCGCAGAGGCATGGGCATGCACCATATAGTGCTTAGAGAAAGTGTGCAGGCTGGACCAAGTGGCCGCCTGACACACCTGTAGCGCAGAAGCGCGATGTCGCAAAGCCCAGGAGGCACCGACAGCTCTGGTCGAGTGCGCCTTTAAGCCCACCGGGAGAGGCAAACCAGAAGAACGGTAGGCCTCTTGAATGGGTGCCTTGATCCATCTGGCCAAGGTCGATTTTGACGCCGCGGACCCCTTACAGCGACCTGCCGTCAGCACAAACAAGGAGTCCGAACTCCGAAAAGAGGCAGTCCTGGACACATAAATGCGTACAGCCCGTACGAGGTCCAGAGTGTGGAGGTCGCGCTCAACCTGATGAACAGGTGCAGGACAGAATGATGGAAGAACAATCTCTTGGTTCAAGTGAAAAGTGGATACCACCTTTGGCAAGAATTCCGCCCGCGGGCGCAACACCACCTTGTCTTGGTGAACCACCAGAAAGGGTGACTTGCACGAAAGTGCAGCCAATTCAGAGACCCGTCTTAGAGACGTAATGGCCACCAGAAAAAACACTTTCTGTGACAGACAAGAGAGGGAAACTTCTCTCAGTGGCTCAAAAGGCGGTTTCTGCAGAGCCGCCAGGACCATGTTGAGATCCCAAGGGTCCTGCGGTCGCCTATACGGCGGGACCACCCGAGACACCCCCTGTAGAAATTGACGAACTTCTGGGAGGAGTGCCAAGCGCCTGTCAAACAGTACAGACAGCGCTGATACCTGACCCTTCAGGGAACTGAGGGAGAGGCCCAACTCCAAGCCCGACTGCAAAAAAGCCAACAGAGTCGGTATCGACAACGGCCAAGGCGAACGTCCACCAGAGGCACACCAGGTGAAAAAGATTTTCCACGTTCTGTGGTATATCTTCCGTGACACGGGCCGTCTAGCTTGATTCATAGTGGCAACCACCGTAGGAGAGAATCCCCTGGACGTTAGAAGCCAGGCCTCAAGAGCCATGCAGTCAATTTGAGAGCCCCGGAATTGGGGCGGAAGAAGGGGCCTTGCGCGAGTAGATCTGCGCGGTCTGGAAGAGCCCACCGGTTCCCGCCTGACAGTTGCCACAGGTCCGGATACCAGGACCTCCTGGGCCAATCCGGAGCCACTAGAATGGCTGTGCGGCATTCCGTCCTGATTTTCCACAGAACCTTGGGAATCAGTGCCAGGGGTGGGAAAACATATGGTAGTTGGAAGCTGGACCAACGCAGGATTAGGGCATCTGCCCCCAGAGACTGAGGGTCCCACGATCTCGCCATGTATTGTGGCACCTGATGATTCAGCCGCGAGGCCATCAGATCCACGTCCGGGATGCCCCATCTGCTGCAGATGTCCGGAAGACGTCCGGATGAAGAGACCATTCTCCGGCGTCCATCCCCTGTCGGCTCAGGTAATCTGCCTCCCAATTCTCGACACCTGGGATGTAAACTGCGGAGATCAAGCAGTTGTTGTCTTCCACCCATGATAGAATGCGGTGGACTTCCGCTAGGGCCTGTGCACTCCTGGTTCCTCCCTGATGATTTATATAGGCGACGGCTGTCGCATTGTCGGACTGAACCCGAATGGGCTGTCCTGACAGGAACACCCGAAAAGCCAGGAGTGCTAGATAGACCGCCCTGAGCTCCAGTACGTTGATATGCAACGTCGACTCCGACCGTGTCCAGAGGCCTTGAGCCCTGTGGTGTAAGAACACTGCCCCCCAGCCCTTCAGACTGGCGTCGGTGGTCACCACTAACCATGACGGTTTTAGGAAGGATCGGCCTCGTGACAGGTGACTTGGCTGGAGCCACCACTGCAGAGAATCCCTGGTCGTCTGGGAAAGAACCACCAGCTGATTCAGAGAGGACGTCCTCTTGTCCCACCTCTGGAGAATCTCCAGTTGCAGAGGACGGAGGCGAAACTGTGCAAAAGGCACCGCCTCTATTGCTGCCACCATGCGCCCCACCAGCTTCATCAAAACCCTCAGGGATGAGTGCTGTGACAGGAGGAGATCGTGTACTCCTGACTGGATGGCCAACTGTTTGGCTCGCGGCAGAGACACCAGGGCAGAGTCCGTGTGGAAGTCCATGCCCAGATACGTCAGTGACTGGGTTGGGACCAGGTGGATTTCTGGATATTGAGAATCCACCCAAACCATTCCAGAGACTGCATGGTCACCTCCAGGCTTCGCTGACAAAGGTGTTCCGATGGCGCTCTGACCAGCAGGTCGTCTAGATAAGGTATGACAGCGTGACCCTGTGCATGCAGGAGAGCCATCATCGAGGCCATCACTTTCGTGAACACCCGCGGTGCCGAGGCCAACCCGAAAGGCAGCGCCACGAATTGGAAGTGTTCTTCCCCCACTGCGAATCTCAACCAGCGCTGATGAGCCGGTGCAATGGGCACGTGAAGGTAAGCGTCTCGGATATCTATGGACGCTAGGAAGTCTCCCTGCGACAAAGCCGCGATCACGGAGCGCAGGGATTCCATGCGGAACTTCCGAACCAACACGTGACGGTTGAACAACTTGAGGTCCAGAACCGGGCGGAAGGAGCCGTCCTTCTTTGGGACGATAAAGAGGTTGGAGTAAAAACCCCTGAACCTCTCCCCAGTGGGCACCGGGACCACTACCCCGTCTCTGCGGAGTCCCTCCAACACCAGATGAAAAGCCTGAGCCTTTTCTGGGGATGGAACAGACCGATGAAATCGGTGTGCGGGCTGTGATGACAGCTCTATCCTGTAACCTCGCGAGACTACGTCTCTGACCCACTGATCCTGAATGCGGAGACGCCATCTGTCCTGAAATCGGGACAGACGACCCCCCACCTGTGGGGAGGCAGGAAGAGAGAGCGAGTCATGCGGAAGTGGGTTTGGGGGCGGCAGCTATGGCCCCCGCCGACTTCTTCTGGCGACCCTTGGGACGCCACTGAGTAGAAGGCTTACCCCCACGGTCCGTGCGAGCGGAAGATGCTGAAGGCTGCGAGCTGGAGCGAAAGGACCACTGTTTAGGGTTCCTTTTCACGGTATACCGTGGCTTAGGTTTGTTCTGTGGTATCTTGGACTCCGCAGAATCCTTGATCAGCTTGTCCAGCTCGGTACCAAAAAGCCTGTCACCAGAGAACGGAAGATTCTGCAGAATCTTCTTTGACGTGGCATCTGAGTCCCATAGACGCAGCCACAACAACCTGCGGATCGCTATAGCATTGGCCGAGGCCACAGCAGAGCGGGTGGCAGTCTCCAAGGACGCCGTCCTGGCATAATCCGCATAGGCTCTTGCCCTGTCGGTAAGTGCCAGAACTTCTGAACTGGACCCTGCCAGGTCAGCAATACCATCCAGGCAGGATGTGATCGCCTGCAAGGTCCAGACCGCAGCAAAATTAGGGGCAAAAGAAGACCCTACAGCCTCATAAGAAGACTTGGCGAGTTCGACCTGTCTGTCTGTTGCGTCCTTCAATGAGGAGCTATCAGAGGCAGAGAAAAGGGAGCGTGCAGCAATCCTGGTCATGGAAGCGTCCACCTTTGGGGACTGCGACCACTCCTGAAGCACCTCCTGTGGAAAGAGGAAACGAGTGTCCTTGGATTTGCGGACATAACGCCGCCCAGGGTGAACCCTGGGTGCTCTAACCACCCTTCCAAAATTAGTGTGGTCCATGAAAGAGCCACATGGTCTAGCCTCTGGTTGTAACCATTGATAGACCTCCTTCGGGTGAACGTCCACCTCCTCAGGGGGTGCCACGAGACGTAAAGTCTCGTTGATGGAGGACACCAAATCCTCCACCCCTTCTGGTGGTTCTGACACAGACCCGAGGATTGAACCCCCATCATCCTCGTCACCTTCAGAGTGACGCTCCTCCTCAGAGAGAGTCTGGAGCTCGGGTGAATCGTCACGGCGAGCCCGCTTAAGGGGTCTCACAGTGGAAGACGGAGACACCCGGGGGTAGCTTGAAGGAGCAGCTGGACCTTCCAGCCTCCTTGTTAGTGCCTCCAGGGATTGCGACATGGAGGACAATTGGGATAACATAGATTCATTGATCTTATTCTGTGTGTCCCATGGCCCTGGGATCACCTGAACCTCAGGGTATAGCACCGGAGCTGCTGGCTCAGCAGTGACAGTCCGGGCTTCTGGACGTCCGCAATTATTGCAGGACCCCTCAACCAGTGTCCCGTTGCATGTAGCACAGACAGAGGTGGCACTGGCCGCCTTAGCAGCACCCTTCTTTCCTGCGGACATACCCACAGTAGGGGAAAACCAGCCAAAACAGGAAAGAATCACCGGTACACCGGTGTCTTACCGACCGCTTCAAAGCGGTGGGGAAGGGAGCGATGTGTGTGAAGCCTCCGCGAGGGTTATGAACCTGGTCTCCCCGGGAGTGCAGCAGAGCAGTCTCAACAGATCCCAGCCGGGAAATGAGGGAGAAAGATGGCCGCCGCAGGATAAGCTGAGGGCGGAGCCGAAACACACGGGAAGCACACACACACGCCCATTCACATGGGCTGCTCCACAACTCTCCAGGCAGCCATTACAGTAATGTAGGCGCCGGAGCCCGCCGCGCGGGAGGTATAAACATAAATACCCAGGCTGCAGACAAAGTCTGAAGCCCATAGCCGCAGCCCCTGTGGGTACACAGGGCGGTCAGCCAGGGTGACCCCAGCACAGGGCACACCGCCAGAACCGCGGACCCGAGGGTAGCGCGCGGTCTGAGTGGCAGGACACCTCAGGTCCTGACACCACCCCCAGGCACACCGGAGACACCAGGGTATCTCAGTGCCTGTCCGGTCTGTAAGAACCATTCAGGGAGGCCTCGGACGGGGGATGCAGCACCAGTCCGGTCTGTAAGCACCATTTAGGGAGGCCTCGGACTGGGCTGGCTCCAGTCCGGTCTGTAAGCACCATTTAGGGAGGCCTCGGACGGAGCGGAGCTGTGCAAGGCTCCAATCTCCCACTTTCCAGAGCCCCCATGGGGGATGGGAAGGAGTGCGGCAGCGTACCGGGAGAACACCACGTGTCCAGGCACTAGACCCTCCGGTACCTCAACCTGCGTGTTCCCCGAAGGTGAGCAGGGAGACTGCCGGAGGTCCCCGACGGGACCTTTTTACCTTGTCTTCATACGCCATCACGTAAGCTGTGAGTATGCAGTGAAGTGCAGGCAAAGCGTTTGATCCTCCGAGCACACTAAGTTTAAAACTGAGGATATTCCCTGTGGTAGGGGTTTATAAGCGGAGGGGGCGGTGTCTACAAATTTGTAGTACCTAGTGTGGCCTCCGGAGGGCAGTGCCCTAAACCCCATTGTCTGGGTCTCCCATTATGATGATCAGAAAAATAATGTTATCAAAAACAGTGTGAACAAGCCCAAAGAAGGAAAGATACAGGTTATCTTGATTATCCCATGGGTTTTCTCCAACTCCGCTTTAGTTCCTGCTATAAATTTTCTTTGGATTCAGGTCAGGTGATGGGCTGGGCAATTTTAGATTATTTTCTCTGAAACCAATTCAGAGTTTCCTTGGCTGTGTGTTTGGGCTCATTGTCATGCTGAAATGTCCACCCTTGTTTCATCATCATACTGGTGGGATGGCAACAGATTTTGCCCATTCATCCCTTCTTCAATTATATAAAGCGTGTATGCTGCATTCAGGGAAGGTGGCTCCCATGTCTCTACCCCCGTAACCCAAAAAAAACACTTTAAATAGTTGTGAGATAAGAGGTCTTAATAAGACTCATCTTATTTTGCAGTCCTCGCTGCTCATGGGGTCCCCTCCCTGCCTCCTGCCTGTGCGGGTTTCCCCTCCTCACCTGAGTGTGTCAATTCATGCAGGTGCACAGTGAGGAATTGGTAGGAGCGGGTCCCAGCTGCTGGAAAGGCTCATGTGAAGGAAAGTCAGCGCCAGATTGCTGTCTTGCTGTATGCATACAGCATCATCTTTAGCATGGCGAGCTCTGGCACCGACATTCCCGTGCATGCGCCGTTCCAGAAACCGGGACCCGCTCCTACCAATTCCTCACTGTGTGCCTGTGTGAAAGGACATGGAGGTGTAGGCGAGGAAGGGAAACCCACACAGGTAGGAGGCAGAGAGGACTGTGAAATAAGTCAAGTCCCTCCAGACCTCTTAACTCAACTTTCAAAAGTGATTTTTTTTTTTTTTTAATTACAGGGATGGGGGGGTAGGAGAGGTGGGGTAGGAGACATGGGAGACCCTTTCCCTGAATGCAGCATACATGCTGCATTCGCTTTGAAAAGCACCGGGGGGGGGGGGGGGGGGGGGGGGGGGTGGGGGTGACAGGTTCTCTTTAACATTCAGGTATTGGGTTGGTGTCCCACCCCCCCAGACAAGATCCTTCCTAATTTTATAACAATATAGTTACAACTTTCAGGTATTGGGTTAATCTGCAGGTTAATAGCATTTGGAATTTGCTCAGCCCATTCACATTGAATGGCACTACCGGGTACTAATTAACTTTAATCCTCCTGGCAGTGTTATGGCCCAGTTACACGGCACGACATTGTTAACTATATCGCTTAAACGTCACAGGTTTGGAGCCGTTCAAGCGGCATGGTTAGGACGTCGTTGCGTGTAACAGAGATTCAACTACGACAAGTTGTTGGATTGCTGATAGCAGGTTTGAGAACATATTCTCAAATCACACGATCAACGATCAGCCAACCTGGTATATCGTTGTGTGTGACACCGCGATAACTGTCGTTTACGACTTGGCCCATTCACAGCAATGAGCAGGTATCGTTCTCGCTGGCTTGAGCGAACGATACCTGCTCACTGCATCGTTTGTGAATCGTCCACGATATCTAGACATGTGACATCTCGCCAACGATGTCAAAACGATGTCTGAAACGATCGCGCGCCCACGAGATCATTGCCCACATAGTTTCAACGTTGTGCCGTGTAACTGGGCCTTTAAATCACCACTCTATCGAGAATGGCAGCTGTACCTGTGGCCCCCCAACTGCATTGATTGACACCTGGTTCTAATGCCTAGTGGCTGGTCTGTCAGTGCGTGTGGCACAGATACAACTACCACTTTGCAAACACAGGGTGGTGTCTGAACCTACATGAGTGAGGCATGCAAACACTGTCAGGAGGATTAAAGATCATTTCCTCCTGGCAGCGGGGTTCATTGTGCAGGCACAAGGCAGAATCCAAATTCTATTAAACTGAAGATTAATATTTTTACATATTACTAGCTCCCTTTAAACATGCTTTTTGTTCAGTAATGGAGTCTTGCGTGGTGAGCGTGCCCACAGGCTATACAGGTCAAGTTCATTACTTAATAGCTTTCTTTGAAACAATTGTACCTGCTTATTTCAGGTCTTTCTGAAGACCTCAGGTTGTCCTTAGGGTACCGTCAAACTTGGCGACGCACCAGCGATCCCGACAACGATACGTGGTCGCTGGCGAGATGTCAAACAGTCAGATATCACCAGCGACGCAGCAATGATACGGCAGTCGTTGGGAACCTGTCACTCTCGGGTGTAGTATGGAGATCGTTGTCCCTGTCAAACAGCGATGCACGCTGCCCAGCGGGAACGCGACGATCAAAAAAAAATGGTCCAGAACAGTTTGTAACGATAAGCGATCTCACAGCAGGGGCCTGGTCACTGCTACATGTCACACATAGCGATATCACTGCTGAGGTCGTTGTTGCATCACAAAACTTGTGAGTCAGCAGCGATCTTGCTAGCGATCTCACTTAGTGTGATGGGGCTTAACTCTCAAAGTACTGTTACACAGATATATTGCTTGCAACTCACTGGTTACAGTGAAATCATGGACACATTGTTCTATTTTATTGCCGTGTACAAAAGGAACAATGTGTCCATGATTTCACTACAGCCAGCAAATTGCCTGTGAAATTGCTAGCAAAATAGCCGCGTGTGACGGCACCTTCAGACAACTCTTACAATACTCTTCACTCCTCCAGCGGAAATCTTGTGAGGAGCACTGGGTCGCAGCCAGTTTATGGTGAAATTATATTCTTTATAAAAACTGGCCACACAATGCTCATTGGAACCCTCAGTAGTTTAGAAATGTTTGTTACCAATGCCATCAGAATATTTTTTGCAACAATAAGGTTGTGACGGTCTTGAGACAGCTCACTGGTTTTACCAATCACAAGATGTTTGTGTTGCACCTTGGTAAGGCCGGTTTCACACCATGGTTGGATCAGGTCCGGGGCTGTCCGGTGTGAACGGGACAGCCCAGGACCAGATTTTGTGGTAATGCAGCCCTATGGTGCCGGACGGCAGCTATTTGCCATCTGGTTTTGTCCCTGTCTAGCAGCATCAGGCTGCATTTGGTTTTTGTCCCGGACACAAAGACACTGCTTGAGTAATTCAGCTCTCCAACCACATGCATCCTGCCAAAAACAAAGCACTTCTGGGGGAGGCAGGGCAGGAGTTCGTGTTAAACGCTATATCTGATAATCCACAGTGCGGCCATTCAAACACTGCAAGCGGCTTGCACTGGGTCGAGCACCAAGAGTACCCGAGCACAGAGATGCTTGCTCCAGTGGTTTGCATATGTAAAGCACCCGAACACTGAACCAAATTTTGTCGTCAGGTCTATCTTGGATAGGAACACCAAACTTTAAAGTTTGGTTCGCTCATCCCTAAGCATTAGTGGTCTGTTATAAACTACAACTAGACTCAAAAGAGATCTAGTCCTCATTTCAGCAGTCAACAGGAATAATAGAATATAATAAAATAAAAATTCTCACCCCCTGTGGGGTGTTTTTTTTTTTTTTTTTCTTCCTCATTCTCAGGTCCTCTATCAGAGGTATGCTGGGAGTTGAGGGTTCTGCACAGGATCTTAGTTGTTACTAGCACTGCACTTTTCTGGTCAGTGTTCAGATGTTGTGTTCAGAAAAGTAGAGTGCTAGAAACAACCAAGATCCTGCGCAGGACCCTCAAACTCCGAGGCCTCTGGTAGAGGATTCAAGAAGAGACCCTGGATAGTAATCTCACTAGCAACTTAATTTTATACTCACCTTTATCTCAGTTTATAGGACAAATCACATCATTCCTACAAGCAGACTCACCCAGTAAGTCCAGCACAACATGCGACCACATTGTCTGTATGATCCTCATCTCCAGCAATATGATCAATAAAGGACAAGATGAACTCTACACGGGGCTGCACCAGCATCACATCAGCTAGAAGAAGAAGATAACTGCGGTAAATACTACATCCAGGTCAGATTGTTTAATCATTGCTGTGGATGGTTAATACTTAATTACATTTTATAGCCTTTTTTTGGAACATCAGATGTTAATTTGCATGTGATCATGAACAGATGTCACCATGTGAATTGAGGAGGGGTAGCATGCATGCTTATCCATATTGAAGGGTAACAATCAGTACCCCCCACATTCATCTATCCATTATCTTCATTTGTAATTTGTTTATTGTGGGTTAACACTAAATGTTTCTTGTATATCTATTTAAGTGGCCGCTATTAAAGGGGTTATCCAGGATTTTCATATGGGCAAATAGCTTACATGGGAGGTGGTTTCTAACTTCCTGTGCCCAGTGAGAAGTCTACTTGAATGACTGGGCGCCACTGTAGACATCATGCTGATCAACAGCTGGGTCTCCGCAGTAAGGAAGTGATGAGCCAGCTGTCAATTCAGCACAACATTGGTAGTGACACCCAGTCGACAAAGCAAAATAGAAGCTGCTTTATCACTGGAGGCAACAGAATCGCTGACGGAAGCGATTCAAGATGGAACCAAAGCAGTAGAGAAGGCACGTAGTTGGAAATAAACTGCTGGTAAGTCCTTAGCACCATTCAAAATGAAAAAACAAACAAAAAAACACACAGTAAAGGGCCTGTCACACGTGTCAATGTCGCCCGCAATATCGCTCATGCGTCACAAATTATTAATCGCCTGAGCGATGTGGAATTATCGCAGGTAAGATGTCACACGCATCAATATGACCCAGCGATGCGGTGATGTCGCCATCTTGCGAGCGATTTTATTTAGTCGCTTGTACGATGTCCAAATAGAAAATACGTCGCTGAGTTTAGTGTCACACGCAGCGATGCACAAGGTCTACTGAGCGATGAGCGACAGGTTTTACATCTGGCAGTGAAACCTGCGATCAGCGACATATCGCTGGTTGCATCGCTTGGTCACACGCTTCAATGTCGCTCCTGCGTCACTTTTATGTCGCTCGAGCGACTGAAAATCCGTGACGTACGAGCGACATTGACAGCGATATTGACGCGTGTGACATCCCCTTGAGATAATTACATGAGTCTGGCTGTTTTATAAGTGCTATCTAAATATCCACACCCATCCAAGCTTGTGTTCACTTCCTCCCCTCTCTGCTCTGATATGGGAAGTGGTGGGGGGGGGGATGTGTTTTGTCCTGCACTCTGCTATCTGTAAGATATCTATTATATACAGGTTGGTTTTCCTGCAGAAAAGTAATGTGTGCATCTGCTGAGCAAATGTTCTTATAATCACATAGAAATATCTCAGACTGCACACACTACACATGTCTCAGATAGACACAATGACATGAGGAGCTCAAAGCTGCAGCAAAGATCACTTCTCCTCCCCCCTCCCTTCTGTCTGCAGTTAATGAGTCACACAACAGACAGATCACAGGACAGTGTAATGGAGTATAAGGGTATGTGCACATCAGTCGTTTTGTGGGCTGTTTTTGGAAGTTTTCCGTCGGCGGTTTCCGCTGAGTTTTATGTTAATTTATGTTAATCCTAGCCACCGGTTGGATTAACATGCTAGTCAATGGAGTTTAGAAAACGCTGTCTACATTAGAACGATTTTTGTCTGGTCGTTTTCAGTTTATTCACCGGTTTTCCACCGGTTGTCAAAGATAGAGCAAGCGACTTCTTTTCAGCGTTTTTCCAGCGGGTCCAGCTGAACAAGTGCAACAAAGACCAGTCTGGAAATCGCTAAGAAAAACGCCGGGGGAATCGCCAAGAACACGCTGTACAAACGCTAGTAACCCGATCGCAAATTGTTAGCAAAACACTAACAAAACCAGGGACACTGGCGAGTTCAGAAAACTCAGTTCTGCCATTCTCCACCGGTTCCCGGTCGTTCTGCAAAGATGCAGAAACGACTGATGTGCACATACCCTAAACATTCATTTTTTTGGGGAGCGGTCAGCAGAGAAACTACTGTTATTAACAGATGAAATTAATCTTTTATTTTGCAGTTTACAGAGGATAGGAGGGAAGAATAAATAATAGAAATACATGAATAGAGAGAGCTTAGAGAAAGGAATTAGAACATGAAACCAGTTACATATGGATTTTTGGCCTGACAGATTTCCTTTAAGAACGTTTTATTCTGGAGAAGGTCAAGATACTGCAAGTAAGCCTCCATGTCATTTAAAATGTGTAAATACATTACTAATCAGCTCACCTATGGGAGGGGATAGTTTCTAACCAGGGAGGAAGCGTCTTCTATATAATGGGATAGAGGGGATTGAGTTGAAGTCTGTATTTGTTTCAAACATACGTGCAACACAGTATCACCGCTTGGCTCGAAGGGGGAGGGGTGGGAGATATTGGGGGGGGGGGGGGGGGGGGAGGGGAGTTTATGGGTTTGTATTGTTTATGGAAAATAAAGGGGAAAATTATCTGAGACAAATGTTAATGAATGTACTGTGGAATACCATGTTGGATGCTTTGTCAATAAAAATATATTTGATTTAAAAAAATACATTACTAATCTAGATGGTGCTTTCATCTTCATCATTTCTGCTGCCATTTTAAAATTCTGGGGCAGTCTACAGTGTACAATGTCTTTTACAATCACATGGGGCACATGAGAATGGCAGCAGGCAAATAGTACTGTGCATGTTCAACAGTCACTTTACCTTTACATGACAATGCAATATATGGAATGAGAATCTGGCTGGCTGTACTCACGATGAACATTCTCCTTATCCCCTTTGAGTCCCTGGATAATTCCAGTGTAAGCCTCCAGGCAACCTTCACGCAGGTCATTGAGGTAATCCACCATGTCATAGTCTGTCTAAGAATAAAGAATTAGGGTGTAACTACAACAGACCACCATGTGCATTTTACAGAATAAAAGAAAAGCCATAGAACAAGCCTGCTATACTCACCCTATCCACCTGAGCTTGGGAGGCTTGCTGCAGAGTATTCAGCACTACATCCAAGTACTTCTTGAACTCCCCTCCAATAGCAAGAGCAATATCACCAAACACAGAAAGGATCTGTGGTTTTACCGAGCGGTGAACATTCTCGTTCTGTAAAACAATTTAAAAGGACCTTAGGAACAAGATCAATACATGAATTAGGCTTTCTGTAAGTCTGAGGCAGAAGTGTTTTTTTTTTTTTACCCCAAGGTTCTCCAATAGTAGTTGCATTATTTCATCACAGAATGGCAAAATATTTGATTGCATAGCTCGGCAAAGGTCCCCTACAAGTCCCACAGCGGCCAGACAAACCTACATCAGGAAAGAAGCAAGCCAATAAGGTCAGTCAATGATCCTCTGAATTATAAAGAACATAAAAAGTACAACTTGCAGCTTATCTACCACGTGTGGTTGAACGCTGGAACCCCTACACTGGTCGAGAAAAGGGGATTTTTGGTACTCACCGTAAAATCCTTTTCTTGAAGTTTCAATTGGGGGACACAGGAAGACCTTGTATGCTAAATTGGTGTGCCAGAGTTATCCATTTATGCTGCCATCAGGAGGCTGACACTACGCAAAAGACAGAACAGCAACTCCTCCCCAGCAGTATACACCCACCTACTGGCACAAATAACTCTGTTGGTGAGAATAGCAATAGGAGCAACCATAAGCACACCAACCTGCTCAACTACATACAAAGGGAGTGAGCCTTATCCCCCAATTGAAGTTAAGAAAAACATTTTTTTTACAGTGAGTACCAAAAATCCCCTTTTCTTAATCGCTTCATTGGGGGACACAGGAAGACCTTGGGACGTACAATAGCAGTCCCATCGGGTGGGTATAGTAACAGAAGAACTGATCGGGTGAACTCAGACCACTGCAGCCTGGAGAATCTTGCGCCCCAGAGCCGCATCGGCAGAGGCAAGAGTATGAACTTTGTAAGATTTAACAAACATGTGAACAACCAGGTAGCTGATTTGCAAAGCAGTGTGGCCGAAGTCTAATTTCCAACAGCCCAGGAGGCTCCCCACTGCTGTAGGAGTGAGCGCTTATCCTGGGCAGACAGGGAACCTGCCTGCCTAATGTGGTATGCCTCAGATATCGGAGCAAACCCACTGGGCAATCGTAGCCTTGGAGGCTGCCAAGCCCTTGCGAGGGCCGTGCGGGACCACAGAGAGTTCGCCGAAAGGAAACTGTTCACAACAGGTAGATACGAAGAGACCCTACTAGGTCCAGATTGTGCAATCTTTTTGCTAGGATGAGAATGAGCTGGACGAAGAGGGTAGTATAATCTCCTTGTTGATTTGGAAAGAAGAGACTACCATTGGCAGGAACATTTCCATGGGACGAAGGACTTCCTTGTCCTGATGGAAGATTAAATAGGGATAATAACAGGCTTGAGAGCTGTGATTTCAGAAACCTCCGAATGGAAGTGATCGCCACCAGGAAGGCGACCTTCCAAGCCAAGAGAGGGAAACTGACCTCATGTAGGGGCTAGAAGGGTGGACCCAGGAGCACATCTAGAACAAAATTCAGATCCCAGTGATCAAGCAGTGGGGTGTGGGGTGTGCAAAACGGAGAGTAAACGTGAGCGACCCATTTGAGGAAGGTTTTGACTGTGGCTGCGAGGCCAGCTGCCTCAGGAAAAGAACAGAAAGTGCGGATACCTGGCTCTTCAGGGTGTGAGGGATAGTCCTGCGTCCAGGCCAAACTGGAGAAAAGCCAGGAGAGAAAAAGCCATTGGGGAACTATTGCGCTTTTCGCACCAGCGGAAGAAAGCCTTCCATGTGAGGTGATACAATCGTGATGAGGACGGTTTCCTGGGTTTTAAACATGGTTTAGATGACCTGTTCCAAGAAACCTGACGATCTCCGTACCGCGGCTTCAACAGCCACACCGTTAAATTGAGCGACGGAATTTGTGTGTCGAAAAGGACTCGTGAGTCAAGAGATCTGGGAGATTGGGGAGCGGCCATGAAGAGTGTCAGAAGGTGGACAATCTCTGCGTACCAGAAGAGTCTGGGTCAATCTGGCGCTTACGAGGATTATGGTTACCCTTTCCGCTCATTTTCTTAAGAATCCTGGGAATGAGAGGGATGGGGGTAAGAGAGAGAAGGAAGGGAGAACTGGGACAACGGAATCGCGAGAGCGTCGAGGGCCAGGGGAGGGGGGGGGGGGGGGGGGGTGTCTCTGGACCTGGCCACAAAGGGACAGAGCTTGTAATTGTCCCTGGAGGCCATCAGCTCTACATCTGGAAATCCCCATCTGAGGCTAATCTGATTGAATACCACCGGGTTGAGAGACCACTCTCCCTGGTCTAACCCCCTCAACTGAGCTAGTCTGCTGCCCAGTTGTCTACTCCAGGAATGTGGATTGCTGATATTGCCGGAATGTTTAGCTCGGCCCATTGAAGGATTTGGGCAGGCCACTTCACATATGGCTGAGCGACAGAGTCCCTGCCTGGCGATTTATGTACGCCACCACCGTAGCGTTGTCCGTCTGAATTCAGACATGGCGGCCCACTAGGATATTTTGCCAGTAAAGAAAGGCTTGGAGGATCGCCCTGAGTTCTAGGACGTTTATGGTCAGGGAAGTTTTTGAGGGTTCCATCTGCTATGGGCTGTGCGGCCGTGAAAGGTCGCGCCCCAGCCAGATAGGCTGGCGTCTGTGGAGATGATGGTCCACCTGACTGGGAGGAACGATCTGCCTTGAGAGAGGATGGGGAGATTCGATCCATAAGAGGAGCGACTGTCTCGCTGATTTGGAGAGGTGGATTGGGAGGTCAAGACTGCTGAGAGTGATCCCATCTCACTAGAAGAAGTAAGTGCTGGAGAGCCCGGGTGTGGAATCGAGCGAAAGGAATGGCCTCGATTGATTTGGGCCAGCACCCTCATGGACAGGCGGAGTGAGGGGGGAAATGGGGGAAGATGGTTGTTGTCTAGGGGTAGAAAGATGCGGGACTGGGCTGTGTCGAATATCATGCCCAGAAAGGTGATCTGCTGGGTCAGGAGAAGACGAGTCTTCTTGGCCTTTATGATCCAACCTAGGTGACTAAGGGAGTCCAGAGGGATCTGCAGACTGTCGAGGCACTCCGCATGTGAGGGGATTTTTATCAGGATGTCGTCCAAGTAGGGTATTGCTAAAACTCCCTTGGACCGAACAATGGCTACTACTGATGCCATGAAACCTGTAAAGACCCGGGGGGCCGTGGCTAGGGCAGATAGTAGGGCGGTGTACTGATAATGTTGGGAAGCGTTAGTGAGAGGCGTCCTGGATGTCTATTGAAGCCAGGAATTCTCCTGGCTCCATAGATGCCATTACTGAACGAAGGGACTCCACTCTGAAGTGTCTCAACTGGAGCCTATTATGGAAAGCCAAGCTGATCGGAAGTCCAGAAGGCGACCCCCAAGGCTGGTGGTGGTATCATGAGCAGTTTGATAAGTAACCAGAGGGCGGGCGGGTTTGTAGGAAGGCCTCTTACTATCCTGACAAGTAGGGGAGCGATCTCGCCGATTGATGGGGAGGGGAGAATCTGGAAGCTGTGGACTGAAATTGAAAATTGCGCTTAAGAGTTAAGAGTTTACCGTTTGTGCCTTGCTTGTGGAAAGGAAGTACTTTTCTCACCAGTGGTGTCTGAGATGATCTTATCAAGCTTATCGCCAAACAGACGAGAACCCTGAAATGAAAGATTGGGGAGTGATTTTATAGAGGCTGCATCTGCATTCTAGGCTTTTAACCATAGGGCCCTGCGAATGGAGATCATGTGTCTGGAAGCCTGTGCTATGCAGGAGGCGGAGTCAAGGCAAGCAGTGGCAATGTATTTTCCAGCTTGGGTGATCTGGTCTGCCAGGCCCGCCAGTTCCGAAGGAGGTGCTTCACCCAAAAGGATATGGCTAGTGCTAGTGACACCCAGGTGGCTGTGAAAGAAGGGCAGAGGGATGTGCCGGAGGCTTCAAAGGCGGATTTCGCCGTGGCCAGTATGTCGGTCTGGGCCTTCCTTAAGGGAGGCGACATCTGCTAGGGGTAGGATGGTGTTGGTAGAGGTGCGAAACTAGGGGATCCACTGCTGGTGATGTGGTCCATTTTTGGCAACCCTCGAGAGAAAGGACAAAGGGCTTTTAAAAGGATCCTGTCACCCCCAAAACACCTCATAAGCTATTAAAAGATGTCCCTAGAGCATATTCACACTTATCCTACACTCCTTTTAGCTCCTAAGTGCATCTATTGAAAATGAAGATAAATGTTATTAAACTCACTCATTAGTGATGTTAACTATAAACTTTTTGGACCTAACAATCTTTATCCAAGACTCTGAAATATGCACTAAAACATATTTCAAGTCAACGGACAGAAATTCGTATATAAACTTCGCCAGTGGTCATTATACCAAATGGCTCCGGAACATTCCTTCTAATCAATTCTTGAGAATAAAAAAGAATTGTACAACAAAAAGAGAATTTTGTTTACGTACCGTAAATTCTTTTTTCTTGAATCATCAATGGGAGACCCAGACAATGGGGTTTAGGGCACTGCCCTCCGGAGGCCACACTAGGTACTACAAGAACTGTAGACACCGCCCCCTCCGCTTATAAACCCCTACCGCAGGGAACATCCTCAGTTTGGTCCATAAGCTGCGAGGAGACAACAGAAAACCACACCCGAAACCTCGGGAAGACACCGTGAACAGACGGTTCAACAACCCGGATAAAACTGCCCCAACAGGGGACAGATCAACCGTAACATACAACGGAACACTGGGTGGGTGCTGGGTCTCCCATTGATGATTCAAGAAAAAAGAATTTACGGTACGTAAACAAAATTCTCTTTTTTCTGATCATCATAATGGGAGACCCAGACAATGGGGATGTCCTAAAGCAATACCCCAGGGCGGGAAAAAGTTCCTCAAAAGACGTTTGCATACGCGGTCCCCGTCAAAGGTGGGCAACCGCCGCCTGGAGGACCCGCCTGCCCAAACTTGCATCCGCAGAGGCATGGGCATGCACCATATAGTGCTTAGAGAAGGTGTGCAGGCTAGACCAAGTGGCCGCCTGACACACCTGCAGAGCAGAGGCGCGATGTCGCAAGGCCCAGGAGGCACCGACAGCTCTTGTCGAGTGTGCCTTCAAGCCTACCGGAAGAGGCAAACCAGAAGACCGGTAAGCCTCTTGAATGGGTGCCTTGATCCATCTGGCCAAGGTTGATTTTGACGCCGCTGACCCCTTACAGCGACCTGCCGTCAGTACGAACAAGGAGTCCGAACTCCGGAAGGAGGCAGTTCTGGACACATAGATGCGTACAGCCCGTACGAGGTCCAGAGTGTGGAGGTCGCGCTCAATCTGATGAACAGGAGCGGGACAAAAAGATGGGAGCACAATCTCCTGGTTCAAATGAAAAGTGGAAACCACTTTTGGTAGGAATTCCGCCCGCGGGCGCAACACCACCTTGTCTTGGTGAACCACCAGAAAGGGTGACTTGCACGATAGTGCCGCCAGTTCAGAGACCCGTCTCAGGGACGTAATAGCCACCAGAAAGGCCCCTTTCTGTGACAAATAAGAAAGAGAGACCTCTCTCAATGGCTCAAAAGGTGGTTTTTGCAAAGCCGCCAAGACCATGTTGAGATCCCAAGGGTCCAGAGGTCGCCTATACGGCGGAACCACTCGAGACACCCCTTGGAGAAATTGACGAACCTTTGGGAGGAGCGCCAAGCGCCTGTCGAACAATACAGACAGTGCTGATACCTGACCCTTCAGAGAACTGAGGGAAAGGCCCAACTCCAAACCTGACTGCAAAAAAGCCAATAGGGTCGGGATCGACAAAGGCCAAGGTACATGTCCCCCAGAGGAGCACCAGGCGAAAAAGACTTTCCACGTCCTGTGGTAAATCTTCCGCGACGTGGGCCTTCTAGCTCTGTTCATGGTGGAAACCACCGCAGGAGAGAAACCCCTGGATGTTAAGAGCCAGGCCTCAAGAGCCATGCAGTCAATCTGAGAGCCCTGGAATTGGGGCGGAAGAAGGGGCCCTGCGCGAGAAGATCTGCGCGGTCTGGAAGAGCCCACCGGTGTCCGCCGGACAGTTGCCACAGATCCGGATACCAGGACCTCCTCGGCCAATCCGGAGCCACTAGAATGGCTGCGTGACATTCTGTTTTGATTTTCCACAGGACCTTGGGCATCAGTGCCAGGGGCGGGAAAACATATGGCAGGTGAAAATCTGACCAACTCAGGACTAGAGCATCTGCCCCCAGAGACTGAGGGTCCCACGATCTCGCCATGTATTGTGGCACCTGATGATTCAGCCGGGAGGCCATCAGATCCACATCCGGGGTCCCCCATCTGATGCAGATGTCCCGGAAGACGTCGGGATGGAGAGACCATTCTCCGGCGTCCATCCCCTGTCGGCTCAGGTAATCTGCCTCCCAATTCTCGACACCTGGGATGTAGACTGCGGAAATCAAGCAGCTGTTGGCTTCCACCCATGATCGAATGCGGTGGACTTCCACTAGAGCCTGTGCACTCTTGGTTCCTCCTTGGTGATTTATATAGGCGACAGTCGTCGCATTGTCGGACTGAACCCGAATCGGTTGTCCGGATAGGAACCTCCGAAAGGCTAGGAGTGCCAGATAGACCGCCCTGAGCTCCAGCACGTTGATCTGCAACGTTGTCTCTGAACGTGTCCAGAGACCTTGAGCTCTGTGGTGTAAGAACACCGCGCCCCAGCCCTTCAGGCTGGCGTCGGTGGTCACCACTAACCACGATGGCTTCAGGAAGGATCGTCCCTTCGACAAGTGACTCGGCTGAAGCCACCACTGCAGAGCATCCCTGGTCGGCTGGGAGAGGACCACCAGCTGATTCAGAGAGGACGTCCTCTTGTCCCACCTCTGGAGGATTTCCAGTTGCAGAGGACGGAGGCGAAACTGTGCGAAGGGCACCGCCTCTATTGCTGCCACCATGCGTCCCACCAGCTTCATCAATACACGTAGGGATGAATGAGGTGATCTGAGGAGATCGTGTACTCCTGACTGAATGGCCAGTTGTTTGGCTCGTGGTAGGGACACTAGAGCAGAGTCCGTGTGGAAGTCCATGCCCAGATACGTCAGTGACTGGGTTGGAACCAGGGTGGACTTCTGGATGTTGAGAAGCCACCCGAACTGCTCCAGAGACTGCATGGTCGCCTGCAGGCTCCGCTGACACAGGTGTTCCGATGGCGCTCTGACCAGCAGGTCGTCTAAATAAGGAATGACGGCGTGTCCCTGCGCATGCAGTAAGGCCATCATCGATGCCATCACTTTCGTGAACACCCGGGGAGCCGAGGCCAACCCGAAGGGCAGCGCCACGAATTGGAAGTGCTCTTCCCCCACTGCGAATCTCAACCATCGTTGATGAGACGGTGCAATGGGCACGTGAAGGTAAGCGTCGCGGATGTCTATGGACGCTAGGAAGTCGCCCTGCGACACAGCCGCGATCACGGAGCGCAGGGATTCCATGCGGAACTTCCGAACCAACACATGACGGTTGAACAGCTTGAGGTCCAGAACCGGGCGGAAGGAGCCGTCCTTCTTCGGGACGATAAAGAGGTTGGAGTAAAAACCCTTGAACCTCTCCCCAGTGGGTACTGGGACCACCACTCCGTCTCTGCGGAGTCCCTCCAACACCAGATAAAAAGCCTGAGCCTTTTCTGGAGATGGAACAGACCGATTGAATCGGTGTGTGGGTTGTGATGACAGCTCTATCCTGTATCCTCTGGAGACTACGTCTCGAACCCACTGATCTTGGATGTGGAGTCGCCATTTGTCTTGAAATTGAGACAGGCGACCCCCAACCTGTGGGGAGGCAGGAAGAGGGAGCGAGTCATGCGGAAGTGGGTTTGGGAGCGGCAGCTGTTGTACCTGCCGACTTCTTCTGGCGACTCTTGGGACGCCACTGCTGAGAAGTTTTGGCTCCACGGTCCGCGTGAGCGGAAGACGCTGACGGCTGGGAGCTGGAACGAAAGGACCACTGTTTAGGGTTCCTCTTCACAGCATACCTAGGCTTAGGTCTGTTCTGTGGAATCTTGGACTCCGTAGAGTCTTTGATCAACTTGTCCAGCTCTGCACCAAACAGCCTGTCACCAGAGAAGGGAAGATTCTGCAGAATCTTCTTTGACGTGGCATCTGAGTCCCATAGACGTAGCCACAACAATCTGCGGATCGCTATCGCATTGGCCGAAGCCACAGCTGAGCGAGTGGCAGTCTCCAGGGACGCCGTCCTGGCATAATCTGCATAGGCTTTTGCTCTCTCTGTAAGTGCCAGGACTTCAGAGTTGAAACCTGCCAGGCCAGCAATACCATCCAGACAGGATGTGATCGCCTGCAGAGTCCAGACCGCAGCAAAACTCGGGGCAAATGACGACCCCACAGCCTCATAAGACGACTTGGCGAGTTGTTCGACCTGTCTGTCTGTCGCATCCTTCAGTGAGGAGCTATCAGAGGCAGAAAACAAGGAGCGTGCAGCAATCCTGGTCATGGAAGCGTCCACTTTTGGGGACTGCGACCATTCCTGAAGCACCTCCTGGGAAAGGGAAAGCGATTGTCCTTGGGTTTGCGGACATAACGCCGCCAGGATGTAATCTAGGTGTTCTAATCACCCTTCAAATTAGTATGGTCCATGAAGGAGCCACTTGGTCTAGCCTCCGGCCGCAGCCATGATAGACCTCCTTGGGTGTACAGTCACCTCCTCAGGAGGAGTGACCAGAGCGTAATGTCTCATTGATGGAGGACACCAGATCCTGCACCCCTTCTGGAGGTTCAGACACGACCGAGAGTAGAACCCCCATCATCTTCCTCACATCAGAGGAACGCTCCTCCTCAGAGAGAGCCTGGAGCTCGGGTGAATCTCACGACGAGCTCGCTTAGGGGGTCTCACAGTAGAAGTAAGCGACACCCGGGGTAACTGGAGGAGTAGCTGGGTTCTCCAGTCTCCTATGAAGTGCCTCCAGGGACTGCGACATGGAGGACATTGGGACAGCAGGATTCATTGATCTGTTCTGTGTTTTCCCATGGCCCTGGGATCACCGGGAAACCTCAGGGTACAGCACCGGAGCTGCTGACTCAGTAGTGGCAGTCCGGGTTCTGGGCGTCCGCAGTTATTGCAGGACCCCTCCACCAGTGTCCGTTGCATGTAGCACAGGTAATGGTGACATCCGCCGCCTTAGCAGCATGCTTCCTAACTGAGGACATCGCCACAGTAGGGGTAAATAGCCAATTTGCAGTTCACAAAACAACCGGGATCCGGTGGCTTACCGACCGCAGTAAAGCGGTAGGAGGAAGCGGTGTGTGTGTGTGACCTCCGCGAGTTACGGTCTCCCCTGAGTGCAGACACGCGCTGCCGATATATCCCAGCCGGAAGTAAGGGAGAAGATGGCCGCCGAGAGCAAAGTCAGTGGGCGGCGCCGAGAACACGCGGGAAGCACACACACACGCCCATCGTGACGTCACGCAAGAGCTGCTTCCCATCCTCCAGGCGCCTCAATAATGGAGGTGACTAGAGCCCGCAGCGCGGGAAAGTGTAAGTACAACACCCACATACAGACTGTCAGTACATACAAACCCTGCAGTCCGCAGCCGCAGCCCCTGTGACCCACGGGCGGTCAGCCAGGGTGACCCCAGCACGGGGTACACCGCCAGAACCGCGGACCCGAGGGTAACGCGCGGTCTGAGTGTCAGGACACATATAGTGTCAGACACTACCCCCAGGCACACAGGAGACACACGAGGCCTCAGTACCGGTCCGGTCTGTAAGCACCATATTGGGAGGCCTCGGACGGGGGTGCAGCACCAGTCCGGGTGTAAGCACCATTTAGGGAGGCCTCGGACTGGCTGCTCCAGTCCGGTCTGTAAGCACCATTTAGGGAGGCCTCGGACGGAGCGGAGCTGTGCAAGGCTCCCACTCCCATTCTCCAGAGCCCCCATGGAGGGATGGAAAGGAGTGCGACAGCGTACCGGGAGGACACCAAGTGTCCAGGCATTTAGCCCTCCGGTACCTCGACCAGCGTGTGCCACAAGGTGAGCGGGAGAGGCTGTCGAGGATCCCGACGGGAACCATTTTACCTTGTCTTCAGACGCCATCACGTAAGTTGTGAGAATGCAGTGAAGTGCAAGCAAAGCGTGATCCTCCGAGCACACTAAGTTTAAAACTGAGGATGTTCCCTGCGGTGGGGGTTTATAAGCGGAGGAGGCGGTGTCTACAAACTTGTAGTACCTAGTGTGACCTCCGGAGGGCAGAGCCCTAAACCCCATTGTCTGGGTCTCCCATTATGATGACCAGAAAATGAAGATAAATGTTATTAAACTCACTCATTAGTGATGTTAACTATAAACTTTTTGGACCTAACAATCTTTATCAAGACTCTGAATATGCACTAAAACATATTTCAAGTCAACGGACAGAATTCGTATATAAACTTCGCAGTGGTCATTATCAATGGCTCCGGAACATTCCTTCTAATCATTTCTGAGAATAAAAAGAATTGTACAACAAATGAAGATTACAGAGAACAATCTGAGATCTTGGAAAGAAAATTTAAAGTCAGGGGTTACCCTAGCAAACTAATAAAGCACAAAAAGGGAGCAGCAGAGTACCCCAAAATATTCTCCTGCAACCAAAGAAAAAACAGCAGACGGATAAAGATTTTTCCCTGAATTTTATCACAACGTATAACAAATACCATAAAAACATCAGAAAATGCCTCACCACGCATTGGCATTTACTAAAAAAAGATCCCATCTTAAGGTCCATCATCCCTAACACACCCGGTATTACATATAGGAGAGCCCCCAATATTAAAAACATGGTAGCTCCCAGCCGTCAGAGAGAGATTCACCACCAAAAAAAGTGAGCCATCCACCATCATGACAAAAAGGTGCAACAGAAAGAAATGTCTGTGCTGCAGGAATATTCAACAGAGATCAAATATCACATCCTCTACCACACAAAAATCCTATCCAATTAAGCATAATATGGATTGTACAACTGGGTACATTATTTACCTCCTAGAATGTCCATGTCACCTCCAATATGTGGGCAGAACTATAAGATCGCTACATGAGCGACTCAATAAACATCGAGCCAACATTAAAAATGGTTTTAAATTCCATGGGGTATCAAACCACTTCAGTACGCACCACAATAGGGACCCCACATGTTTAGAAATTACACCAATTGACCACATACCTGCCAATACATGCATAGTCACCCAGGCAGGCTCTCCCTCTTCCTAATATCACACCTCAATAGGCGTGATCTTCAACTCTGATTCAAACGCGCGCCTCCCCGCCTCCTGTGTCGCCGGGGCTTGCAGTGCAGCTGTATGACGCAAATCGCGTCATTTCCGGCTACGGGTGACGTATGTACACCTGGGCCGCTCCGTTAGGCCTCCAGCACGCATGCGCAGTGCGGGGCTTGAAGTTAACAGAGCGGCGCGGGTGTACATACGTTACCCGAAGCCGGAAATTACGCGATTCGCGTCATTACAGCCGCACTGCAGCCCGGCCGGCAGAGGAGAGCGGGGAGGCGCACATTTGAATGAGAGTTGAAGATCACGCCTATTGAGGCGTGATATTAGGAAGAGGGAGAGCCTGCCTGGGTAACCATGCATACAGTAGTCACTCATTAACATCACTAATGAGTTTAATAACGTTTATCTTTAATTTTCAATAGATGCATTTAGGAGCTAAAAGGAGTGTAGGATAAGTGTGAATATGCTCTAGGGACATCTTTTAATAGCTTATGAGGTGTTTTGGGGATGACAAGATCCCTTTAAGCTCTTTCTGGATTGAAATCGCTTCTCTGGGTGCTGCCATTCCTTGGCAAAAGATGTCGTCAAAGTCTCCTAGACAAAGAAGACTCTGGGTGCTGGCTTAGAGCGCTTGGACACCTTACAAGTAGGCGGTTTGTCATCAGAGTGTACCTTAAGGGTCTTGTTTACTGCTATGATCAGGCTGTCGACCGTGTCTGTAATTCCAAAAATTTGATCAGAATCCAGGTCCTGATCAGAGTCCAAGGAGGACTCGGAATCAGCTAGTGCCGAACCTGTTGGAGAAGTGGACCTCGATTGGAAATCTCTGGGGGAGGGGGACCAGGACAAGGAGGATAGGCGAACTCACTTCCTCTGTGAGCGGTCTATTCCCTCGGAGTCAAGGGCGGGCTTGTGAGCCGGATTTCCCGGGGAGGGCTGTGATTCAGGGGAAAACTGCATAGGCAGGTGCGCAAGGGCTGCCATCAGAGTCTGAGAAACCTTAGCCAGGTCAGAGACGGACCGAGACAAGGAAGCAAGGACCCCATGTGGGGCAGAGACCACTGTGGGGTCAGTAGGAGGCTCCTGAGCTGCCTGCATGGTCTGTGAGATACAAGCGAGGCACAGCGGGGAGTCGAGGTGAGCTTATTACATCCTGAGCAGGAGTAATAAACCGGGGTGGCTGTGATGGCTGCACGAGAGCTCCGTGTAATAGGCATCTAAAAGGGCCAGTAGTCAAAGTGCCAGAAGCGTGGGGAAGGGGTGTGTTTGTAGCTAACCAAGGCCCAGGCTTCCGGTGTCCTCCATGATGAATCCATGTAGGGTGCAGTGTGAGCACAGAGGCAGCTTCAGCGTCCTATGCGCCAGTGCCTGAGAGCTGTGGATGAATAGTCTGGCCTGAAAGCGCAGGCTCAAGCAGAGAGACTGGGCGGGACCGTAAACGAGACGAATGGAGCCCGTGCTTGACTCCCATTAGTCTAGGGGAGGAGCGGGACTTAATAGGCATTGAAACGCCGCCCTAAGGTACTGTGGGCGTGGCTAGCGTGGGTAGAAACCGGCCCCTTCTCTCTCTGCATTGGCTTGGGTGCAGAGCTCGGGGACGGTAGCCATTAAGAAAAGCCCGCCCGCGGATGCCAGTGATTGGTCTGGTGGTGGTCTGTGGATGGGCAAATCCCGGAGGTCGCAGTGGAGCCTGGGGCTAGATTTTGAGCGGCGGCCCGGAGACTCTGATCCGGAGCGGTGCCGGCCTACAAGTGGCATACAAGCCCTGAAGGAGGACGAGCCCCTTAAACTCTGTGCAATGTGCCCTTCACAGCCCCAATTTCCCTGTGCCTGATAAGCAGCAGTCAATGCCCGCTGCAGCCGTGGAATTTGTGCCTATAGCAGCCCCAGCCTGCGTGCAGCTGGCCTTCATGTAGCTTAGGTTCTTGGCCGAATGGCGGCTGCGGCACCAATGTGACCCCCTGTGGAAGACCAGAGGGGGAAGCGGAGGTGCTACCAGGAGGGGAACTGGTATGGGGAGAATGGGTGGTGGGGGGTGCCGAGCCACGGACAAAGAGCCGAGGGAATAACTGCTTGATGACACCAGGATGCAGATCCCTACATTGACCTGTGAGGTGTAGAGCTCCAGACGCTGATACAGAAACTTCTCAGGCAACCGGGCGTCTGATGTCCCTACCGACTGACTCTGGTAGGCGAGCGGGTAGGGGAGATGTGCATGGGTGGGCACCAGCGTCCCACATCAGGGTTTCCCAGGACACACATTTGTGTAGGAGGGGGATGGGGGGGCTCTGGCCCAGAGAGGGAGAGTTAACAGTGCAACCAGCGTACACTGGACTCTCAATCTCTTTTGGGGTGATGGATTGGCCAAGCAGCTCCATATTCCCTGATGAATCTTCATAGAAAAATTAAAAAAAAAATCTAACAAATAATTGCGGTAGATACGGCCTCAGAGAGACCCGTGTCTGCCTCCTATGACACGAAGCTAAAATTGAGTTGTATTTGTGCCAGTAGGGGGTGTATACTGCTGGAGAGGAGTTGCTTTTCTGTCTTTTGCATAGTGTCAGCCTCCTGATGGCAGCGAGCATACAAGGTCTTCATGTGTCCCCCAATGAAGCGATTAGGGAAGGTGTGCCAAGCCCCCAGTTTAAAAGAAGCGATCATGTGCTTGATTGAGAATTTCTGCACTTAGTCTATGGAAGTGGTGAAGACTGCACAGTACAATGGTTGCGGCAATTTTCATAGATTTTGAGCGGAGTGGGAGAAAATATGCATGACTGCTTTGATTCATCAAGTTATTCCTGGACCCCCATTATCAATCAGCGGGGGTCCTCAGTGATCAGACCTGTAGCAATCAGCAAGCCATCATTATATCCAGTGAATCGGTGGCAAAAAAAAGAGAATTTTGTTTACGTACCGTAAATTCTTTTTTCTTGAATCATCAATGGGAGACCCAGACAATGGGGTTTAGGGCTCCGCCCTCCGGAGGTCACACTAGGTACTACAAGTTTGTAGACACCGCCTCCTCCGCTTATAAACCCCCACCGTAGGAAACATCCTCAGTTTAGTCCATAAGCTGCGAGGAGAAAAATGAACCACACCCGAAACATCGGGAAGAATACCGTGCACAGACGGTTTGAACAACCCGGAAAAAAAACACTGTCTCAACAGAGAACAGATCAAATGCAAACATGCAACGGAACAACTGGGTGGGTGCTAGGTCTCCCATTGATGATTAAAGAAAAAAGAATTTACGGTACGTAAACAAAATTCTCTTTTTTCTGGTCATCATAATGGGAGACCCAGACAATGGGGATGTCCTAAAGCAATACCCCAGGGCGGGAAGAGTTCCTCAACAAGACGGATAATACACGGTCCCCCTTAAAGGTGGGCAACCGCCGCCTGGAGGACCCGCCTGCCCAAACTTGCGTCCGCAGAGGCATGGGCATGCACCATATAGTGCTTTGAGAAAGTGTGCAGGCTGGACCAGGTGGCCGCCTGACACACCTGTAGAGCAGATGCTCGATGTCGCAAGGCCCGTGAGGCACCTACAGCTCTAGTAGAGTGTGCCTTCAAACCAACCGGGAGAGGCAAACCAAAAGACCGGTATGCCTCCTGAATGGGAGCCTTGATCCATCTGGCCAAGGTCGACTTCGAAGCCGCGGACCCCTTACAGCGACCCATCGTGAGGACAAATAAGGAATCCGAACTCCTAAAGGAGGCGGTCCTGGACACATAAATGCGTATAGCTCTCACGAGATCCAAAGTATGGAGGTCGCGCTCAACCTGATGAACGGGAGCGGGGCAAAATGATGGGAGAACAATCTCCTGGTTTAGGTGGAAAGTTGAAACCACCTTCGGCAAGAATTCAGGCCGCGGGCGCAACACCACCTTGTCTTGGTGAACCACCAGAAAGGGTGACTTGCACGAAAGTGCAGCCAATTCTGAGACCCTTCTCAGAGACGTAATTGCCACCAGAAAAACCACCTTCTGGGACAGACGAGAGAGAGAGATGTCTCTCAGTGGCTCAAACGGCGGTTTCTGCAGTGCCGCCAGGACCATGTTAAGGTCCCAAGGGTCCAGAGGTCGTCTGTAAGGCGGATCCTCCGAGCACACTAAGTTTAAAACTGAGGATGTTTCCTACGGTGGGGGTTTATAAGCGGAGGAGGCAGTGTCTACAAACTTGTAGTACCTAGTGTGACCTCCGGAGGGCGGAGCCCTAAACCCCATTGTCTGGGTCTCCCATTATGATGACCAGAAAAGACTGTGGGACAGAAAATCCATGGCAAAAAAAAAACAAAAAAAAACTTGGCACAATCTCCATTTTAAAAAATGCAGAGAAAAACTAAGAACTGGGAAATCCAATTCTCCATAATTTACTGCAAGTCGCTCACACTGGGCCAACACCACAACATACTGGATCACTGATGCATGCTCCAGTACTTTGGATGCGTAAAGCATCCAGACAGGTTTGCTCTTTAGTGCTCAATCCATATATAGATAGGGGGCATTAACAGTATGAGACTTGTAGTGACTCCTAGTCTTCTTTTGATTTCACTGCAGAGTGGTGCCCAACAGTATAGCAGCGCTGAATCTTGTATCATTACGAACTCTTTTGCTGCTTACTTCAGTGCTGCAAGCTCAGCTTGACTCTCGTTCCCGTATACTGGATTGCCTGTGAGATGAAAGCTGAAGAGAAAGCTGCAATCAAGCACTGCTCTGCAGCAGAGGAGACACCACTGAGTCATTAGCGACAGCTGCTTGTAATGAGACAAAGCTCAGCTCTGCTGTACTGCTAGTTATAACCACAAAGAGCTCTGCAGAGAGAACAGGTTGTCAGTCACTACATGTCTCACACTTAAGGGTACCGTTACACGTTGCAATATTGCAATGCAACATCGACAAAATGTCACGTGGTGTGGTTGTTGCAGCTGATACCATTCGTGCGTTGTGTCATGTAAATGGGCAATGCGACGGGAAAAAAAAAAAAAAAATAGTACCTACGCTATTGCAAGAAGATTGTGCAAGCCCTTCAACCGTACGATACTGTATATGCGATGTGGCATGATTGTGCTGTGTGACGGCGCAACTACAATCTTGTTTGCAACTTCCCCTATTCACTGCAATGTTAATGCTCGGTCCCTAGGTTGCTCATACTCATCGCAGAAAACTTGAGGACAACAGCCTAGTTGCGTTGCCTGCCGATTATCTCTGTGTGACATCTACTATGCGATCTGGGACAAGTGCCAAAACCGTGAGCGCTCCCGTGAAATTGTATGCGATATCGGAACGATATTGCTACGTGTAACGGTACCCCATCACCTTTTAACGCAGATACTCAGGGAGATTTGTGTATGGTCCATAGATTTTAACAGCTCATTTACATATTTTAAAAAACAAACATGGATTTGACATAAGACATCAGATAAAAAGAGAATTTTGTTTACGTACCGTAAATTCTTTTTTCTTGAATCATCAATGGGAGACCCAGACAATGGGGTTTAGGGCACTGCCCTCCGGAGGCCACACTAGGTACTACAAGAACTGTAGACACCGCCCCCTCCGCTTATAAACCCCTACCGCAGGGAACATCCTCAGTTTGGTCCATAAGCTGCGAGGAGACAACAGAAAACCCCACCCGAAACCTCGGGAAGACACCGTGAACAGACGGTTCAACAACCCGGATAAACTGCCCCAACAGGGGACAGATCAACCGTAACATACAACGGAACACTGGGTGGGTGCTGGGTCTCCCATTGATGATTCAAGAAAAAAGAATTTACGGTACGTAAACAAAATTCTCTTTTTTCTGATCATCATAATGGGAGACCCAGACAATGGGGATGTCCTAAAGCAATACCCCAGGGCGGGAAAAAGTTCCTCAAAAGACGTTTGCATACGCGGTCCCCGTCAAAGGTGGGCAACCGCCGCCTGGAGGACCCGCCTGCCCAAACTTACATCCGCAGAGGCATGGGCATGCACCATATAGTGCTTAGAGAAGGTGTGCAGGCTAGACCAAGTGGCCGCCTGACACACCTGCAGAGCAGAGGCGCGATGTCGCAAGGCCCAGGAGGCACCGACAGCTCTTGTCGAGTGTGCCTTCAAGCCTACCGGAAGAGGCAAACCAGAAGACCGGTAAGCCTCTTGAATGGGTGCCTTGATCCATCTGGCCAAGGTTGATTTTGACGCCGCTGACCCCTTACAGCGACCTGCCGTCAGTACGAACAAGGAGTCCGAACTCCGGAAGGAGGCAGTTCTGGACACATAGATGCGTACAGCCCGTACGAGGTCCAGAGTGTGGAGGTCGCGCTCAATCTGATGAACAGGAGCGGGACAAAATGATGGGAGCACAATCTCCTGGTTCAAATGAAAAGTGGAAACCACTTTTGGTAGGAATTCCGCCCGCGGGCGCAACACCACCTTGTCTTGGTGAACCACCAGAAAGGGTGACTTGCACGATAGTGCCGCCAGTTCAGAGACCCGTCTCAGGGACGTAATAGCCACCAGAAAGGCCACTTTCTGTGACAAATAAGAAAGAGAGACCTCTCTCAATGGCTCAAAAGGTGGTTTTTGCAAAGCCGCCAAGACCATGTTGAGATCCCAAGGGTCCAGAGGTCGCCTATACGGCGGAACCACTCGAGACACCCCTTGGAGAAATTGACGAACCTTTGGGAGGAGCGCCAAGCGCCTGTCGAACAATACAGACAGTGCTGATACCTGACCCTTCAGAGAACTGAGGGAAAGGCCCAACTCCAAACCTGACTGCAAAAAAGCCAATAGGGTCGGGATCGACAAAGGCCAAGGTACATGTCCCCCAGAGGAGCACCAGGCGAAAAAGACTTTCCACGTCCTGTGGTAAATCTTCCGCGACGTGGGCCTTCTAGCTCTGTTCATGGTGGAAACCACCGCAGGAGAGAAACCCCTGGATGTTAAGAGCCAGGCCTCAAGAGCCATGCAGTCAATCTGAGAGCCCTGGAATTGGGGCGGAAGAAGGGGCCCTGCGCGAGAAGATCTGCGCGGTCTGGAAGAGCCCACCGGTGTCCGCCGGACAGTTGCCACAGATCCGGATAACAGGACCTCCTCGGCCAATCCGGAGCCACTAGAATGGCTGCGTGACATTCTGTTTTGATTTTCCACAGGACCTTGGGCATCAGTGCCAGGGGCGGGAAAACATATGGCAGGTGAAAATCTGACCAACTCAGGACTAGAGCATCTGCCCCCAGAGACTGAGGGTCCCACGATCTCGCCATGTATTGTGGCACCTGATGATTCAGCCGGGAGGCCATCAGATCCACATCCGGGGTCCCCCATCTGATGCAGATGTCCCGGAAGACGTCCGGATGGAGAGACCATTCTCCGGCGTCCATCCCCTGTCGGCTCAGGTAATCTGCCTCCCAATTCTCGACACCTGGGATGTAGACTGCGGAAATCAAGCAGCTGTTGGCTTCCACCCATGATAGAATGCGGTGGACTTCCACTAGAGCCTGTGCACTCTTGGTTCCTCCTTGGTGATTTATATAGGCGACAGTCGTCGCATTGTCGGACTGAACCCGAATCGGTTGTCCGGATAGGAACCTCCGAAAGGCTAGGAGTGCCAGATAGACCGCCCTGAGCTCCAGCACGTTGATCTGCAACGTTGTCTCTGAACGTGTCCAGAGACCTTGAGCTCTGTGGTGTAAGAACACCGCGCCCCAGCCCTTCAGGCTGGCGTCGGTGGTCACCACTAACCACGATGGCTTCAGGAAGGATCGTCCCTTCGACAAGTGACTCGGCTGAAGCCACCACTGCAGAGCATCCCTGGTCGGCTGGGAGAGGACCACCAGCTGATTCAGAGAGGACGTCCTCTTGTCCCACCTCTGGAGGATTTCCAGTTGCAGAGGACGGAGGCGAAACTGTGCGAAGGGCACCGCCTCTATTGCTGCCACCATGCGTCCCACCAGCTTCATCAATACACGTAGGGATGAATGAGGTGATCTGAGGAGATCGTGTACTCCTGACTGAATGGCCAGTTGTTTGGCTCGTGGTAGGGACACTAGAGCAGAGTCCGTGTGGAAGTCCATGCCCAGATACGTCAGTGACTGGGTTGGAACCAGGGTGGACTTCTGGATGTTGAGAAGCCACCCGAACTGCTCCAGAGACTGCATGGTCGCCTGCAGGCTCCGCTGACACAGGTGTTCCGATGGCGCTCTGACCAGCAGGTCGTCTAAATAAGGAATGACGGCGTGTCCCTGCGCATGCAGTAAGGCCATCATCGATGCCATCACTTTCGTGAACACCCGGGGAGCAGAGGCCAACCCGAAGGGCAGCGCCACGAATTGGAAGTGCTCTTCCCCCACTGCGAATCTCAACCATCGTTGATGAGACGGTGCAATGGGCACGTGAAGGTAAGCGTCGCGGATGTCTATGGACGCTAGGAAGTCGCCCTGCGACACAGCCGCGATCACGGAGCGCAGGGATTCCATGCGGAACTTCCGAACCAACACATGACGGTTGAACAGCTTGAGGTCCAGAACCGGGCGGAAGGAGCCGTCCTTCTTCGGGACGATAAAGAGGTTGGAGTAAAAACCCTTGAACCTCTCCCCAGTGGGTACTGGGACCACCACTCCGTCTCTGCGGAGTCCCTCCAACACCAGATAAAAAGCCTGAGCCTTTTCTGGAGATGGAACAGACCGATTGAATCGGTGTGTGGGTTGTGATGACAGCTCTATCCTGTATCCTCTGGAGACTACGTCTCGAACCCACTGATCTTGGATGTGGAGTCGCCATTTGTCTTGAAATTGAGACAGGCGACCCCCAACCTGTGGGGAGGCAGGAAGAGGGAGCGAGTCATGCGGAAGTGGGTTTGGGAGCGGCAGCTGTTGTACCTGCCGACTTCTTCTGGCGACTCTTGGGACGCCACTGCTGAGAAGTTTTGGCCCCACGGTCCGCGCGAGCGGAAGACGCTGACGGCTGGGAGCTGGAACGAAAGGACCACTGTTTAGGGTTCCTCTTCACAGCATACCTAGGCTTAGGTCTGTTCTGTGGAATCTTGGACTCCGTAGAGTCTTTGATCAACTTGTCCAGCTCTGCACCAAACAGCCTGTCACCAGAGAAGGGAAGATTCTGCAGAATCTTCTTTGACGTGGCATCTGAGTCCCATAGACGTAGCCACAACAATCTGCGGATCGCTATCGCATTGGCCGAAGCCACAGCTGAGCGAGTGGCAGTCTCCAGGGACGCCGTCCTGGCATAATCTGCATAGGCTTTTGCTCTCTCTGTAAGTGCCAGGACTTCAGAGTTGAAACCTGCCAGGCCAGCAATACCATCCAGACAGGATGTGATCGCCTGCAGAGTCCAGACCGCAGCAAAACTCGGGGCAAATGACGACCCCACAGCCTCATAAGACGACTTGGCGAGTTGTTCGACCTGTCTGTCTGTCGCATCCTTCAGTGAGGAGCTATCAGAGGCAGAGAAAAGGGAGCGTACAGCAATCCTGGTCATGGAAGCGTCCACTTTCGGGGACTGCGACCACTCCTGAAGCACCTCCTGAGGAAAGGGAAAGCGGTTGTCCTTGGATTTGCGGACATAACGCCGTCCAGGGTGTACCCTGGGAGCTCTAACCACCCTTTCAAAGTTAGTATGGTCCAAAAAGGAACCACATGGTCTAGCCTCAGGTTGTAACCACTGATAGACCTCCTTCGGGTGTACGGCTGTCTCCTGAGGGGGTAACCCGAGGCGTAAAGTCTCGTTGATGGAGGACACCAGATCCTCCACCCCTTCAGCTGGTTCAGACACCGACCTGAGGGTTGAACCCCCATCATCCTCGTCACTGTCAGAGTGACGCTCCTCCTCAGAGAGGACCTGGAGCTCGGGTGAATCATCACGGCGAGCCCGCTTAAGGGGTCTCACGGTGGAAGATGGGAACACCCGGGGGTAGCTTAAAGGAGTAACTGGAGCATCCAGTCTCCTTGTTAGTGCCTCCAGGGATTGCGACATGGAGGACAATTGGGACAACAGAGAAGCATTAATCTCGCTTTGTTTTTCCCATGGCCCTGGGATCACCTGAACCTCAGGGTATAGCACCGGAGCTGCTGACTCAGCAGTGACAGTCCGGGCTTCTGGACGTCCGCAATTATTGCAGGACCCCTCCACCAGTGTTCCTGTGCATGTAGCGCAGACAGGGGTGGTACTGGCCGCCTTAGCAGCGCCTTTCTTCCCTGAGGACATACCCACGGTAGGGGGATATCAAACAGGAGAAAATTCACCGGAAACCGGTGGCTTACCGACCGCTGCACCGCGGTGGTGAAGGGAGCGGTGTGTGTGTGGCCTCCGCGAGGAAAGAAGACCTGGTCTCCCCTGGAGTGTAGCAGAGCAGTCTCCAACGATCCCAGCAGGAAAGTGAGGGAAAAGATGGCCGCCGCTGTAGAAGCAGAGGGCGGGGCCGAAACACGCGGGAAGCACACACACACGCCCATCCAGGTCACATGGGCCGCTCCACATCTCTCCCGGCCGCCATTACAATAATGTAAGCGCCGGGGCCCGCAGCGCGGGAGGTATAAACATAAATACCCAGGCTCACAGACAAAGTCTGAAGCCCACAGCCGCAGCCCCTGTGACACACAGGGCGGTCAGCCAGGGTGACCCCAGCACAGGGTCACCGCCAGAACCGCGGACCCGAAGGCAACGCGCGGTCTGAGTGTCATGAACACACTAGTGCCAGACACTGCCCCCAGGCACACCGGAGACACCGAAGTATCTCAGTGCCGGTCCGGTCTGTAAGCACCATATCATGGGAGGCCTCGGATGGGGGTTCAGCACCAGTCCGGTCTGTAAGCACCATTTAGGGAGGCCTCGGACTGGGCTGGCTCTAGTCCGGTCTGTAAGCACCATTTAGGGAGGCCTCGGACAGAGCTGACTCCAGTCCGGTCTGTAAGCACCATTTAGGGAGGCCTCGGACGGAGCGGAGCTGTGCAAGGCTCCTATCTCCCACTTCCCAGAGCCCCCAGGGGGATGGGAAGGAGCACGGCAGCGTACCGGGAGACACAGTGTGCCCAGGCACTAGGCCCTCCGGTACCTCGACCTGCGTGTTCCCCGAAGGTTAACAGGGAGACTGCCGGAGGTCCCTGACTGGGACCTTCTTTTACCTTGTCTTCATACGCCATCACGAAAACTGTGAGAATGCAATGAAGTGCAAGCAAAGCGTGTGGTACCTCCGAGCACACTAAGTTTAAAACTGAGGATGTTCCCTGCGGTAGGGGTTTATAAGCGGAGGGGGCGGTGTCTACAGTTCTTGTAGTACCTAGTGTGGCCTCCGGAGGGCAGTGCCCTAAACCCCATTGTCTGGGTCTCCCATTATGATGATCAGAAAAAGTTATTTTATTCCACCTATGACCTGTGTTCTGCCTATTTAAGCTCAGTAGGAGAGAGCAATTCTAGTTTGACACTTATTACAACCTGTGAAATATGACATGTTATCTTGTCAAGACATTTAAATAGATTTAGCATATCTGGCAATATTCCGGCATATCAAGGTCTCTTCTCCTTTAATAACACTGCATTGAGGGACAGCCCTCTGCATCTCTGAGGATGAAGCAATCATTTTAGTCAGTACCAGTCAAGATTTCGTGTGAATCCCCACTATCCTTGCAAGTTAAATTTAGTTGATATGCTCAATGTTGATTTGTGTTCCTATAGTTTTAACATCCTGATTTAGTGTTGAACAACAAACAATAGACTACAGAACCAACAGTCTGTTTACTTAGGATACAGAGAAGGTTAAGGCTGCTTTCACATCATTATTTTTGCACATCCGTGGTGATCCTTGAATTTCAAGGATCACACAGACAGGCACAGATCTGTGCCAACAGATGCCACTGTTGCCCATGGATCCGTGTTTTCCATGGATCAGTCATCAGTTAGCAGAGATAGGGCTGTACCTTGCTTCTGAGCATGTGCAGTACTGCAAATTGGATGTTTTACAGATCCGATTTTTTGACTGATCCGTTTTGATCAGTCACCATAGAGCTCCATGTTATTTGATACGGACAGCAACAGATCAGTTTGTCCTATTTTTTTCAAGGCAGGCCAAAAATCGGACCAGGCTTTGATTTTGGGGAAGGGGAAAAAAAGCTGACAAACTAATCCATCACTAAACTGACAATCAGATGCCAATAAGGACCAATCCGTGCCTATAGGGATACATGGAGACCTAATTGGACTTGTGTATCCGTTTTACAACGGATAGCCACGGATGAACAAATCATGATGTGAAAGCAGCCTAAGCTGCATGCTGAAATTCACACAGCATAGAACGTGAAGGAAGGCAAACAAGCTGCATGCCGATATGGCATATGAGAATTGATCCACTCACAGATTTCGTAGGTTATACTTGTTCATGTAGTTTTCCCCACAAACTAACCAGTTCTGTCCATACACTGGCTGCTGGTGGGAGAGCATGTGACCAGACCTGTCCACAAGCCTCCTCCAAAAGAAAAGCAGCCTTCCCCAGTGAGGTGTTTTACAAATTGAGGAGGGTGATGGACAAGTCTGGTATGGACAGAAGCAGTACAAACAGAAGAAATACCCCTTTTAAAGTCCATGTAAGGAAATCTACAGAACCAACTCATTGCAAATGTATTTCCAACATGTATAGTGATTTTTAATACCACAGAGCTCTTTCAGTGGGGATTATCAACTAAGATGACCAAAAATTGCCTAAGCTTGTCCATGATCTCACCTGATACTCTGCATAGTTCTTCAAACCAATGCCAAGAAAAGGTTTAAATGCATCCATGTATTTCAAAAACTCTGCCCCGAGTACTACAGTAAGGAAAAAGAGAAAACGGTGAAATGTTGCCTCCTAGTGGCAGCAAGCATACACATGAGACGAGAGAGAAAAAAAAAAAAGCATTTAAATCAATGATCTTCAGAGAGTCATAATCAACACAGGAAATTCTGTGTGGTGCATGAACTAGTCATCCTCAGACAATTACAGGAGCAGTTTTATAACTGATTGTATGATAGAGTTTCAATTCACTACAACAACTTCTGACAGATACTAACCTTCTACTAAAGTGCTGACAGCCATCAGGGCATCTTCCTGAACACCCCCTGAACCTGCTGTGCTTTGGAACATGCGCAGGAGAGAGGCCATTACCACATCAGATATCTGCAGGGCATCTTGGGGCTGCACTTTTCGGAGTACGTTCTTGAAAGAAAAGTCAAAGGGTAAAGAGGGTAAGCCTAACGCACAAAATACCACCAGTCATTTACCGCACCATACACAACAAATGCAGACTGAATAAGGACCTAGAAAACTCCATTAGAGAGGGAAGCTGGCACTATTCCCAAATGAAGGGTCATCCTGATGGTGCAGGGAGAGGCTGTTTATTAGGTTTCACCAGCATAGCATAATTGTTCCAATAGTCTACGAAATAAATGTTAAAGCAGAATTTCAGCATTTCTTTCCCACTACCCGAGTAATTCTTATAATATTAAGTCCCCTGCCTCTAGTTTAATACTTGTCCTCCAGTGTTCTCACCTTATATCAGTGTAGCTACAGTCCTGCAGCGCCATCTAGTGACTTCGACTTTTGACTGGCCGATAGTCAGAAGTCATGTCACAAGCTTTTACTGAAAGTCTATGAGAGGTAGAAGGAGGCTCTAAAAGGTACCAGTCACAAGCTGCGATTTGATGTGAGCGTGCACGTTTCGGGCACTTTTTCAGACCACTGTGGAGCTATAAAACGTAGCTATCTCACGTGCAATCGCCGGCGATCCTGCATTCCGGAAATCGCCTGCAGAAGACCGGAAGCATTCTTCCCTTCCCACATCGTCATGTCACACGCTACAACCACATCAGCGATGTGGGCGTAGAGTTTGACCACAACGAGGAGACAGGTGTGCCAGAGTGTGTTACACCGCTCACCTACCACTCAGATTGGCCTACACAACTGTGTTACCACCAATCGCCGAAGACGGGGCGCAGAAAACCGCACGCTCAGGCACGCCTACGGGATTGATTCCAGAATGTCTGAGCTCGCTTTCTACATCACTATCACCCTGTCACACGCCACAATGTGCTGAAATCGCCTGGTGGATATCGCCTGATTTCACTGCAGTGCAGGGCAATCAGGCGACGTTCCACCAGTGATTTCTCGCTGTATAATCGCCCAGTCACACGCCACTACACACAAGCGATGTGGCTTCCACTTCGCCGAATTTGGGAATTGCCAGCGATCTCGCCGGCGATATCACGGTGTGTGACAGTACCTTAATACTTGCATGGACCAGTGACCTCCAGCACACTCCATGAAACACTGTAGCTGCCAGCAGCGACCAACTACAAGCAGTCACAATAAATAACGCCAGATGGCAAGAATAAAAAAAAAAAAAAAGAAAAAAAAAAAAGGTGCAGGGTGAGGGGGGAAGATTTGTGTGTGTACTCACCGTAAAATCCTTTTCTCTGAGCCTCTAATTGGGGGACACAGGACCATGGGTGTCATGCTGCAGTTCAATGGGAGGCAGTACTATGTAGAATCTGAAAGAACAGAGTAACTCCTCCCCTGCAGTATAGACCCCTGGCTGGCACAAGCCAATCCAGCTCCGTGACCAAAGCAGCAGGAGAGAAAACATAGGTCTATAAGAAGGCAACCATAAGAACTCAAAGAACCAAAAAGAACACCAAACGGCGCACAACTGGCAACAGGGAGTGTGCTGTGTCCCCCAATTAGAGGCTCAGAGAAAAGGATTTTATGGCGAGTACACAAAAATTCCCTTTTCTCAGTCGCCTCATTGGGGGACATGGGACATCCTAAAGCAGTCCCTGGGTGGGTATATATAAAGAAATATGGAACAGGAACAAAATAACCTGAATAGCCTGTATGCAAGACATGTGTTCTACAGATGAGCAACCATCACCTGCAAGATACGCCTACCCAGACTCGCATCTGCCGAAGACAGAGTATGGACGTTGCAGTGTTTTGCAAAAATGTGCAGGCTGGACCATGTGGCAGCCTTGCACAACTGCTCGGCAGATGCCTGGTGTCGAATGGCCCAGGATGCACCTAGCGCACGTGTTGAGTGCGCTGTTAACCAAACTGGATTGGACACGTTCCTCAATTGATATGCTTCTCAAATGGTAGACTTAATCCACCTGGCCAATGTGGCCTTGGATGCCGCTATGCCCTTCCGGTGACTCTCCGGAAGGATAAAGAGAGAATCAGACTTCCGGAAACGTGCTGTTCGAGAAACATACCACCGGAGAGCTCGAACTATATCCACCGGTGCACAGCCTTCTCCACACGATGCACTGGCGCCGGACAAAACGAAGGGAGATCTCTTCATTTAGGTGGAAAGAATAAACCACCTTGGGAAGGAATGACTGTACTGGTCATAGCACCACCTTATCCTGACGGAAGACCAGGAAAGGTGCCCTGCAAGAAAGGGCTGCCAACTCTGACGCTACATATAGAAGTTATTGCCACGAGAAAAACAACTTTCCAGGACAGAACTCCTTGAGGCTCAAAAGGGGGGGGGGGTCTCTGAAGGACATCGAGGACCAGATTCAGGTCCCACGCCTCTAGCAGCCTCCTATAAAGGAGGAACATGCCGGGACACCCCTTGAATGAAGGTCCTGACCTGAGGTTTAGTAGCAAGACGTCGCTGGAAAAGCACTGAGCGTCGAAATTTGACCCAGAGTGAAGGAAACCTAGAATCACCAGGAGGGAAAATGCCAGAGGCAAATGGTCTCGAGCTTTACACCAGGAGAAGAAAGCCGTCCATGTGTGATAGTAGATGCGAGCCGAGGCGGGTTTCCTAGCGCTGATCATTGTTTTGATGACCTTTGAAGAGAAACCAGCCCAGGTTAAAACCCAGGTCTGTCAAATTCAGGGCCGTCGGATGTTGGTGGCATATTGGGCCCTGAGAGAGCAGGTCTGGGCGGTCTATAAGACACCAGGAATTGTTGGCGACGAGCCGCACTAGACCGGAGTAGTAGCAGGCATGCTGGGCCAGTCTGGTGCTACTAGGAAGACGGGGACGCCTCCTGCCTTGATTTTCTTCACCACTCTGGGTATTAGAGGTAGAGGTGGAAAGATGTAAGGCAGGTGAAACTGAGTCCAGGGTTGGACTAGTGCGTCCGCTCCTACCAACAGCGGATCATGGGACCAAGCCATGAAAGTGCGCACCTTGGCGTTCATTCGCGAAGCCAGAGATCCACGTCCGGGGTCCCCCAGTGATGGCATACCTGCTGGAAAGCTTCTGGATGTAGAGCCCATTCCCCCGACAATGCCCTGACTGCTGAGAAAATCAGCCGCCCAGTTGTCGGCCCCCTGGTGATTTGCATATGCCACTGCTGTGGCATTGTCGGACTGGACACGAATGTGTCGACCTGCTAGGAGATAATGAAAAGACTGCAAAGCTAAGAAAATGGCCCGAATCTCCAGGAGGTTGATGGGCAGGGTGGAGACCAGTGAGGACCAACGACCTTATGCTGTGTGGTGGCGGTAAACTGCCCCCCAGCCTATCAGGCTGGCATCGGTGGCAAGTACTGCCCAATGAGCAGGAAGGAAGGACCGGAAGCCGGGCACAACCAGTGGAGGGCCTGTGACCCTGTCTAAGGTGAACGGGTTCCTGTCCAAGGCTGAGAGAAGGGCCATCTGCAGAGGCTTGAGGTGCAGCTGGGCAAAAGGGACTGCCTCGATTGCCACAACCATCCTGCCTAGGACTCACATGCCCAGGTGGATGTAGTGAAATGAGGGGCAAAGGAGGACTCAGACTCCCTGACGCAGAGCCTGGGACTTGTCTTGAGAGAGAAGTACCAACCTGCAGTAGATATCGAAAACCATCACCAGGAAGGTGGTAATCTGATCTATGACTGAGGAGGACTTGGCTAGATTGACTAGCCACCCCAGGCGAGAGAGAGTATCCACAGTAATTTAAACACTCTTCGCAGTCTGGAAAGGAAGGGTCTTTGATCAGTAGGTCGTCCAGGTAGGGTAGGACGCCTATGCCCCGAGTGAGAATTGTCATAACAATCGCCATGACTTTGGTGAAAGCCCTGGGAGCCGTGGCGAGATCGAAGGGCAGTGCGACAAACTGGAAAAAGAGAATTTTGTTTACTTACCGTAAATTCTTTTTTCTAGAATCATCAATGGGAGACCCAGACAATGGGGTTTAGGGCATTGCCCTCCGGAGGCCACACTAGGTACTACAGGTTTGTAGTAACCGCCCCCTCCGCTTATAAACCCCTACCGCAGGAGATATCCTCAGTTTGGTCCATAAGCTGCGAGGAGGCAAACCACACCCGAACCATCGGGAAGACCGTGCACATACGGTCCAACAACCCGAAACAAACTGTCTCAACTGGGAACAGTCCAGAAGAACGTCCAACGGGACAACTGGGTGGGTGCTGGGTCTCCCATTGTTTATTCTAAAAAAAAGAATTTACGGTAAGTAAACAAAATTCTCTTTTTTCTGATCATCATAATGGGAGAACCAGACAATGGGGATGTCCTAAAGCAAACCCCAGGGCAGGAAGAGGTCCTCAAAAGACGTTTAAATACACGGTCCCCCTTAAAAGGTGGGCAACCGCCGCCTGGAGGACCCGTCTGCCCAAACTTGCATCCGCAGAGGCATGGGTATGCACCATATAGTGCTTAGAGAAGGTGTGAAGGCTGGACCAAGTGGCCGCCTGACACACCTGTAGAGCTGAAGCGCGATGTCGCAAAGCCCAGGAGGCACCGACGGCTCTGGTCGAGTGCGCCTTCAATCCCACCGGGAGAGGCACGCCAGTAGAACGGTAAGCCTCTTGAATGGGCGCCTTGATCCATCTGGCCAAGGTCGATTTTGACGCCGCGGACCCCTTACAGCGACCCACCGTAAGGATGAACAGAGAGTCCGAACTCCGGAAGGAGGCAGTCCTGGACACATAAATGCGTACAGCCCTCACGAGATCCAGAGTGTGAAGGTCACGCTCAATCCGATGAACGGGAGCGGGACAAAATGATGGGAGGACAATCTCTTGGTTCAGGTGGAAGGAGAATACCACCTTCGGCAAAAATTCTGCCCGCGGGCACAACACCACTTTGTCCTGGTGGATCACCAGAAAAGGTGACTTGCACGACAGTGCAGCCAATTCCGAAATACGTCTCAGAGACGTAATTGCCACCAGAAAAACCACTTTCTGGGAAAGTCGAGAGAGGGAAACTTCCCTCAGTGGCTCGAACGGCGGTTTCTGCAGAGCCGCCAGGACCATGTTAAGATCCCAAGGGTCCAGCGGTCGCCTGTATGGCGGAACCACCCGAGACACCCCCTGCATAAAATGACGGACTTTTGGAAGTAGCGCCAAGCGCCTGTCAAACAGCACAGAAAGAGCTGATACTTGACCCTTCAGGGAGCTGAGGGACAAGCCCACCTCCAAGCCCGACTGTAGAAAAGACAACAGAGTCGGAATCGACAAAGGCCACGGTGACCGTCCACCGGAGGCACACCAGGAGAAGAAGATTTTCCACGTTCTGTGGTATATCTTCCGAGACACGGACTTCCTAGCCCGTGTCATGGTGTCAACCACCGAAGGGGAGAACCCCCGTGAGGTCAAAAGCCAGGTCTCAAGAGCCATGCAGTCAATCTGAGGGCCCTGGAATTGAGGTGGAAGAAGGGGCCTTGCGCGAGAAGATCTGGTCGTTCTGGAAGAGCCCACCGGTTCCCGCCTGACATTTGCCACAGATCCGGATACCAGGATCTCCTGGGCCAATCCGGTGCCACTAGAATGGCTTCGTGGCATTCCGCCCTGATCTTCCACAGGACCTTGGGAATCAACGCCAGAGGTGGGAACACATATGGGAGCTGAAACATGGACCAATGCAGAATCAGAGCATCCGCCCCCAGAGACTGCGGGTCCCACGATCTCGCCATGTATTGAGGCACCTGATGATTCAGCCGCGAGGCCATCAGGTCCACGTCCGGGGTGCACCATCTGCTGCAGATGTCCCTGAAGACGTCCGGATGAAGAGACCATTCTCCGGCGTCCATCCCCTGTCGGCTTAGGTAGTCGGCCTCCCAGTTCTCGACCCCTGGGATATGAACTGCGGAGATCAGGCAGTCGTTGTCCTCCACCCAGGATAGAATGCGGTGGACTTCGGCGAGGTCCTGAGCACTTCTGGTCCCTCCCTGATGATTTATGTAGGCGACGGCCGTCGCATTGTCGGACTGAACCCGAATGGGTCGCCCTGACAGGAACGTCTGAAACGCCAGAAGCGCCAGATAGACCGCCTTGATCTCCAGCACGTTGATTTGCAACGCCGACTCCGACTGCGTCCAGAGGCCTTGAGCCCTGTGGTGTAAGAACACCGCACCCCAGCCCTTGAGGCTGGCGTCGGTGGTCACCACTAACCATGACGGTTTGAGGAAGGACCGGCCCCGTGACAGGTGACATGGCTGGAGCCACCACTGCAGGGAATCCCTGGTCGGTTGGGAAAGGACCACCAGCCGATCCAGAGAGGACGTCCTCTTGTCCCATCTGCGGAGGATTTCCAGCTGTAGAGGACGGAGGCGAAATTGTGCGAAAGGCACCGCCTCTATGGCTGCCACCATGCGCCCCACCAGCTTCATCAAACCCCGCAGGGATGAGTGCGGTGACAGGATGAGATCGTGCACTCCTGATTGGATGGCCAGCTGTTTGGCTCGCGGCAGAGACACCAGAGCTGAGTCTGTGTGGAAGTCCATGCCCAGATATGTCAGTGACTGGGTCGGAACCAGGGTTGATTTCTGAATATTGAGAAGCCACCCAAACTGTTCCAGAGACTGTATGGTCACCTCCAGGCTTTGCCGACAAAGGTGTTCCGATGGCGCCCTGACCAGCAGGTCGTCTAGATAGGGTATGACGGCATGTGCCTGCACGTGTAGGAGTGCCATCATAGAGGCCATCACTTTCATGAACACCCGCGGTGCCGAGGCCAACCCGAAAGGCAGCGCCACGAACTGGAAGTGTTCGTCCCCCACTGCGAATCGTAACCAGCGCTGATGAGCCGGCGCAATGGGTACGTGAAGGTAAGCATCCCTGATGTCTATTGACGCTAGGAAGTCTCCCTGCGACACAGCCGCGATCACGGAGCGCAGGGATTCCATGCGGAACTTCCGAACCAACACGTGACGGTTGAACAACTTGAGGTCCAGAACCGGGCGAAACGAGCCGTCCTTCTTCGGGACAATAAAGAGGTTGGAGTAAAAACCCCGGAACCTCACCCCGGAACCTCTCCCCAGAAGGTACTGGGACTACTACTCCGTCCCTGCGGAGTCCCTCCAACACCAGGTGAAAAGCCTGAGCCTTTTCTGGGGATGGGACAGACCGATGGAAACGGTGCGCCGGCCGCGACGTCAGCTCTATCCTGTAGCCGCGCGAGACTACGTCTCGGACCCACTGATCTTGAACATGGAGTAACCATCTGTCCTGAAATCGGGACAGGCGGCCCCCCACCTGCGGGGCGGCAGGACGAAGGAGCGAGTCATGCGGAAGTGGGTTTGGGGGTGGCAGCCGCCACCCCCGCCGGCTTCTTCTGGTGACCCTTGGGGCGCCACTGAGTAGAGGATTTGCCCTCTCTGTCCGTGCGAGCGGACGAAGCCGAGGACTGCGAGCTGGAGCGAAAGGACCACTTAGGGCTGGGCGATTTTGGAAAAAATCAAAATCTCGATTTTTTTTAAACCTATAGACGATTTTCGATTTAAATCTCGATTTTTTTTTTATATATGTATACAGCATACACAGTGTATACATCATACACACAGTATATATATCATACACACAGTATATACTATATATATCATACACACAGTATATACTATATATATATATATATATATATATATCTCATACACAGTATATACAGTATCATACACAGTATCTACACAGTATATACAGTATCATACACAGTATCTACACACAGTATATACAGTATCATACACAGTATCTACACACAGTATATACAGTATCATACACACAGTATATACAGTATCATACACACAGTATATACAGTATCATACACAGTATATACAGTATCATACACAGTATATACAGTATCATACACAGTATATACAGTATCATACACAGTATATACAGTATCATACACACAGTATATACAGTATCATACACACAGTGTGTGTGTGTGTGTGTGTGTGTGTGTGTGTGTGTATGTATGTATGTATGTATGTGATATATAAAATATATAGATATATAGATATATATATATATATATATATTAGTATATTGGTGCAGCACAGCTCCCCTAGGTGCTCAGCGCGTTTTAACTAGCATAGACATGACATCAGAGCAAAGAGGAAAGACCTGCCAGTTCCAAGACATTTTGTAGAAAAAAATCACAAAGAGGGGGATCTGAAATTTAGATTAATCGATGCAATACCCCCACCCAGAAGAGGCGGAGACAGGACCAAATTATTGAAGATAAGAGAATTAGAGTGGATTTATAAACTAAACACTCTGAGGCCGTCAGGGATGAATGTTGAATACAAAATGAGTCTGACATTATAGAGATTTTGTAACAAAGTAAAGCAGGTAGTAAGGAAATCGGAAATAAACAAGAGAACCCTGATAGGAAAAGTAACTCGGACGTAAAAAATGGTACTTGTAGATAGAGAGCACTAGTCACAATAAAGGCACAAACTGTATACGAGTTTTATGATAATCAGATATTAATCACTTTTAGGTGTAATTTTGATGCACACTAGTATTCATATAGATGAATTTTAATGTATTTTAATATATTTATATGTTTTATTATTATTATTCATATTTTAGCCCATCTAATGATCCAGAGCAATGTTCCGGTAGAAAGCACAGCAAGGCAGAAACAGTGGCCGCTATCAAATTTGCAGAACAGACTATCTGGTTGACCTGTAGATGCCATGCACAAAGCACATGACGATAAGCACTTTAATTCTATACAATAACACAAGCATCTTATGGATGCAATGCATAGCACTTTAAATGTATGAAACTTCAGCACTTTAAGCACAAAAAAATAAAATAATGTGACTATATGATAGGACTATGGTTTATTAATCATGGAACTACTAAATGGATAATCTAGGGTATCCCCAATAGTATAAGAAATCCTATTGACCCCAAGATCGGCATACATGGTGAGCGAGGGGGTTTCCTATCACCATGTAAGGCTGACACCTGACCGCAGTGGCATACACACTGTGCTTGGTGATTCATGGGCGAGGGATAATGACAAGTAAAATAGGGGAGACTAATAACGGTAACGGTAGTTTTAAAATAAAATTAACGTATAGTCTCAAAATAGATTTTAGCATGTGCACATAGCACTTTTTGGATATAAGTGACCTGCACATACACAATTTTGCTCAATTTGCACAAACTACCAAGTGGACATTGACAATAGGCATGTAAACACCGCTGAAATGCAAATGCAGGTGTAAAGGCATATAATGCGAGTCGCAAGATGGCGGACGCCGGATATCCGGTATCGCCATAGCGACGGTAAACTACTCAAATTCCACTGCGCATGTGCGGGCGATCTCATAGAGACGCTGGACACGTGCAATAGCGGCAGGAAAGCAAGTAGGAGAACTGTATGCTGCATAGGAGAGGGCGGACCAGGTGGAAGTCATTGCTGTGCAAGGTGATGAATATCGACATGTAAA
>JARQOC010000006.1:360622528-360673067 GCA_033576535.1 Allobates femoralis
TACAGTTGTGGCCAAAAGTATTGACACCCTGCAATTCTGTCAGATAATACTCAGTTTCTTCCTGAAAATGATTGCAATCACAAATTCTTTGGTATTATTATCTTCATTTAATTTGTCGTCAATGAAAAAACACAAAAAGAATTGTCCTAAAGCAAAATTGGATCTATTTCCACACCAAACATAAAAAAGGGGTGGCACTCTTAGAAAAATCATGTGATGCTTCTCTAATTTGTGTAATTAACAGCACCTGTAACTTACCTGTGGCACCTAACAGGTGTTGGCAATAACTAAATCACACTTGCAGCCAGTTGACATGGATTAAAGTTGACTCAACCTCTGTCCTATGTCCTTGTGTGTACCACATTGAGCATGGAGAAAAGAAAGAAGAGCAAAGAACTGTCTGAGGACTTGAGAAACCAAATTGTGAGGAAGCATGAGCAATCTCAAGGCTACAAGTCCATCTCCAAAGACCTGAATGTTCCTGTGTCTACCGTACGCAGTGTCATGAAGAAGTTTAAAGCTCATAGCACTGTGGCTAACCTCCCTAGATGTGGACGGAAAAGAAAAATTGACGAGAGATTTCAACGCAAGATTGTGCGAATGGTGGATAGAGAACCTCAACTAACATCCAAACAAGTTCAAGCTGCCCTGCAGTCCGAGGGTACAACAATGTCAACCCGTACTATCCGTTGGCGTCTGAATGAAAATGGACTGTATGGTAGTATACCCAGGAAGACCCCACTTCTTACCCCGGAACATAAAAAAGCTGGAGTTTGCCAAAACTTACCTGAGAAAGCCTACAACGTTTTGGAAGAATGTTCTCTGGTCAGATGAGACAAAAGTAGAGCTTTTTTGGCAAAGGCATCAACATTGAGTTTACAGGAGAAAAAAAGAGGCATTCAAAGAAAAGAACACGGTCCATACAGTCAAACATGGTGGAGGTTCCCTGATGTTTTGGGGTTGCTTTGCCGCCTCTGGCACTGGACTGCTTGACCGTGTGCATGGCATTGTGAAGTCTGAAGACTACCAACAAATTTTGCAGCATAATGTAGGGCCCAGTGTGAGAAAGCTGAGTCTCCCTCAGAAGTCAGGGGTAATCCTTGACTCCTCCCTATCCTTCAAGCCCCACATCGAGGCCCTCACCACATCCCTCCGGCTCCAGCTCAAGAACATCTCATCCATGCTCTTATCATCTCCCACCTTGACTACTGCAACCTCCTTCTCAATGGCCTCCCTGCTAACTCCCTCACACCTCTCCAGTCTATCCTCAACTCCGCTGCCTGACTAATCTACCTGTCCCGCTACTCCCCTGTCTCCCCCCTCTGCCAAGCCCTTCACTGGCTCCCCGTCTCCAAGAGATCCCAATTCAAAACACTAACCATGGCGTACAAAGCCATACACAACCTGGCCCCACCATACATCTCCAACCTGGTCTCCCGATACCTACCCTCACGCAACCTCCGCTCCTCCCAAGAACTCCTCTTCTGCTCCCCCCTCATCACCTCTTCGCACAACCGAGTCCAGGACTTCTCCCGGGCATCTGCCTTACTCTGGAACTCCCTGCCCGAACACGTCAGACACTCTCCTACCCTGAGTAGCTTCAAGTGTCACCTGAAGACTCACTTTTTCCGTCAAGCCTACAACCTGCCATGAGACCCAGGCGACCGCCCCATACCTGACATTCCCCCATCCTACTGTATCCTAACCCGCCCCTCTTAGACTGTGAGCCCTCATGGACAGGGTCCCTGCCCCTTCTGTACCTGTACGTCCTGATCGCCTAGATATAGTGTACTTGTTCTTGTCTCCCTCATCCTCATGTAAAGCGCCATGGAACCTAATGGCGCTATATAAATAAATAATAATAATAATAATAATAATAAAAAGTCATGGGTCTTCCAGCAGGACAATGACCCAAAACATACTTCAAAAAGCAAATGGTTTGAGAGAAAGCACTGGAGACTTCTAAGGTGGCCAGCAATGAGTCCAGACCTGAATCCCATAGAACACCTGTGGAGAGATCTAAAAATGGCAGTTTGGAGAAGGCACCCTTCAAATATCAGGGACCTGGAGCAGTTTGCCAAAGAAGAATGGTCTAAAATACCAGCAGAGCATTGTAAGAAACTCATTGATGGTTACCGGAAGCGGTTGATCGCAGTTATTTTGGCTAAAGGTTGTGCAACCAAGTATTAGGCTGAGGGTGCCAATACTTTTGTCCGGCCCATTTTTGGAGTTTTGTGTGAAATGATCAATGTTTTGCTTTTTGCTTCATTCTTTTTTGTGTTTTTTCATTGAAGACAAATTAAAGGAAGATAATAATACCAAAGACCTTGTAATTGCAATCATTTTCAGGAAGAAACTGAGTATTATCTGACAGATTTGCAGGGGTGTCAATACTTTTGGCCACAACTGTATAACTGAGCTGCGCTACAACATGGCTGTCCGGGGTGCAGTAAGAGTGACAATATTTCAGTGGATAGGGTTGTAGGTTTATCTGTTTTTCATGAATTAGACACGATCATTAAGCTGAACTCTGAAGATCACACGGATCTTCGACATAATGTCACTGAGCAGTCATACAATTTGACTGTCAGATGACTTATTAGACAGAGTCAGTAGGTACATCTTATTGTAGTATGCTCAACTGTCAGCATTAAAACTACTGGAGAATGGATCCAGTGGCAATGGAAGGTAAAGACAGCCCAGGATGATTCTTCTTTAAACCAGCAGATATGGGCTTAATCTGCAGGTTAAAAGCATTTTGAACTTACCCATGCTGCCAGGAGAAAATTAACTTTCTTGGTCCAGGCAATGTTCGGCTTCCTGTCTTGGAGGTGGTGCCGATGCAGGTTCAGTCACCACTAAAGGCATAGTGAGCGGCAAATGAAACCACGCCATCTAACTGACTGACAGTCATGTCTGATGCTGAGTTAGCTGTCGGTCAATGCCGGGGACATGGTTACAGTTGCCGCTAACTAAACCCAGAGTGATGACTGAACCCACGCAAACGTCACCCTAAGGCTGGCTTCACACTGTGGTCAGGTCAGGTCAGATCAGGTCAGGTTTTGTGTTTCAAAACCAGGAGAGGAACTTGCAGAGAAAAAAGTGTAATTGAAAGTTTGACACCTGTTCTAGGTTTTGGAGTCACTCCTGGTTTTGGCTCACAAAACCTGACCTGATCTGACCTGACCCGACCTGACCACAGTGTGAAGCTAGCCTAAGGCTCTTCAAGGAACTATTGTGGATATGTGGTGAGCACCTTGAACCAAAGGTACTTTAGGCTGGTTTCACACTGCGTTTTTTTTCCCTGATCAGGTTCGAACAGGTTTGTGTGCCAAAACCAGGAGTGTCTCCAAAACTCAGAACAGGTGTCAATCTTTCAATGATAGTTTTTTTCTGCAAGTTGCTCTCCTGGTTCCTCTCCTGGTTTTGGCACACAAACTAGATGGAACCTGATCAGGGAAAAAACTACACTGTGAAACCAGCCTTAAATCTTGCTGTCAGAGACTGACATTGAGATTTAACTGGTTAAGGCCCCTTTCACATCAGCGGTAAGCACTGATCGCGGCAGTTGCGGTGAAAAAAACGCATCTGCCGCAGTTACCGTATAACAGCCGCACTTGCGGTAAGCCCCATGTAATGTCTATGGGGCTTGTGGCAGGTGCGGCAAGTGCGGTATAGTTGCGGTTTCGGCACTTGTGGCAGATGCGGCCGTGAAAAAAACACGGTCAGCCGCAGGTTTTTCGCGGCCACATCTGCAGCAAGTGCCGAAACCGCACTTGCCGCACCTGCCGCACACTTACCGCAAGCCCCATAGACATTGCATGGGGCTTACCGCAAGTGAACTGCAAGTGCGGCCGTTATGCGGTAACTGCGGCAGATGCGGGTTTTTCACCGCAACTGCTGGGATCAGCGCATTACCGCTGATGTGAAAAGGCTCTATGGCTGTTTTCACACTGTAGTTTATTGCCTGATCAGGTTTCATCCGGTTTGTGTGCCAAAACCAGGAGTGTCTCCAAAACTCAGAACAGGTGTCAATCTTTCAATTATAGTTTTTCGCTGCAAGTTCCTCTCCTGGTTCCTCTCCTGGTTTTGGCATACAAACCTGATCGAACCTGATCAGGGAAAAAACTGCAGTGTGAAACCAGCCTTACAAAATTTAAGAACTTTGAGCTGTGAAAAGAAAAAAAAAAATCACATTTTTCCCCACAGAAATGTTTTTGCCCAGATTTTGTATTTTCACAAGTGCAACAGGAGAAAACGCACCATACAATTTGTTGTGCAATGTTTTTTGAGGTACAGTGCAAAGTTGAGAAAGGAAGTAGCACCATATCGGATGTCAGATTTAGGCTGGGGTCACATTTGCGGTAGCAAATGCAGATCCTGATCCGGTTTTGAGCTGTAAAAATGCTCAGATCAGGATCCGCAGCCCATAGGAGCCCATTATAAAACAGGATTGCACTGCATGCAATCCGGTTACCGCTTCCGGATTTGCAGCCTGCAGTAAAAATCATGCAGGCTGCAGTTTTCGGAGCGGTTTGCAAATCGCAGCAGGCTTGCTATAATGGGCTCCTATGGGAGCCCATCCGGCTATTGCAAGGCACACGTGAATAACTGCGGTAGCCGGCAATACAGTAATATGCCTAATTAACCCTTCATATGCTGCCCCATGTGGTCACCATGTCTCTAGGGAGGGTGGGCACTCGCTGGAGACATGGTGCCCACATCTATTATTAACATTATCCCTTTGTTCATCCCTGCGACAGCAGGGATGAACAAAGAATCTGGCAACCGGACTGCACATTATTGAGCAATCCGGTTACCGGATCCGGGTTTAAAGACACATTTTGAACATAAAATGTGTCTGAAGGCTCATGCGATTACCGCATCCAAATCTGGATGCGGTAATCGCAATGACACTTCCAAGTGTGACCCTAGCCTTAGCTAAAATGGTGTGGGAAGTGCCATGTCCGCTAACAGAATCCCGATCTTGGTGGAGACTTGTGTTTTTGTGGGTTGAGTTGAATGCTATTGGTTGCGATTTGGGTACAGAACTTTTATCAGTCCACATTAATCCTGTGCTCTATGCTAAGTACAAACATTTGAGTTTCCAGCTACATCTCCGAAATACGTGATTCAGGTAAAGCCCCCAAGGATCCATTCACTAATGAGGCAGTAGAGTTACTCTGGACTCCATTTGGCCTGTGTTCAGCGCTGTGCTTCTTTTCAAAAGGCGCACAAAATTGTTTGCGCATACCTAAAAAAGATGCATATAAAGATGGACACAGCCGGATCCCAGGTCAGGTGGGAGTTCAAAATGTCTTCATCTGCCCTCATTACAGTGAATTTTCCTTTCGGAATTTTGTCTGAATCACGTATTTGAGAGATTTACACATAATCGCCAGTGTAAGCGCTCAGTGTAGAGCGCAGAATAAACGTGAACTGCGCCATACTGCGATCTTTGGGAAGCAGAATATACAAACCAGCATCGGTTGAAGATTTGACTTTACAACTATTTTTACACCGTTGCAGTATAAGTCATTATGTGGCTTTATTCGTCAGATCAAGTACACAGATGACCATGATACACTGACCTTTTGGAATTTTATGCGCAAAGAATTGTTCTTAACCAATTTCTAATAAATGGAGATTTTATGAAGAATTCGGAGTGCCAAGTTCCTACACTCACTGGATAATCATTTGATGTATTTGGTACGATCACAGTGATACTAGATTTCTATAGTATTTTTTTTCTAGGTTTGGCTACTATCACACTAAAAACGCCTTTTTACAAAATAATGTTTTTTTTTTGCATCACTGAATTTTGAAGGCTGCAGTTTTTTCATTTTTCTGCCGACAGAGTCATGTGAGGCCTTGTGTTTTGCAGGATGAGTTGGAGTCTTTATTGGTACCATTTTGGGCCACAATGTTTTTGGATCACGTTCTATTCCGCTTTTTGTGAGGCAAAATCAAGAAGAAACAGAAATTCAAGAATTGTTTTGTTTTTTCTTACACTGTTCAAAGTATCGTAAAAGCTTTATTCTGTGGGTCAGTACAAACACAGCCATAAATCATTTATATAGGTTTTTGGGTTTTTTTTGCAGCTTTTACACCAATAAAACAATTTTATGGAAAAAAAAGAATTGTTTTGCATCTCTGTATTCTGGGCTGTAACATCTTTATAATAATAATAATAATACTTTATTTATATAGCGCCAACATATTCCGCAGCGCTTTACAATGTAGGGTTAGAGTACAGAAAATACAGTAAGTAATTACAATAGGGAACAAATAAAGTACAATAATTGGATACAAAACAATAGGTATAGAATCAATGTGAAAAAAAATACAATAAATAAAGCAAGAAATGAAGGTGACCCTGCTCAAAAGAGCTTACAATCTACAACGGGATAGGGGTTGCACAAGATGCCGGGGCTTATTGCACTGGTGGTCCAGGCATCTTGAGGAAGTGGGGTATAGGGCTAAGCTTACATGGATGGTCATTATACAGTCTGTGTAGACCTTTATGGTTTGGTTGAGTTTGTAGAAGAGTAATGTCCAGAGGGATAGCCCCTTCACTGTCTACAGTACAATGGACTTATTAGGGAGTATGATAGGCCACCTTAAAAAGATGCGTTTTTAGGGATCGTCTGAAGCCATGCAAGTTGTGGATAGTCCTGATTTCTTTGGGTAAAGCATTCCAGAGGTTTGGTGCAGCTCTGGAAAAGTCTTGGAGCCGGAAGTGGGAGGATCGGATTAGTGCAGATGTTAGTCGAAGGTCATTTGAGGAACGTAGAGAGCGGGTGGGGTGATAGACAGAGATGAGGGAGGAGAGGTAGGGGGGAGCTGCACTGTGAAGAGCTTTGTGGGTGAGAACAAGCAATTTGAATTTGATCCTGTAATATACGGGCAGCCAGTGCAATGACTGGCACAGAGCAGAGGCATCTGAGTAACGATTGGCCACATGGGTGATCCTGGCTGCTGCATTAAGGATGGACTGGAGAGGAGAAAGTCTGGTGAGGGGGAGGCCGCTTAATAGAGAGTTGCAATAGTCAAGGCGGGAATGGATTAGGGCCACGGTGAGGGTTTTTGTTGTTTCCAGGGTGAGAAAGGGGCGGACTCTAGAGATATTCTTCAGGTGTAAGCGACAGCAGCGGACGAGAGATTGCATGTGGGAGGAGAAGGAGAGATCGGTGTCAAACATAACACCCAGACAGCGAGCCTGCTGCCTAGGCGTTATCGTAGTGCCGCATACTGAGAGAGAGATGTCCGATTTAGGGAGGTTAGTGGATGGGGGGAGCAGAAGAAGTTCAGTTTTGGAAAGGTTTAGTTTCAAGTAGAGAGTGGACATGATATTGGAAACTGCAGCTAGACAGTCATTGGTGTTCTTTACTACCGCAGGGGTAAGGTCAGGGGCTGAAGTGTATAGTTGTGTGTCATCAGCATAAAGATGGTACTGAAAGCCAAATCTGCTGATGGTCTGTCCAATCGGGGCCGTGTAGAGAGAGAAGGGGAGAGGGCCAAGGACTGAACCCTGAGGGACTCCAATAGTGAGGGGAAGGGGGGAAGAAGTGGAGCCAGCAAAAGATACACTGAAAGAGCGGTCAGAAAGATAGGAGGAGAGCCAGGAGAGAGCAGTGTCCTTTATGCCAATGGAGTGCAGCATAAAGAGTAGGAGCTGATGGTCGACAGTGTCAAAAGCTGCAGAGAGATCAAGGAGAATAAGCAGAGAGTGGTCACCATTACGTTTTGCTGTCAGAAGGTCATTGGTCACTTTGATGAGGGCAGTTTCTGTGGAGTGAAGGGGGCGGAAACCAGACTGTAATGGATCTAGAAGAGAGTGAGCGGAGAGGTAACGGGTGAGGCGCGGAATAGACCAGGCGCTCCAAGAGTTTAGAGATGAAGGGGAGATTGGAGACTGGTCTGTAGTTATTTGTGCAGGTTGCGTCGAGAGTGGTTTTCTTTAATAATGGAGTAATGATCGAGTGTTTGAAGGAGGAGGGGAAAATGCCAGAAGAGAGGGAGAGATTGAAGATTTTGGTTAGATGAGTGGTGACGACTGGAGAGAGGGACTGGAGCAGGTGTGAGGGAATGGGGTCAGTACTGCATGTGGTGGGACGAGAGGAAGAAAGGAGCCTGGAGACTTCTTCTTCTGTGACTGGGTCAAATGTGGAGAGTAAACCGGAGGAGATGTGTGGAAGAATGGGGGTGTCAGCGCTTGGAGGCTGAGAGCTGATTTCCTGGCGGATGTTGTCTATTTTCTCCATGAAGTAGGAAGCCAGGTCATCAGCACAGAGGTCAGTGATGGGGGCCTGCACTTTCGGACTGAGGAGAGAGCGAAAGGTGTCAAAGAGTTTTTTTTGGATTGTTGGATAGTGAGGAGACCAGGGTGGTGAAGTAGGTCTGTTTGGCAAGGTGAAGGGCAGAGTTGTAGGTTTTTAGCATGAATTTATAGTGGATAAAGTCTCCTGGTGAGCGAGTTTTCCTCCATAGACGTTCAGCACTCCTGGAGCATTGCTGGAGGAATCGAGTTTGTGGTGTGAGCCAGGGTTGTTTTGTTCTCTGTTTGGAGGTTCTGCGGGTGAGGGGCGCTACTTGGTCCAGGGAGCTTCTGAGAGAGTCATTGTAGTGATTTACTGCCTGATCTGGAGAGGAGATTGAAGAGATTGGGGACAGAGATGAGATGAGGGAGTCTGTGAGTGCTTGAGGGTTAATGGCCTGTAGATTTCTGGATGTGTGATAGGTAGGATTGGGCTGTGTTGGCCGAGGGTTAGTGAGTGAGAAGGAAAGAATGTTGTGGTCAGAGAGTAGAGTTGAGTTATCCAAGGGGGAGGATGAGCAGAGCCGGGTAAAGACAAGGTCAAGGGTGTTACCGTTTTCGTGTGTCTTAGAGGTTGAGAGCTGTGATAGGCCAAGAGAGGTAGTTAGAGATAGGAGCTGGGATGCAGATGGGGAGATGGGGCTGTTTATGGGAATGTTAAAGTCTCCCAGAATAAGGGTTGGTAAATCTGAGGACATGAAATGCGGTAGCCAAGCGGAGAAATGGTCGAGGAACTGGGTGGGTGACCCTGGGGGGTGGTATACCACCGCTACTTTGAGGGGGAGGGGATGGAATAGCCTAATGGTATGGACCTCAAAAGAAGGGAATGAGAGTGATGGGGCTGGAGGAATGACCTGGAAGGTACATTGTGGGGACAGGAGGAGGCCAACTCCACCGCCACGTCTGTTCCCAGGTCTAGGGGAGTGAGAGAAGTGTAAGCCGCCGTAAGAAATAGCAGCAGGGGAAGCAGTGTCTGAATCCTGGATCCAGGTTTCTGTGAGGACCAGAAGGTTAAGAGAGTTGCTGCCGAAACTGTGGCCAGGGCTGTGGAATCGGTAAGTCAAACCACCGACTCCTGAATTTCCCTGACTCTGACTAAAGGCCCAGTTACACACACAGATAATTGTGCAGAGATTGTTCACAGATCTCTGGTTGCAGTGAAATCATGGACACATTGCTCCATTTTGTGGCTGTGTACAAATGTAAGAATGTGTCCATGATTTCACTGCAACCAGAGATTTGCGAACAATCTCTGCACAATTCTGTGTGTGACTGTAACTGGGCCTTAAGACTCCGACTCCGACTCCTTCATACATGGCTCATGTTTAAGTGATAAATTTATTTTAGTACAATGGTAATATCAGGTATTAACCATTATTATTATACAATAATCAAGATATTTAGATAGACCATAAGAATAATTAATAATAATATTCAGCACATTCTACATTGAACTACTGTACACAATTTATTATATATCTTAGGAGTCGGTCCATTTTCTACCAACTCTGACTCCACCAAAATCGGCACCTACTCCGGCTCTATAGCCCTGTGTATGGCGGCTTGTTTTTTGCGGGGCAAGATGACATTTTCAGTGATACCCTTTATACTTACCGTATATACTCGTGTATAAGCCGACCCGTGTATAAGCCGACCCCCCTACTTTTGCCCCCAAAATCTGGGAAAACCTATTGACTCGTGTATAAGCCGAGGGTGGACCCCAGCACAGGTATACAGCCCCCAGCAGTGTGGTATACAGGCCCCCCCCCAGTGGTATACAGGCCTCCCCAGTGGTAGTATACAGCAGCCCCAGCAGCCCCAGTGGTAGTATACAGCAGCCCCAGCAGCCCCAGTGGTAGTATATAGCAGCCCCAGTGGTAGTATACAGCAGCCCCAGCAGCCCCAGTGGTAGTATACAGCAGCCCCAGCGGTAGTATACAGCAGCCCCAGTGGTAGTATACAGCAGCCCCAGTGGTAGTATACAGCAGCCCCAGTGGTAGTATACAGCAGCCCCAGCAGCCCCAGTGGTAGTATACAGCAGCCCCAGCGATAGTATACAGCAGCCCCAGTGGTAGTATACAGCAGCCCAGCGGTAGTATACTGCAGCCCCAGTGGTAGTATTCAGCAGCCCCAGCAGCCTCAGTAATCCAGGGCCCCCCCCCCCTCGCGCTCCGGAAACCTGTAAAGTAAAATCTTTATACTTATCACTGTCCTGTCGCCGCCGTCCCCGCCGCTGCCGACATCGCGCTCACCCGGCTTCATCCGTCTTCTTTCGACTTCCTGTTCGGCGCAGGCAACGACGTCATTGCCTGCGCCGAACAGGGAGCCGGAAGAAGACAGACGGATGAAGCCGGGTGAGCGCGATGTTGGCAGCGGCGGGGACGGCGGCGACAGGACAGTGATAAGTATAAAGATTTTACTTTACAGGTTTCCGGAGCGCGAGGGGGGGGGGCCCTGGATTATTGAGGCTGCTGGGGCTGCTGTATACTCAAGCCGTCACTGACTCGCATATAAGCCGAGGGGGGTACTTTTCAGCCCAATTTTTGGGCTGAAAAACTCGGCTTATACGCGAGTATATACGGTACATTCAACTATTTGATCGTGTTTTATTCCCCTTTTATGGCAGTAGGATGAAAGAGCACAGTGTTTTTGCTGCGGTTATTCATGCGGATTTTGAAGAAAAAAAAAGTATTCACGATGTCATAATGTGATGTGGGGCTCTGTTGTAGTTTAGGGTACCAGGCCAGGTACAGTACGCAGGCCACCAACTCCCAGCTGCCTAGTTTTGCCTTGGTGGTAATCAAAATACAGCGAAGACCTTTTTTTTTTCATGAAATAAAAAAAAATACAAGGGACTTCACATATTTTTGGTCACCAGCCAGGTACAGCAGGCAGGTATGGGCTGCAACCAGCCCCCAGCTGTCTAGTTTTACCTGGCTAATAATCAAAATACAGTGGAGACCTTTTTTTTCATTTATTTTGTGAGATAATTGAAAAGAAATGATGTAGGGTATTGATGTATTTTTGGTCCGGCCAGGCACAACTGGGCAGCTGGGGGCTGGAATCCTCAGTGTGTGAGAACCCAAGCATTCTGGGCCCCCCACGCTGCGAATTGTAGCCAGCAGCTGCCCCAGAAAATGGCACATTCTTAGAAGTGCCATTTTCTGGCGCTGAACCCAACTGTTCCAGCTGCCAATAACAGACTGAGTAACACGAGGTTAATGCCAGCTATGTATTACTAGCTGGCACTAAGCCCGAGGTTCATACTGTCAGGCCAATATTAGACCCAGCCAGTATGAACCTCTAAGTAATAATTAATAATACACACACAGAGAAAAATAAATTATTTACAAAAAGAACCCAAACACAGTCTCCTCTTTTGCCATCTTTATTAACCTCATAGTAACCATCCACAATCCTCTGCGATGATTTGATCACATACAATCCAGTACACTGCAATAGCATTATACTGGATTGTATGTGAGTGTCAGAGCTGCGTGCAGCTTCTGCAGCTCTTAGGGCCACTTTACACACACCAACTTATCTGTCCAACTTCTGACCAACTTAATGGTTGCAGTGAAATCATGGACACATTGTTCCATTTGTACACAGCCACAGAATGGAACAATGTGTCCATGATTTCACTGCAACCAGAGATCTGTTCAGAAGTTGGACAGATAAGTTGGTGTGTGTAAAGTGGCCATTACACTTTGCAATTGCAGCACTGACAGTTCACCTCGTGCATCATGCATTCAGCATGGTGCGCAAGGTTTTCTGTAGTCAGATGACCCGGGGGTCATCATGGCAGAAATCGGGTCCCCGTCATCACGTCACGGGACCCGATCGCTTGGGAGAAGAGTGTGATTCAGCTCCCTGGCCTCTAGATGCTGCGATCGAATTGATCACAGCACTTAAGGGGTTAAACTGCTAGGAGCGGTGTGGCACCACTCGTGGCAGTGAGAGCCAGGTCTCAGTTGTAAGATGAGCTGCAAACCCAGCGATGATCGTGCGGACACAGACGTGGTGCCCACAAGATTGCGATGACGTACTGGATACGTCCAATATCGGGAACGCAAATGTTTCCTGGACGTATTCATTGTCGCAAAGAGGTTAAAAAAACAACCTTTATTGTACAAAAATTGAAAAGGTCCAAAGACCGTCATAGAAAAGACAAACAAAATCATATGAAAAATCATGTAAACACGTAATTATGAACCGGTAATGTGTTTTTCGGAGACCATGACAGCACGCAGAACAAGAGAGGGATCTGCCCCCCAAGGACAGAGAACTATCAGGCTTTAAAAACGGCGGTTCCTCCCCCATATCAGTTGGTTGCAGACTCTGAAAAACGGACCTCCGGAATATCGTTAGTACACCACAACATTCCACCACAAGCCCGAACACCATGTGTAAAAACAAAACACCAAGGAGAGAAGAAGTGACGAACCCTCAACAATGGGAGGGAATATGTGGGTGATGTCATGGACTCCGAAAAAACACATTACCGGTAAGTAATTATGTGTTTATCGGTCGTCCATGACAGCACCCAGAACAAGAGAATTAGGGTATGTGCCCACATAGTGGTTTAACGTCGGTTTAGCAGCGAAAACCGCTGGCGGTTTAGCATAGGTTTTATTTAAATTTATGTAAATCCTAAGCAGCGTTAGGACTTACAAGTAACCCTATGTAATTTAGAAAACGCTGTGCACACATAGTGGGTTTATGTGAGCGGATCTGCCAGAGGTTGAGTGGTTTCCTAGCGGTTTAGGAGCATACAACATGTCAATTCTTCTCAGCGGTTTTTGATCGTTTTCATGAACAAAATCCTCCATAGAAAACCGCCGGAAAAAACGACTGAAAAACGCTGTGCACACGCTGAAAAAACCGCTAGGAAACCGCTGGGAAACCACTGGGAAACAGCTGGAGACTTTAGAGCTCAGAACTCTAGGCTCCTGCAAATTTCCACCGGTTTACTGACGGTTTGAACGTCACTAAACCACTATGTGGGCACATACCCTTACAGAGACCACAGCCTGCAGCACCCTACTCCCAAAAGTGTTATCGCACCAGAAAGATGTAATCGATAGTGCTTATAGAATATAGAAGGCGAAGACCATGTTGCTGCTCTACAGATTTGGTCAATAGATACACCTGACCTTTCAGCCCAGGTAGTAGCCATGGCCCTTGTGGAATGCGCTCTGAGGATTTTATCCACTTCTTTGCCTCTTGCAGCGTAGGCCATGCTAATAGCGTCTCTGACCCAGTGAGCTAGCGTGGCTTTGAAGGCCCTACAATCTTTCATCTGCCCCTGAAAATAAACAAAAAGGGACCTATCTTTCCTCCAAGGACTTGTGGCCTCTAGGTATCTTTCTAAACATCGTTTGACATAAAAGAAGTGTAATTTTAGCTCTTTATCATTTCTAGGACTACTGCAAAAAGAGAGCAACACAATCTCTTGTGACTGGTGAAATGTAGAGACTACCTTAGGGAGGTATGTTGGGTCAGGTCTTTTGATCACTCTATCATCTCTAAACAAGGTAAAAGGAGAGTCTGCTGAGAAGGCCTGAATGTCCCCTATTCATCGAGTGGAAGTTAATGCTACCAAAAGGACCCTCTTAAGGGAAAGAATAGGGACATCCTGCAGAGGTTCAAAAGGAGGTTCTATCAATGCATTTAGTACCAGGTTGAGATCCCAAGGAGCTGAGCTAATGGGTTTAACAGGTGCAGATCTGTTGCATGCTTTTATAAAGCGGGAAACCTAGGGGTCCCCTGCTAGGTTGAAATGATAGAGCGCTCCAAGGGCCAAAACCTGGACTTTAAGAGTGCTCAGAGAGAGCCCCATCTCCACCCCTTATTGTAGGAAGGCTAGAACTAAATTGATAGGGACTTTCCCTTCAGCATCTACCCTCATAACAGACAAGAATTTTGCCCAGGTCCTATGCTAAATTCGAAAAGTCACAGGTTTCTTAGATTTAAGGAGAGTTTCTAATACTGCTGCCGAGAAACCCTTATTACTCAAAATCCGCCTCTCAAGTTCCAGACAGTTAGGTTTAATCTGTCTGCCTGTGGGTGATGAACCGGCCCCTGGGAAAGGAGGTCTGGAAGATCCAGAAGCACCCAAGGATTGAGACCGATATCTGTTGGAGCCAGAAGAACCAAGGCCTCCTCGGCCAGAAGGGGCCTATCAAAATCACTAGTGCCCTCGTGCCTCCTGAATTTTGCACAGGACAGTCGGAATTAGAATTAGAGGGGGAAAGGCATAAGCTAGCCTGAAATCCCAGGTGATCAGGAGCGCATCCACTGCCAAGAGATGATCTCTGAGATCCAGGGAGCAAAACTGAGTCACTTGTCGGTTGGACCGGGTTGCGAACAAATTTATGTTGGGGACTCCCTACATGTCTATGATCTGGCAAAACACTGTCTTATTCAGAACCCACTCGTCCTGGTGAAGGTGTACCCAGCTGAGGAAATCTGCTTTGTTGTTGTCCTTACCCCTGATATGTACTGCCGAGATGGAGGCTAGGTGTGTTTCTGCCAGTAAGAGGATACGTTCCACTACTCCCATCAGTGCTTTTGACCTTGTCTTCCCTTGGTGATTTATGTAGGCCACCGACACCTGATTGTCTGACAGGACTTTGACATGATGACCCCTTAACGTTGGCAGAAAACCTGCTAAGGCACGTTCTACGGCTACCAATTCTCTCATGTTGGAGGAACTGTCCTTCAGAGTGTCTGACCAATCCCCCTGAAGTACCGGTATATCCTGATCTAAATGTGCTCCCCACCCTGAGAGACTGGCATCGGTTGTAACCACCTTTGTAGTGGGGGACCACCAAGGGACTCCTGTGAACAGTATGGAATCGTCCAACCAACAGCGGAGAGATTGTAGGGTAGCTGGTTGCAGAGTCAGTTTTCCCTCTAGATGCTGATGCAGGGCTTTCTGATGTTTCAGAATATCCCACTGCAGAGTCCTGGTGTCAGACTGGACCCAACACACTCCTGGGATGCAAGCTGTGAGAGAGCCTAGTAATGACATGGCCAGCCTTAGAGTCATTGTTGGATAGTCTATGGCTTTTTGGACAAGCGTCTGGATGTTCTTTACTTTGTCTGGTGGTTGTCAATTTGGATTTTTCCATGTTGATGAACCAACATTTATCAACATTTTGAGGACCAGAAGAACCTGGTCTGCACAATGCTGGACTGATTTCCCAATTATCAGAAATCGTCCAGGTATGGTGCCATGAGGATACTCTGCTCCCTGAGGTGGGCTGAAACTTCTGATATGATCTTGGTTAAAAACCCGAGGAGTGATCGCTATGCCGAACGGAAGGGCTTGATGTGGAAATGTTGGACTTGAGAATTCACCTGAATTGCCACCCGGAGGTACTGTTGGGACTGTAGACACATAGGAACATGATAATATGCGTCCTTTAAATCCAGGACTGCCATGTGGCAACCTGGAAAGATCATTTTGACTGCAGACCCAATCAACTTCATCTTAAAAGTTAGCACTTCCAGGTAATTGTTCAGGCTTTTCAAGTTCAAGATCGTCCTGAAAGAACCGTCTGTTTTTTTACCAGTAAGAAGGGATAGTAATACTCTGTCCCCTCTTCCCGGATCGGAACCAGAACTAGGACCGACTTGTCCGTTAAACTGAAGATCTCGCTTTCCAGCGCCCACCGTTCGATCTGAGATGCTCTGGGAGGAGTGACGAGGAATCCCTTTCCCCTCCCCCAGCCCAGTGGCTGTGACCTGACTCCATCTTGCTGTAGCCCCAGTCCACAGACACACTATACCAGCAGGTTTTAATTGCAACTCACAGACATAAAAATCTCAAACTAGCAACTACATACCGCATGAAGCACTAGTGCGTTAGGACCCGGTAGGTAGAGAGCACTTTGTCGCAGTTACCGGGCTCTTCCCCAATAGCTATTGTTGAAGCTAAGACTCTCTTTTTTTCCTTATATTCTATAGCAGCATTTACTGTGTTTCATTGTCATATATACCACCTTAGCTGTACATAGCCTTAAACATAGCCATATGCTTGTTCATTTACATCATGATCAGTGTCGCGGCAATTAATCTCGAAATTCGAACCCAGACTGGAAGGAAGTGAGAAAGCCGACCTCCCACCTGGGGAAGAGCATCACTTGGAGGACTTCTTGGAGTCACGGGAGGACCCCTTGAACATGAACCCCTTTCCACCCTTCCACCAGTCAGACCAACTGAATTAATCTTTTGTGGGGAATATTACCTTGAGTATCGTCTACTTCGAAAGGGCCGCATAATAGAAGAAAAAGACAGGTCCTGAAACTTCTTTTTATTCCCTGCTTTTTCCAAGATGTCGACTAGGGCTGTTCCAAACAGATATTCACCCTCGCAAGGAAGAATACTCAACTTATTTATTTTGTCTGCAAATCCCCAGGTCAGTTCTTTAACAACAAGGACCTCCTAGCTGCACTGGAGGGGGCTGCAGATCTTGATGTCAACATAGTGGATTCTGCCGCTGCATCTGCAAGGATGGCTGCAGCCCCTTGCATAACTGGAATTGGGGCCAGAATTTCCTGTCTAGAAACCCTATTTTTTAGTTGGGAAACAAGTTAGTCTAGCCAGAACACCAGGGACCTGGCAATACAGATAGCCACCAGGCCTGGTCTCAGTCCCCAGCTGATGACTCCCAGGTGTTTTTAAGGAATTGGTCAGCCTTCTTGTAATGGGGATCCTTTAAGGTGCCCATATCCTCAAATGGTAAAGAGTATTTTTTTGATGCTTTCACCACTGCCACATCTAATTTGGGTGCCTTATCCCAAGATGAGCACAGAGCCTCGTAGAAGGGATACTTGCGTTTCAGAAATGACGTAGGGGCACCCTTTCCATCTGGTTTCTTCCATTCTCTGGAAATCAGATCATGGAACCGTTCATCCAGAGGAAAGGGACGACGCTTCTTTTGTCCCAACCCCGAACTTTAAGCCCAATTGGGTGCGATTTTTCCTCCTCAATCCCTATTGTGGATTGGATTGCTTTAACTAATCCGCCAACGTACTTGACTGAAAAATAATGGCTTCTATTGGATTCGTCATCAAAAGAGGATGCAGACAATGCTCTTGAGGACTCACACTCCCCTTCTGATCCATCAGATTCAACTAAGGGCTGAGGAGACACATTAGAGGAAGATGATCGCTGCTGTCCCTGAGAAAAGGACACTGCAAGTGTTTAGCTTTAGTTGTCGACTTCCTGGATTTTTGCTGAGTCTATAACAAGAGAAAACACAGCAGAAACACATTCAGTAAAATGACATTCTCTGAGTTCTCTCACACATCAGATGTGAAGAGATACCGGAGACAGTGAAGGATCCTTGTCCCGTGACAATTCTCATGTTGCGGTCTAGAGGGAAGACTGACTTCTGCTGCAGTGACTCCGTCTCAGGTGGAGCCTCTGTTCCACTCATCTTGGTGCTGGAATCACTGCTGCTGTACAGGCAATGCTGCAGGCAGGAAGTGAATGGAGCACTGAGGCACCATTCAAAAAGTCAAATGGCACTCCTTCCCTTCAGAGCCCTGCCGTGTACCCATACAGTGGTTTATGACCACATACGAGGGTATTGGTGTACTCAGGAGAGCTACAGACTGCCACCCACCCCCAGCTGCCTCGTTGTACCTGGCTGGCAGCCAAAAATACAGCAAAGCCCATTTTTTTATTTATAGAACTAATTTGAGGGAAAAAAACGATGTAGGGCTCCGCCATATTTTTGGTCCAGCCAGGTACAACGAGGCAGGTGGGGGCTGGAATCCTCAGCATGGAGAAGCCCAAGCATTCTGGACCCCCCATGCTGCGAATAGCAGCCCGCAGCCACCCCAGAAAATGGCGCAATCATTAAAGCGCCATTTTCTGGCTCTGTACCCAGACTCTTTCAGTTGCCTTGGTGCCGGTGGCAAACTGGGTAATAAAGGGGTTAATGCCAGCTTTTTTATTGGCAGCTGCCACTAAGCCCGAGATTCATAATGTCGGGCCAGTGTTAGACCCAGCCATTAGGAATCTCAAATAAAACGTAAAAAAATACACCACACAGAGAAAAATCTTTTTATTAGAGAAATAAATACAATCAAAATTTGGACTCCATAGTAACCAAGCAACCACTTGAGCTAGTCGCGTTAGACCACGTCAAGTTGTCACCAAGCCAGTCAGGCTATATCTATGCCTTAACTATCGTGGACCATTACTCACGCTTCTTAGTGGTAGTACCCGTCAAGGACCTAACAGCGAAGACGGCAGCAAAAGCATTTCAGACACATTTCTGTAGACCGCATGGTTACCTAGAACAAGTCCTTGCCGATCAAGGTCCAGCTTTTGAATCAGAGATTTTCCAGGAGTTCTGCAATATGTAAAGCTGTAAGAAGATCCGCACAACAACGTACCATCCCCAAACAAATGGTTTATGCGAGAAGATGAACCATATTGTAATAGACCTGTTGAAGACATTACCAGAGTCTGAAAGAAATCAATGGCCAGATAAATTACCCGATTTGGTAGACTGATACAACCTTGTTCCAGTGAGTTCTACAAACTGCCCCCAAGCCTACCTTATGCGTGCAAGACCCGGTAAGCTACCAATTGATTTAGAAATAGGAATCGTAAAACCAGACGCAGAAGTGGAAGAATCAGATTGGGATACCCTACGTCAGCAACAGTATCATCAAGTACAAGAGTGTGTAGAGTGTGTAGAGAAAAATCTTCAGCAAGCTAGAGCAAGACAACATGCTCGAGCAACGCCATTACAACCTGGTGAGCAAGTTCTCAAGAGAAAGAGACATTCTAACAAACTGGATAATCAGTGGGAAACCACCCCATACACAGTCTTACCATCTAACCTAGACAATGCTAAAACGTGTCTGATAAGTAAAGATGAAGGAAGAACTTCAGCAATTGTATCCCGAGATCAGCTCAAACCGTGTCCTGAAACCCTGAAGACACCTGAAGTAACAGAACCCATACAGGTCCAACCTGTCAAAGAAGAAGAAGTATTCCATACCGTATTAGGAGATTTCCCCAAAACATGGCCAAATTACTACGGAGCAGTTGTAGTACCAATGATTGCTTTCCCTTCAATGGTGGAACCAACACCAGAACCTGTGTTACCAGAAGAACCCAAAGAGGAAGAACAAATTCCTGGTCCCATTGAACTTGCCAGTCCTGCAGTCAGACCCCCATCTGCCACAGTACCAAGCACTACAAGTAGGTACATGCCAACCAGCACCAATAGCTTACATGCAAGCAGTATACCCGTTTTACGCAGGTCAGAGCGTAGTACCCGAGATTAGTTACCAGCTAGGTACACAGATTAAAATATCATTAACTGTAAAGTGTAAATATGTTTATGTAAATGTAAATTGAACCCGGTAAACCGTGTCCAAGATGGTGGAGGAACTGGATTGACCCCCATGCACATTAAAGGGATCCTGTCACCTCCAGAATGCCTCCTAAGCTAGCAAAACATTTCCCTGCAGCATCCCATCACTAGTCTCCTAAAAGTATCCTGTGCAAGCGCATAAAAACGTTTTAATACTTACTCATTAGTGATTATAATTAGCAGGAGCCATATTCTTTAGTCACCAGGGCTGGCTGTTTTGCAGGCTCCAGGATCCTCTCTCTCTCTGTCTGTTTGCTCTGCTTGTGCTCTGCTTGTGCAGACTTTACCCTCCCCCTCTCTATCACTCACAGAATGCAAATCATTAGTCCTGCCTTCAGCTGCACATCACAGCAGCACAGACAGAGAGAGGGTGGATCATTTCAGGCTGCAAAACAGCCCACCCTGTGACTAAAGAATATAGCCCCTGCTAATTAACATTGCTAATGAGTGAGTATTAAAACATTTTTATGCACTTTCACAGGATGGTTTTAGGAGACAAAAGGAGTGTGAGATTAGTGAATGGATGCTGCAGGGACATGTTTTGCTAGCTTAGGAGGCGTTTTTTGGTGACAGGATACCTTTAAGTAAGGGAAAGAAAGTGCCTGGGGGTGGTGTAGCGAATCCAGGCCTCATAAGCAGAAACGCCCGTGGACAAATGTACATAGTTAATGCAACGTTAAAAAGCCCAGTACCTACAGAGACTATCCTGTATGAACATTTCTTATTTACTAATGGACCATATATACCACGGACTGGTTGTGGTAAGAACTCTCTTTGTATATATTCATCAGCCCGGAAAGACTGCTTTTTGAATTTTTGGACTCTTTTCAAATTTTAGTGATTTTTGTACTTTTTACTTTTAAGTCTCTGCAAATATTAATTGTATTGATTGTTTGTTTACTTGTTTTTCCACAGTCCCGGAGTACTGTCTTTAACTAAGGGGGAATGTGGCACCCCAGGGGTTAATGTGCCACAGTAACATCACACGGGTTCCCTCCCCACATCGCACTACACTAGCACCTCTGGGCCAGGAGGGGGAGCTAAACGAGCTCCTTTATATACTCCGGTAAAGAGGAAGTAGTTAGTTAAGTCTAGTCTAGTCTAGTTCTGAGTTAAGTCTAGAGAGAGTCCAGTTCCTGGGAGAACTGAGGGAGACTGTAGTGTAAAGGAGCTGCGTCAGGCTTCTCTACAGTCTGCTCACTGATTCCAGGCCTAGCCAGGGTCTGAGGGAAGGAGAACTGAAGACAGAGGAACACATCTGGGAGCCTGAGTGCCATCACCACTCGCCCCAGAGGAGCGCACAAAACGGACACCAGATCCAAGACTGTGACTGACACACACAGCACAGTAAATCCAGGGATAGTGGAGTTTCTAGATCGACACTGTACCAGTGCGAAGCAACACGGCGGGGTCAGCAGCACATGGAAGACTCAAGTTGCCTAGCCAAGGGGTACCTGTGAGGAGAGAGACAGTGCCAACAGCTCAGCTAGAAGCAGCAGCAGGGCCACACACACACAGCGCAGCAGGAGGAAGCTGAGGACCTGGACAGGGTGGGAGCAACCCGGACCCAGTACAGACTCCGAGGACAATAATCTGCTTCAACATCTGCAGTAAAGCTTTGGAAAACTACAGAAACGTGAGTGTGTGATCTTTGAACCCGTCTCCACTAACAATCCCTTTATTACCACATCTATAATATCCACCATAGACTCTAATTACCACTGCCCCGGGGAACCAACCTCTACCTACGGAGAGCCGTTCCATTTAAGATGCCCAACATCATCCCAGAGGTTCTGCAGCAGCGGTGGTCCCATTACTGACCACACACCGTGGGTGGCATCACGACAAACATTCATCCCTTGTAAATACCCCCTTTTACTTGCGGAACCCGGAACATGGTCCGGACCAGGCCCTCCGTGACATCCGCAGCAGCAACCCCGGTCCGGTACCGAGTACCCCGTCCCAGTGGGCTCCACATATGCACTAGCCCATTATTGTCCAAGGCACTTAGGCAGTATCTATTTTATCCCGCACCAGATCATCAGAGGCTAGATCCTGACAGCTCAGCCATCCACCCCACACATTTTCAAATTGTGTCTGTTGACCTCGCTTAGTGTCCATACGAATAATAAAATTTATTTTATTAACAAATTCTTGTTTGGTTGGTGGTTTATCATTTAACCAATGTACAGCAGTAAGCTTCCTGGCTGCGTATAGCAGTCTGGCAATAGCCAACCTCCTCCAATCATCTGCCACTATATCATCCATGCATCCCAGTACACAGGTCAAGGGGTCACACAGAACAGTCACCCCCATCACCCTCTACACCATGGCAAGAATTTGTATCCAGAAGGCCCATAAATAGGGGCATACCCACATCATATGTAATAAGTTTGCACCTTCGTCAGAACAACGTGGGCATCTTGAGTCCTGTGAAGGGCACTGCGGCTGTGTAGGGCAGCCTGCTGCCCCTGGCTGCTGAGCCCTGTTACCAAGCAACCCTGCTCCTCCCCGCCGAGTAATGGGTGATGGGTGCTGCCCCCACCTCATCAGTCTGCAGCCCCTCCCCCGGGCCTTATAAGCTTCGTCCCCTGACATTCTCTTCCTCTTTACCATACTGCTCACAGGGTGAGCATCGCCCAAACGACGATGGACCCCTGGGAGCAGAGGTAAGAGAGGACCGGCCGGGAGGGAGCCAAGTGGCTTGCCTTCCTTGAGGGCACCAGCTCTCTCGGTCGGCCCGCAGATCGACCGCGCTGTGCAGCTACCTCCCATATTTCATATGCCCATTATCTAGGCCGCACCCGCCGGGCATCGGCGGTCGGAGTTCTCCCCGACCGCCGCAGTGCCCATACAATAGTGCTCCGGCCTCCCGGAGCTTTCACAGATCACCGCGGGCTCTGGGGCGGGCTCACATGTCTTCCGGAGCATGCGCAGAGCGGCGCGGGCCCCTACGGCTTCACCAGACGCATCACTTCCGATCCCGCGGCGGTCTTCCGCCGCACGTGACCGTCGTCACATCCGGCCTGCACAGCTATGGGAAAGGGAACGCTCTGGATGGCGGGCGGATGGACGGTGTCTCCGGGCATGGTAATGTAGCCGCTCCAGAGGAGCATGCCCCCACAGTGTCATGCAATAGCTGCCTGCAGAGCGCCACCTCCCGCCCGTACCTTTATTGTGCTCTGGCAGGTCGGTGCCCTGAAGTCACCTGCTGGTGAGGGGCTGCAAGCTGAGTGGGAGGAGGAGAGCATCTGCGGAGCAGCTATGGCAGAGCACAGGGTTCGTGGGGGTCACACAGGGTGCGGGCTCACAGGTAACAATGGGCAGCGTTGTGTGGGGGCACAAGTTCTGGGCAGCTCCCCATAGACGTATGGCGGCCCGGGGTTTTACAATGCTGCAACAGTGTACACCTGCTGCATGCACTGACATCAGGTGGGCTGTGACCCCAGGGGATGCCACTATTAACCCTTACTGCTGGGTCCCCTTTTCACGTCCCACACATGCGGAGAGTAAGATGCGAGGCTGGGAGGAATAATGCAGGCATAATCTATTACCCTTTCTCAGCCTTGAATACGTTGCATTAATAAAATGCAACTTTAATAAAACCTTGCAGAACTAACTTTAGCTGCAAAAGAAATAAAAGATCTTCCAACCCCCCGGTATACAACAGCAGGATATTTAATGGCGCATCTAACTGCACTAGAATATTGACAAAGTCAAGGGGATTTGCCATTTATCAGGGCATTTCTGGGAGCCCTGAGATCCAAAAAAAAAAAAAAAAATTGTTTTATCACCCCTTTATGTCTCACACAATAAGGCAGAGTAATTTATAACCCTTCATCCTCCCCACTCTGCCGAAATAAGGACCTCAACTCTTCAGGGGCCATAAGCCATAATCGTCAACACCCCAAAAAAAAAAAAAAAAAAAAAAAACACTAGAAGCAGATCACGCTGTTGGTAATGACTACGCAATATATGCATTTCACGATTTATAAATTGCTGAAATAATCTGAGGAAAGACATCCAGCACATAGCTGCAGACCAGCAGGGGATACAGCTTCACTCCTGCACTCTATGCTTGTAACAAGACATTCCAAAGTAGGGTACTTTCTGACAATACTAGAATTTCTTACATCTGCACTTAGATCTGCGCCTCTCTCCTTCTCACAAGTAGTAGTGATACATTACTGAATGAATCCATGTTTTTAGTATGTTCTGGTAATTCCAGGTGCATATACGCACTTATACTAAAAAAAAAAAAAAAAAAAAAAGGGGGACTGCGTTAACAAATATCGGTAAACGCACACACCAGAGGTAGCTACAGTGAGGGTAACATCATACGGTACCCATAGCCCTCATATCAGCACTTAGTCATTTAAAAGGTTTTACTCCAAACGCTATACAAGTTCCATAATACATACTTTTGCAACTCACAACAACCATTAAAGGAATAGGGTAACAGATGCTGGGGCGCCTCACAAATGTAGCTACACAGCCGCCGGCTTCTCCCTCCATGGATTTATAGAGGAGGCCTCATCCCTATCAAAGGTCAAGAAACCCCATTCTCTCCACGTCAGCACATGCTCTTCACACGTGACGTTTTATACTAAAGCGGATGCTATCTTCAGTCTTTGTTACAGAGGGGGACACTTTAACATATCACAGGGAGTAACCTCTCCTTTCAGGAGAATACGCACACTGGATGCCCCAAGTGCAAGTAACATCATCTCCTTTTAAGATTACACGCAAGCACTTTCTGCAATGGGTACCACACAAGGTAATGAGATCACGGAAACAAATTCACAATTCAGCCATATACATACATTTGCCTACACCGCTTCTGTCAGTTAACACATACGTGTCTATTTCCTTGGAATGCTACAGGTACAGGTTGGCACAGTTCAGGTGCTCATTCCATCAAGCTGGTGGATGGTGAGGCCCGCTTTCATTGGTACGTATGATAATGAGGTACGCAAAATAGGTATTCAGCTCCGTTGCTATATTAACCCCTTAAGGGCCAAGCCTCATTTTGCAACTTTACCAGGTCAACTTCTGAGGTTATGACTCTAGAACGCTTCAAGTGAACTAGTGATTCCAAGACTGATTTTCATGACATATTGGACTTAACGTTAGCTAATGTTACGACGATATTTTCTGCAATTCTTTGACTAAATAAGAGTGTTTACATGCAATGATAAGTCAAAGCCATGAAGGGTATAGCAGAACAGCGAAGGGGCTCCTCCAAGGGAACCTCACCCTCACAATTCCCATCCCTTCTAGTTCGTTAGGTACACAACTAAATACAGGCTCTGATCGGTAGTTTACCTCTCACCCATGGCAGCACGCTGAGGTACAAAACCCCCCCTAGCGCGCTATTTGCCACCTCCTGTATAAAGTCGTTATTCGTTTCACAGCCACTGTTTCCGAGACGCAATTGTCAGCTATACAGGTTTTAATTTAAAAAAAAAAAAAAAAAAAAACAGAACAACTGTTATCCAACGGGTACCAAGCTCCCCCCCCACCACCACTTGGGGTACACACCTGTTAACTTCCCGATCTGCTCAACGCTACCACCCAGCTTTGCCTCCCGCGGTCTGTTAACAATCGCCTATAAAGTAGAGGCTAGCCTGGCACAGGTCATATACCTGATAGTTGTCGGTCGGTATCCAATCATGGGCCTGCATGCCTGTGTAGAGCTGTTTATACAAGGTGGTCAACGACGTGGGTTCTCCAGCTTCATATGGTATTACAAGGCAGGATAACGGAGGTGAAAGGATATAAATCTTGTGGGAGGGGGCCTCTCCGATTCACGTGTACATATGCAGATATAGGTGTATATGTATGCATATCATTGTACTCATGTGTATATGTGATACACAGGATAACATAGTTTAATTAACAATCTCTAGGGCAGTGGCACGACAAGGAGACATACATTCTTCCCATACCTTTGGCAGACATGCACAGTGGCACCGCCATAATGCTTATATTATAGATCGTGGACACGGGTAATTCACAGGTAATGTTCCCACATGGCTCTGAGGCTCACCTGTTCTTGGGACATTCAGGTGCCAGTTTCATCTCACTCAACATTCACATATCAGCACTGGGTATGTACAACGGCAGGTCCCACCTAGTCCTGGTACATAAATGGGCATTCAGCTCCGGTCTGCGTTTATCTAAGGTCAGCGGATAGGCGTCTCTCACGAGACTCAATCTCACATTTCTCCCCTCCTTTCAAGTTTGTTCAGATAGGCAACTACCCGAGGCTCAGCAGATAGGACACAGCTGGCATTAATCGTTAGTTTCACTTCCCTCCCATGCCCATACGCTGTAGTGAGCAGCCCCGCCACCTTCCCATCAGGTACACTTATCGTTTAGCAGCCCCCTGCTCGCAAGATTACTGGTCAGCCACACAAGGGTTTTCAATACAAAATGAATACATAGAATAAGCGAGATAACAACAGATTTATTAATAACATAAAGGAGCAGCACAACAAGTATCAGACAAACGTCACCCCCAACAATTGACAAACATACCCGGCAACACCACCGTAAGGCTTGAGTATATATCCGCCCCACAACAAAAGTCAAGCAGGTCCCTTTGCCTAGGGTGGTTGCAAGAGAGTTGGGCCGTCACTTGTAAGTTTCCAGGCATCGATCGGACACGGAATAGAGGCCAATTCTTTCTTGGGTCTTACACACGTTAATTTATGTCACTCAACATTTCACTTAGCAGCACCTTCCCGGACCCTTAGTAGTGACATCATCATTCGCCACAGGCCCTGCGGATTTAGGATATGTTAGGTGAGACCTGTGAATACCTGGCTATACATAGGGTGGTAAATCATGTGGGTGACAGTTTAGCTGTAGTTCCAAGACAGGATAAGACTAATCAGCATAATTTTATATAAATAAAAAAAAAAAAAAAAAGGAATCAAAGGATCTATTTCAGCCTCGTAATCAAGGCAACAAAGTTGGGCGTGAGGCTCTATGTGGTTTCCTTGGCATTCCCGCAGTAGTGTAACACTACACTTTAGCCCTAAGTCACCCTGTTTTCCAATTGTATGTCACAAGGTTGACTGCAATAGCAATGTTTTGCCTTCGATAATAGCCATTAGGAAGACTGGTTTCTCTCCCGGAGGAATTCAATATGTTTAGGCACACATTTGGCACGGGTCTTTACAGACACGTTGAAACAGAAAATGTCGCAATGGAGAAAGGAAAATATTTACCTGACAAGTGGGACAGGGTATAGCGAATACCTAGGAGTTGCTAATGGTTTTTCTTCCCAGATGGCGTTGGTCCGGGTAGCAGAACTCCGACCGTGGTTTCCTGATTTGGGCTGCCCAGCAGGCAAAGTTATCACTTGGATGCGGTCAAAGGCCATCGGGCCATGGAAGTGGCTTACACATAAGCAAGTTCGGCCTGGTTAATTTCTCTTTCAGGAGGCAGGACGGAGCAGTCTGGGTTTCTGGTCGTTCGGTGGGGGTCGCAGCTCGGGCTTATGCCCTCACTACTCCTTGGCTGGTGGATGAGGGCACTGGTGAGAGTCTACCTGCCACGGACGGCCGCGGCATCGGGCCTCTACCCCTCAAGTTATAAGGCGGATTTGTGCCTACGGTTGAGCTGCGGCCAAAACAATCCAACCCCTGTATTCAAATATATGGGTGGTGTTACGTTTATACCCTTAATAAAGCTTGAAAAGATATCCCATGTGTCTTTATTGACCATTGCGCGGCGGGGAGAACTGGTGGGTGGGTCTCGGCAGTCTGAAGGGCACTGCGGCTGTGTAGGGCAGCCTGCTGCCCCTGACTGCTGAGCCCTGTTACCAAGCAACCCTGCTCCTCCCCGCCGAGTAATGGGTGATGGGTGCTGCCCCCACCTCATCAGTCTGCAGCCCCTCCCCCAGCCCTTATAAGCTTCGTCCCCTGACATTTTCTTCCTCTTTACCATACTGCTCACAGGGTGAGCATCGCCAACCCTCCCTCCCTAATGTTTGGTTACTATGAATTATCAAGTCGCAGCTGGTGGATGAGGGCACTGGTGAGAGTCTACCTGCCACGGACGGCCGCGGCAACGGGCCTCTACCCCTCAGGTTATAAGGCGGATTTGTGCCTACGGTTGAGCTGCGGCCAAAACAATCCAACCCCTGTATTCAAATATATGGGTGGTGTTACGTTTATACCCTTAATAAAGCTTGAAAAGATATCCCATGTGTCTTTATTGACCATTGCGCGGCGGGGAGAACTGGTGGGTGGGTCTCGGCAGTCTCTTAATCCCGGTCCCATCATCCAGACAGGGGTCCTATATAACCTATATACTAAGTAGATCTGTGACACCCTCCTAGCCTCACTCATATTAGGAATATGTGTATAATTAATTGTTTGACTCTGGTGTTAATGTTTTCTAGTTCCAAGGAAAAAAGCGTCATTTGAGGTGAAATGACTGTTATTTCCAAGATTAAGTTAATTAGTGTGTTGACATCTCTCCATAAACTATTCATCCTGGGGCACTTCCAGAAAACATGAAGGATATTACCCCTGTGGCCACAACTTCTCCAGCACAGGGTGGAAATACTAGTTGTGAATATCACAAGTTTGGCAGGAGTGAAGTACCACCTGGAGGTCTTGAAAAAAGACTCCTGTAGAGTTGAACAAATATTTGAGGAGTGTGCTTCAGACCCTTTTTCCACTGCTCCAGCAAGAACAATGATAATTACTTGCTGGTAATTTGATTTTCCAGAGCCATGACAGCACAGTGAGAGGATGGCACCCGCCCCCATGAACAGGAAACCTACAATAAAAATAAAAGCGGGGCGGCACCTCTCCCCACTCAGTGTGTTTCAGAGATTTCAAGGTAGCTGCTTAATTAGTCAACATATTTATGACACAACATCATAACAAACATATACGAATTTTGTTTTCTGATTTTTTCAATGCAACACCACTACACACTTGTGCACCACACAACCATCACCAAGATAGGGAGGGAACTTGCTCGGTGCTGTCATGGCTTTGGAAAATTAAAATTACCAGTAATTAACATTTTTTCCCTTCCCCGTGACAGCACCGTCAGTGAGAGGATAAAATAGAAGACTCCTCAGGTGGCACAACAGCAAAAAGAACTTTTCTCCTAAAGGCAAGAGCCGATAGGCCCAGATGTAGCCTATAATGGCGAAACAAAATGGAAGGAGAAGACCAAATTGCAGCTCTGCATATCTGTTCCACAGATTCATTAGCCCTCTCAGCCCAGGAAGTGGCAATGGCAGTAGTAGAGTGAGCCCTAATATCCAGTGGGGGGCTTTGCCCAAAAGAAGAGTAAATAAGCAATATAACCATATGGAGCCACCTAGTAATCGTGGATATAGAGGCCTGTTTTCCCCTATGTGTCCCCTGAAAGGAGACGAAGAGGGCAGATGATTGACACCAAGGTTTTGATATGTCTAATTATTGAAGCAGACATCATCTGACATCAAGGCAATGTAAGGTTTGTTCTCCCTGGGATTATGGGTTGCCACAAAAAGACGGCAAAATTATCTCCTTTTCCCTATGAAATTTGATATTTACCTTTGGAATGAAAGCTGGGTCAGGCCTTAAGATTACTGTCATCCAATATGGTAGTAAATGGAGGATTGACAGAGAGGACCTGAAGATCAGAGACGCGACGTCAGGGTGACCAGGTGAGCAGTTTTTAGAGTAAGCACCCTTACTGAAATATAGGCAATGGGCTCAAAGGGAGCAGTAGTCAAGGCATTTAGAACTAAATTTAGATCCCAGGGAGCAACCTCAGGATTATTCAGGGGTCTGGCTGCAAAAGAGGCTCTAATGAATCTATAAACCCACGGGTGATCAGCAATTTTTTGATCAAATGGAATATCCGTTGCAGCGACTTCTACATTAAAAGTACTGGTTGATAACCCCTTCTCCAACCCACTCTGAAGAAATTCAAGCAACTCAGACATTGGGACCTGTTGGCTTTCATGGGTTAAGTGACACCCTGAAAAGTCAAGCAATTTTTTCCAATTTTTTTCATACTTGCTTGATGTGACTTTTTTCTACTAGAGAGCATAGTGGCAACTAAAGACCCTGAAAATCCCTTTGCTAAAAAGAGCCCCCCTCTCAAGTTCCATGATGTGAGATAAAGCCTGTGAACTTGGGTATGCAGAACTGGGCCCTGGCTCAGCAGATGCAGATCTGGAACATCTGGCAGAATCTATGTGTCTGAGATGGACATATGTTTTAGCCATGTGAACAATGCTCTCTTTGGCCAAAAGGGGGCAATTAGTATTACTCATGCCTTGTCCTGCCATATTTTCCTCAACACTATTGGGATCAACTGGAATGGGGGGAACGCACAGGTTAGCTGAAACCCCCAGTAATGTAGGAGAGCATCCACCCCCTCTGGAGCTTCTCTCGGGTTCAGTGAATAGAATCTGCAGTTTTGACGAGTGGAAAACAGGTCTACATCTGGGACCCCCCAATTGGCACAAATTCTCCCAAATACCTCCTGATTTAGGGACCATCCCCCTGATGTAACACATGACGGCTTAGAAAATCTGCCACTATGTTGTCCACCCCTTTTAGGTGAGTGCCTGACAGGGACTGTAAATTGCCTTCTGCCAAACTGCCTGGCTTCTTCCATCAGCAAACCAGATCTTGCCCCTCCTTGATGGTTTATGATATGAGGTAAAAAAGGTATGATATAATGAGCGCTAGGGACAGAATCAGGCACTGGGCTCTTATCGATTATTACCTTTCAAATTTATTGTGAACAGCAGAAGTTATGGGTCTCCTCGCCACAACATGTTTCGACACTGAAGGCGTCTTTCTCAAGTGGATGAGGATCTGCCCTTCTTGGACTCGAGATCTCTGGGAGAGACGTTATAGTTCCATAAGGAAAGGCTTCTCTACACGTAGCAACGGATTTAAGCCTGCTGTTAAATCTCACCGCAAATCATTAACCTAGTTGTGCAGGGGGCGCAACTAGAAAAGGTGAGTGAAATATTAATATAACCCCTTGCTTCGGCTAATTTGCACAGTGTGGCGCAACAATTTTCTTGTTTTTTTCCTTGATGGTTTATGTAATAGATGGCTGTGATGTTGTCTGATAGGACTGCTAAGTGCTTCCCCCTGACCACATCAATTGTCTGAAAAATAGCCTGTCTTATGGCTGCTAGCTCTCTCAGGTTGGAAGAAGCTGTCCTTATGCTGCGATCCCACTGACCTTGAAATATTAGATCCCCCAGATGGGTCCCCCATCCCAAGGGACTGGTATCTGTGGTTAACACCAATAGAGCCTGAACTGACCAAGGAACCCCTTTTTGTAAATTGTCGCTGTTTAGCCTCCACTGCAGGGATTCCAACACTAGAAGGGATAGAAAAAACGTTTGGTTTGGGTTGGAAGGATCGCTTGACTGGACAGGATTTGCAGTTGTAAGTCCCTTGAATGGAACTGAGCCCAACGAACCGCTGGGATAGTGGCCGTCAGGGACCCCAGGAGGGACATTGCCTGTCTTACAGTCAATGTACGACCGTGCCGTAAGACTTATATCTTTCCTCAGATTTTTGGGATTTTTTCTACTTGGAGGAAACAGTACTGGATAGTAAAGTCTAGATGGATTTCGAGGAACTCCTGTACTTGAAGTGGTTCTAGCCTTGACTTTTCCCACTTTACAAATGTACTAGAGAAAAGAGACAGCACTCACCGTTTTTTGTGTTGCTCTGTTTAATGGTAACCTGGGGGGTTACATCAAAGCGGGGAGGGGGTGGTGGAGGCAAGAGACGACGGCACCGTTTCGTGGAAACTCCGCTTCTACGGGTCTGTGCTTGGTGTGTGTCATCAGTTTCTCCTTCTTAGGCTGAAAACACACTATCCTACTTACATGCGAGTCTCTCGGATGAAACTAGGATCAGTCACCCTGAATGGCCTCTCCCTCTCTGGACTGGTATGTGGAGCTGCATAATGATACAAGCAGCTGACATTCCCATCCTGACAGGGAAAGGCCATTCCAGGTGACTGCTCCAAGACTCGTCCGACTGCCTCGCATATCACATGGATAGTGTGATTCCAGCCTTAAGAGGAGGGTCTGTAATTGTCACAGCCATTCAATAAAGTGCAATTAAAAATACACAATAAAGATTGAATGTAAAAGGAGAAAACAAGTATACACAATGAATGAACAGAATAAGTACTCTATTATTACAAAGCTACTGAACTACTATTTGGTTACCATCTTAAAATATCCATTTATAAAACAAATTACTTTTTACATCGACAGCTATTAAATGTGGAGCGAACTTCCGTTCCATCATGTATAAAGTACCTCTAGGAACCTATCAGGAAACCAATTAATATATTATATGCCCAGAAAGGGTTCCTTTACATGGAGCATAAGAAAATAATTAGTAATGCTACCTTACACACCGCGGCAGAATCATAATGTGTGTTACAATTACATACGGTATATGCATGCATGAACGCTCACCACCGTGCATTTATCCAACCGATTCCCCTGCTTGTGCGGCAGCCAAAACTGGAGATCAGAACCTTTCCATTAGGTCACCCTCATGCACGCATATGCATAGATTGAATCCTTATTAATATTAGAGGAATACAGTTACATCATTTTTATAGTTGAGAGCCCAGCTGCTCCTTGAGCTTTTAGCTCAATTATCCACTGGGCTTCCTTTTGTAGCAATATTTTATGGGTATCTCCTCCTCTGAAGGATGGTGATACCTGCTCAAGTCCCGCAAAAGACAAGGACCTGGGGTCTCCAATATGACAATCCCTTATGTGATTTATGATGCGGGGACAACCTTTACCCGATGAGATGGATTTATGGTGTTCCTTGAATCTAACCCACATTGGGCAAATAGTTTTGCCTATATAAAATCTTTTGCAATGGCATAATACCGCATATATCACCCATCTTGTTTTACATGAGATATACCGTTTTTCCCCGAAAATAGGGCGCCCCCCGAAAATAGGGCTCCCCGGGGATTTGGCCTGGGTGCCTAATATAAGGCACCCCCCAAAAATAAGACATGGCAGGCAAAAAAAAAAAAAAATTCATACTCACCTGCTCAGCTGCCGCCGCCGCCATTCTTCATCCGGAGCTTGCCGCCGCCACCGCCACCGCCGCCGCTTGATGTCACCCGGTGTGTGTACATAGCTGGGCGCCGCAGATGTATGATAGTAAGCCATCAGCCAATCAGGCGGTTTCTGGCGTCTGATTGGCCGCGGCATTACCGTACATCTCCTATACAGAGGGCATGTGCGCCGCTCAGCGTAGATGTATGGTAATACCGTGGCCAATCAGACGCCAGCAGACGTCTGATTGGCTGATGGCTTACCATCTACGGCCTCGGCTATGTACGCACTGGGGGACATCAAGTGGCGGCGGCGGCAGTAAGCTCCAGCAGGCTCCAGTGACGTGTTTGACTGTGTGTGTCGCTGTGTGTGTGTGTGGCTGTGTGTGTGTTTGACTGTGTGTGTGTGGCTGTGTGTGTGTGGCTGTGTGGCTGTGCGTGTGGCTGTGTGTGTGTGGCTGTGTGTGTGTTTGACTGTGTTTGTGTGTGTGTGGCTAGAGGAATGTTGGAGGATAATGGGGGCTACAGAGGGACAGTGGCGGATGATAGGGTCTAGGCATAGTGGACGATGATGGGGACTACAGAGGGACAGTGGCAGATGATGAGATCTAGGGATAGTGGAGGATGATGGGGGGGCTACAGAGGGATAACCCTAACCCTAACCCGAAAATAAGACATGGTCCATCTTTGGAACCAAAATAAAATATAAGACGGTGTGTTATTTTCGGGGAAACACGGTATGTTCTTACATTATGCAACTTATTCCCTACCTGAATGGAATTATCAGTAATATGAATGTCACAATAATTACAGTTCCTGCATTTGTAATTACCTGTCGGTCGCATCGCATCTAGCCATGTTTTATGCAGTTTTTCCGATCTAACTCTATTTCTAACAAGATCTTTCAAGTTTTGGCATCTTTTATAAGTGACCAATGGTGGTCCTATACCGTGTGCATTGAGTTCTTTGTCTGTGCCAATGTTTGTAGATAATAGATTTAATCCTGTCAAACATATTATTGAATTTGAAGGTGAAAGTGAACCTTTTTTTCTCATGTGTACCTTGTTTTTCTTTGGTTCTGTTTTCCTTTTTATGTGCCACTGATCTATCCCTAGCTTCTTGTATCACTTTTAACGAATAGCCTCTGTTTATGAAGCTATTTTGTAAGGTATCTGGCTGTTTATCAAATAGGTCAGTAGTGTTAATTGTCTTCAATCTTATGAACATCTTGTTATCAATAATGTTAATGTTAACAATCAATGTTAGGGCTCCAGAAGGGCTAAATTTCAGATCAGATTTGACATACTTTTACTAGAGAGATTAAATGAACAATAATAAATAGAACATTACTAATAAATGACAATCACAAAAATTTGTTCCGCTTGATGACACTCACATTCATTTATTTCTTTAAGGTATGGAACTTTACATGTGTTTGTATATATATATATTTTCACATAGTAAACTTGGTGAACAAGTAGAATTAACTGTCTGTGCACATAGGTTTTGCAGCTCTCAGTGTCACCTAATAGGTGTTCTTCAGCCTGCGCCATGAATGGTTACTGTTTAATTTAATTTATGTTTAATTAAAACGTGTGTTCAATGGGGGGTTGGTTTTAATGTGCATATATATGTAACTGGGGGAATGTTCCTGTCAATGCTGTAGACTAAGGACGCTTGTCCGAAACACGTCTGGCGGAGTGGGACTATGTTCCCTCTACTCCCTGTTTTTATCCCCGTGGAACTTTAAATAAAGCATTTGGATAATGAAGAACCTTGCTCGATGGCAGTATTCCTAATCATGCTACTACGGTGTGGATTACAGACGTCCCATCCAGGCACCAAGTGAGTCGGGTTGAGCACTTACCCCTTCCCCTGCTACCCATGTGTTTCATTCTCAGGAATGATGTCATTTCGGCAACTACTTTTGTGAAGAGGCCGAAAGGAAGGTATTTATACTGCAAATGGATAGGAACCCCTTCGAACTCTACTACTAATCTTAGATACTGCTGATGTTCTTCAAAAATTGGCATGTGGTAGTAAGCATCTTTTAGATCTACTACCGCCATGTAGCAATGCGGGTACAGAAGCCTCACTGCTGACTTCAGGGTCTCCATTTTGAATTTTTCCGCTCTTAGGTATTGATTTAGCATGTTCAATTTGAAGATGGTCCTCAGCGACTCGTCTGGTTTCGGTGTAAGAAACAAAGTGCTGTAAAATCCCCTACCTAACTCTTGATCTGGCACTTTTACAAGCATCCTCTTCTGCATCAGGAGCAGGACTTCTTTCTCTAGTGCGTCCTGATTGCTCCTGGCCACACGAGTCACAACCATCTGTTGAGATGGGAGAGTGGAAAAATGTAACCTCAGCAATCAATTTGACTACCCATGCCAAGGCCGGTAGAGAGGCCCACTGATGTACACAAAATCGCAGCCTTCCTCCGACTATCAGCCTGGTGTCATTGCTGCGTTGGGGGGGGGGGGTTTACAGGGAGGCTTATTAAAGAGGAATCCTCTGTCCTTCCTGTCTTACCATGGATCACCTCGCGCAGTTGTCTGATCGACCCCGACTTCCCTTACCATTACCTGACCCCCGAAAAGACTGACAGGACCTAGAGAAGGGAGATGGTTGGAAGTGCTTCTTCTTGTCAGCTGCTTTCTCTAAAATATCGTCCAATGTCTTCCCAAATCAGTATTCCCCCTCACATGGGACCGCACAGATCTTCACCTTTGACTGAAAGTCTGCAGTCCAATTCTTCAACCACAGCGCTCTGCGACCCGAGTTTGTTAGGGCGCATGAACGAGCGGCAAAATGGGTGGAGTCTACAGAAGCGTCTGCCAGAAATCCTGCTGCTTTCTCTAGTGAAGGGATCGCTTCTAGGAGTTTCCCTCTCAACCACTTATCCTTTATCTGATCCTTTAACTCTTCCAGCCACTTAGGCATCGATCTTGCAGTACAAGTAACTGCTACCCCAGGTTTAAAGGACCATCTAGATGCTTCACATGTCAACTTTAGAAAGACATCTGCTTTTTTTATCTAAGGGGTCTTTTAGGGAACCCACGTCCTCAAAGGGGAGTGCCCCTTTTGAAGTTTTGACAATTGCTGCATTAAGTTTTGGTGCTTTTTCCCATTTTCCACAGATGTCCTCACTGAAGGGATATTTACATTTTAGGGTTTTGGAAACCACCAGTTTTTTATTCGGCTTTTTCCACTCTTTTTTAATGAGTGCAAGCAGGTTGTCATGAAAGGGGAAGACACAATGTTTTTTCTACTCTGAACATAGAGTCCTGTATAGACCACTGTTCCTTAGGGATCTTTACTCCCGTAGTAGATCTGACCAGTTTCAGCAGTTTTCCTGCATCATCTGCTGAAAAATACGGATGGCCTAGTTACTCTTCTGAGGAAGCTGCCTCTGAGTGGTCTGACAGGGTTAGTTCACCCAGTTCCTCTCACCAGTCCTGTAGCCCTTTATGTAGATGTTACAGGTGTGGTGTGTGCGCCCTGAAGGCAGCTTCTAGACCAGATGTGTTACGTCACTTCTGGTCCTCACCAGGACTGTAGTCCCATCGGGCACCTGCCGTCAGAGGGACACGCCTCCTCCCTGGCCCAGACCTCCAGGCAGGAGTGGTCATCGGGGAGCCCTACAATGACTAAGGGTGCCCTCTTCCAGGACCTCCCACAGCCTCCCCTAACACTGGGATAACGGGCGCACGCCGCTGCGCCTGTTGCCATCACTGCCCGGGCCTCGGTCTCTTCACCCGCACAGGACCGAGACTTCACAGAGGGAACTTTCTCCAGGTAATTCGCAGCATTGCTGCAGGCACCTGCTCCTGCAGGAACAGGAATCCACACTGAGTGGGGAGAGGTGCTCCCCCCACCCCTTTTATTTTTCTGTAGGTTTCTTGTTCCTGGGGGCGGGTACCATCCTCTCACTGTCAGTGCTGTAATGGGGAAGGGAAAAGATTTGTTCAAGTGTCTCTCCCACGAGGTCAAAAAGGGTGTCTGGGGCCAGTCATTTAAATACACCTTTGCACCTCACGTTTCACCTATTTCCACCCTTCTCTAGCTCTATGATGCCATAATTGTCTGTCAAAGAAGACAGTAGATGGGGATTGAGGGAAAACAAGTAGGTGGGAATGTGTATTTAAATGATTAGCCCCACCATGATACATAAGCGCCTGTATTTGGTTTGAACATCCATTCTGTGCTGACAGTTGCTTGAACATTAAAGCTGCCTCAAAAAATGTGTGGTTACATTTATGAAACCTGTAAAAAAAAAATAAGGATAAACACCACTATAAGTTTGTGACAAACCCCCAAATGTTTTATGTAAAACCTGCAGTTAAATGTAAGTGACCACAGGAACTCTACATGAAGTCTGACCCTTCTCTTGTAGCAATGGATGTCATTTCCCACTTGGACATTTTCTATTTATAAGGAGCCTATATATTGAAAGCACATGAGACACAAACCAGCCAGATGTATACAAACTAACTAGGTCAAAGTCCATTTATGCTCTAATTAGCTTGAAAACCTAACTTGCATTAACTCCGGCACTACAATTTATTTGTAATGAAAGAAAATGAACACCTCCTGCAGTCTGATGAAGACCACTCAGGGTGGTTGAAACACGTTGCTGTCCTTTTTAATGTGTCCACAACAAATTTCTTATGATTTCCTGCCTTATTGAGCCTCCAGTTGTTATCTTTAGCACAATCATACCAAGGTCCTACAGCATCGCACTCATCTGGTGTCATGTTTTCTCCATATTCCCATATACCAAGACTGGATGCAGTGGGAATACAGGGTGTTTCTCCCCCCCACCCCTCCAAACTGACACCTAACAATTAGATAAGAGCCTTTGCATGTCATAAGGCCCCGTTACACACTGCGATGTGGCAGCGATCCGACCAACGATGTGGATCGCTGCCACATTGTGAACTTATCGCTGGTGAACTGTCACACAGGCAGACTCACCAGCGACCAGTGGACCAGCCACATCGTGGAAAAGAATAAAATATTATTTCCACGATGTATAGCTCCCACTGCCAGGTCGCAGAGTTCATGCGAGGAGGGGAATCGGAGGAAAGGCATAAACCAGAGGAAAATCCCAGTAATGGGAGAAGGCGTCCACCCCCGTGGCCGGGTCCCGAGGATTGAGGGAGAAATAAGTTGCGACCTTCTGATTGGCGCTGGAGGCGAAGAGGTCGATTGCCGGGGTGCTCCATCTGGCGACTAGGGAGCAAAAGACAGCCTGGTCCAGACTCCATTCCCCCGGATGGACATCCTGGCTGCTGAGAAAATCAGCCTGTAGATTCAAGGACCACTTCAAGTGGACCGCTGAGAGGGACAGCAGGAACTGTTTGGCCCACAGAATGATCCAGGAGGAAACGGACAAGAGGGACCCGGATTTGGTACCCCCCTGGTGCCGGAGGTGAGCCACCGTGGTGACATTGTCCGAGTAGACCAGGACATGAGAACCCGTGAGCTGGGCCTGAGCACCACGAAGGGCCCTCTCGACCGCACTCAGCTCTCAGTAATTGGAGGGCCGGGACTAGACCGAGCACTCCCAGAGCCCCTGGAGCGGAGTGGGGCCCACCATGGCCTCCCACCCCTGCTGACTGGCATCTGTAGTAACAGTCACCAGAGGAGTCTGATCCTATGAAACCCCCCGTTGTAGGTGTCGGACATCCAACCACTAGAGGAGGGACGTGGAAACGGACCCCGGAAGGCGAGCCCGACAATTCAGGGACGAAGGAAGCCCGTCCCAGCAAGACAAGACATGAGCCTGCAGCACCCGAGAGTGTCTGGGCCCACAGGACTGACGGGATGCAGGACGTCATTGAACCCAACACTGACATTTGATCCCGAAGGGTGGGAGACGCCCGACGCCTCAGGGAGGAAACCTTGGCCAGAAGGATCAACCGGTGAGTGTCAGGAAGAAAGGAGGTCTGCCGGTCGGAAATCAGCCACGCCCCCAGAAATTGTGTCGAAGCAATGAGAAGGAAGTCGTCCAGATAAGGCACAATAGAGATGCCACTACCCCGAATGAAGGCCACCACCTCCGCCATGAGTTTTGAGAAAACCCGGGGAGCCGAGGAGATTCCGAATTGGAGAACATTGAACTGATAATGAAGGACAGACCCCCCGTAGAGGATGGCGAACTTCAGGAACTTCCTGTGCCGAGGATGGATGGGCACATGAAAGTAGGCATCCGTCAGATCTATTGTAGCCATCTGGTGACTTAGCCCGATTAGCGGAATCGCAGAACGGACAGACTCCATCTTGAACCGCCGATAGCGGACATGACGGTTGAGGAGTTTCAGGTTGATGATGACCCTGGAATCCCCGGATGGCTTTTTTACCATGAGCAGACGGGAATAGTGACCCAATTCCACCTCGTGACCGGGAACAGGGGAGACGACATTGGAGCGCAGAAACTCCTGTACCTTGGAGTACAGAAGATCCTGGGCACACGGAGAGGGCAAGGCGGTGACCCGGAGGTCCGGCGGAGGGAGAGACTCGAACTCTATGAGCAAACCTTAGGAGATGACGTTCAGGGCCCAATGGCAATTGGAGATCCCCTGCCACTGGGGAAGAAAGGCCGAGAGTCTCCCCCCCCCCCACCGGGACCGAGTCACTGTTTGTCGGGACGAGGGCGCGGCTGAGCAGGGACGAGTATATTCTTCCCTCGCCCTTTGGGATAACTCCACCTGCCAGATTTACCCTTGCCCTTGGGCAGGAAGGCCGAAGGGCCCGGGGGACGAAAGGACCGCTTCCTCCCCGAAGCCTGTTCGGGAAGAGCCTTGCGGTCCGTAGCCTTGTCCAGGATGTCTAGAGCTGACCGAACACTAAATCCCCCTTGAAGGGCAGGGAACACAGACGCATTTTAGAAGTGGTGTCACCGCTCCACATTTTCAACCACAAAGCTCGCCTGGCGAAGTTGGACAACACTGAAGTCCTGGCCACCAGATGGACCGATGCTGCCGAAGCATCAGCGAGAAAGCAGGAAGCCTTCCACAGGAGGGGAAGGGAAGTGAGAAGCTCTTCCCTAGGGGTGCCCTGCGATACATGGGATTCCAACAGGGACCGGGAAACACAAGTGGAGGCGATGTTAGCCTGAATGGTGGTTGAGGAGGCTACCCAGGACCGTTTCATAAAGCTCTCAATTTTACGGTCCATTTGATCCCTTAATTGGGAAGTGTTCTCAAAGAGGAGGGAAGTCTTTTTGGCCACACGGGCCACCTGCACATTTACCTTCGGGACCCCCCAGTGACTCTCACTATCCTCAAGGGGGAACCGACAACCCGGATCACCCCGAGATTTGTGGTCAGGGAATTCCCATTCCTGGGTAATTAAATCCCGAAGGGTGGAATGCACTGGGAACCCAACACGTTTGGCCGACTGAAGGCCAGCAAACATTTCGTCTTGCACCGAGGGATGGACCAATTCCTCCTCCAACCCCATGGTGCTCCTAATGGCCTCAATCAGGTCCCCCATATCCTCCAAGGAGAACAAAAACTTCCGAAGGTCCGAATGCCTAGAGGCAGAGACCTCCTCGGGGATCTCAGAGTCCGAGTCCCTGTCATGCTCAGTCAGAGGGGTCAGCCTGGAGCCTGCGTTTCTTAGGAGGGGAGAGACCAGACACACGGCCGGACAGGCCCAAGGAAGCCAGAGAAGCCCTAATCTCCTGTTGCACCATGGAGCGCAGGTCATCCACCAGACTAGGGTGTTCAGCTCGGACGACCTTGTCTGTACAGCCTTGGCAAAATTTCTTATCCCACCCTGCGGGGAACTTTTTCACACAGATAGGGCACTTAGCAGACTTCCCAGCAGCTTTCTTAGGGGCTTCTTTGTCACCCTACAAAAAAGCACAGGGGAGCCGCATCAGCCAAACTCCCCTCAAGGCAGCACAAATGACCCCCTCCCCCCCTGCACCAGACTCACTGTGGCCGGGGGAGCACTGGGCTCTGCAGAGGCAGAGGACGACATGACCTAGGAGAGTATGGCTTACCTGGCATCAGATGTCCTCAGGGAAGCCTTTTATGCCAAAAAAAAGACCTGCCCCCAGCGCAAAACTCGTTCCCTGCCCCCTGCACCGGGGCTAGGCAGGCCCCAAACATGGCGGCGAGCCAGCACGCCGCCACACAGGGTCCCGTCCGCCGAGACCCGGAAGTGCTGGGCTCCCCGCCGTAGATGCGCGCGATCGGAAGTTCCGCCTTGTCACTTCCGGTCCGCGGCAGCGCGCGCATGGAGGCCGCCAACCAGGGAGCCGCCGACCCACTTCACCCTAGGGGGATCTGGAGGGCCAGGGCTGGTCCCGGACCCCCTCAGCAGCCAGGGTCAGATGCAACGTCAGAAGGAGACCGAGAGACGATCAGAGGAGGAGCAGGGGCCCACCCAACGCCGCCAGGCCAAAAACTCCCAGGTACACCGTAGCTGGCCGCCACTACAGCATAGGAGAGAAAAAACCTCTCTCCATGCCCCAGGGACAGGAAAGACCTGGCTAATGGGAGGTGGGAGGAGCCTTTTAACCTCTCTTGTGCTTCCTGTCCCTATTAGGGCATGGAGAGGCAACCTCCTATGCTGTCGTGGAAGCTTCCTAGAGAAAAAGCCATCTGCAATCCAAGCCAGCACATAGTTTAACTATCATGGCTGGAGGCCACATGCCTGGGGGTTTGTGGTTGCTAGTTATGACTTTGCCTTTTTTTCTTTTGGTAGGCTTTCATAGAGTGGGATTTATCGGATTGGTGCACAAACTCACGGACTTGATGGGAGGGTTTGAAACCATTAGATTTTTGTCATCTCGGACATCCAACATTGTACGGAAATTTGCTTAAGTACAGGCTAACTTGAAGGCATTATAGGAACGTAGTTTACAAGACATTCATAATCATTGCAGAAACCAAGTCTTTCTTGTATACAGGCTCAGACGCTTTTCATAAAAGACATTATGGAGTTAGGGCTCATTCAGTTGTCAGTGACGGATAAAACTTAAACCGCTTTATTTGTGTCCAACAGGAGTTTGAACAGTGAGTTGGTTAAAACTCGAGTTTTTCTCCAATGAAGACAAGAAAAAAACAAACACTATTTGAGTTCTGAAGCTTATCTTATTGGTCTGTGAAATACAGGCAGAATACATCTGGCATATGAGTAATGTTAGATTTTTTTCTCAGACGCTAGGCTACATACTGATAACTTTTTAGGTCCAGAAAATTTCTGCAGCAAAAATACTGCTGAACTGCATCCTGTGCCAGGAAACCACATCACTATTTTTCACTATTCTCAATGGTAGAAAAAGGCTACTCATACACCAAAAGAATTGACATGCTCATTGTTTTTTCTCTGGACACACAAAAAAAAAAAAAAACAAAACAAAAAACACTACACACTGCTTTTTTTGCTGCGTATTTTTACGCACAAGCTCAAAAAAAGCCAGGCGTGGAACAATCAAAACCGGGAGTGGAAAGGTGTAATAGAAACAAGTGCTCCACTTATATGTTTAATCACCCACTCCTGGTTTGTGATGAGCTTGTGCTTAAAAATACGCTGCAAAAAAAGCAGTGTGTGAACGGGGCCCAAATCTGCAAGAAAAAAAGCACTAGCACAGCAGTTCAGAATTCTCAGACTTTGCTGGGGGAAGGATATACATGCATTTTTGTGACAAAAAACACCGCAATGTATGCACATAGCCTTAAGGGCCCATTACATGCTACGATATCGTTAACGATATCGTTGGTACGTCACGGCTTTTGGGGCTGAGCAACGACGTCGTAACGATGTGGTTGCGTGTGACACGTAGATATGATCAACGATTAGTCGGCTGATCGTTGATTGGAGGTTTATGATCACGACCTTAAATCAGTCGATCGTCCGTCCAACCTGCAACATCGGTGTGTGTGACACCTTGATAACAATGTTGTTTACGACTTCGCCTATTCAGAACTGAAGGACGTAGGCAATCAAACGACAGCAAGTGTTGTTCGCTTGTTGCAGAATCGTTGATACGTCGTTCGCGATATCTGTACGTGTGACACCTCACTAGCGATCAATTAACGGCATTCCAGCGATCTAGGTCAAGTCGGATCACTGAGACATTGAAGCGTGTAACCCGGGCTTTAGCCTTGCATGGAGAGGTCGGACCGAAACTGATCAAAATCAGATATTTGTGGGCAGTTTTATAAACCAACTGATACAAGTTCAGTGAAAAACACGCAAAAAAACTGACATCTGAATGAGCCTTTATATACAGAATTGCAAGTTATCCCCTTTCAATAATTATAGGTAATGGTACCTTTACACGCCGCTACAGAAGGGTAGAAACAACCGGGTGTCTCACGTGCACGAGCACGTACCAACGGTTGCAAACGGTACCCAATACCGCCTTTACACGCCGCTACAAGGTGCTCTACAGAAGGTTGAATCTATCTCTGGATGCACCGCCGGGTGCCACAAGTTACCTTCTGCAGAGCACCTTCCCTCATTTACACGCCGCTACAGAAGGTAATATGGGAGGACCTGGTGCAGCAGGGACAACACATAGGCGTGCCAGATTTGTGGATTACGAGACGCTTGTACGATGATTGGACAATGCAATAGTATCATGATTGGCCAGCCAGCGCAGGAAGGCTGGCTAATACATGATGCTATTGCAATTGTGTAGTGTGACAGGTCAGCCCCTTAAATATGCCGCCCTATGCAGCGACAACCAATCGTAACGCAGGAGCTTCCACCAATGATCGCTGAAGGGGCGCGGTTTCCCAGAGGCTGTGTCACGCCCCAGGGAGTTGACTAGGTGGCGAAAAAACCTTACCATACCTTATTTAGACGCCGCTACCATCGGGTTGAAATCAACCTGTATTAGAGCACTGCTCTGAAACAGGTGCCAAAAGTGACGGGTGGCAACAACCTACTTTACACGCCGCTACCTCGGGTTGATTTGACGGTGCAAGATACATTTGTCTCCGAAACCCAGTTGTTTTCAACCTTCTGTAGCAGCGTGTAAAGGTACCATAATGGCCACTTTACACGCGGCTATATTTTTAGCTTATCCACAGGTAACTTACTGGCTGCAGTGAAATCATGGAGACATGGTTCTATCTTGATGCTGTGTACAAATGGAATAATATCTCCATGATTTCACTGCAGCCAGTAAGTTACCTGTGGATAAGCTAGAAATGTAGCCGTGTGTAAAGTGGCCATTAGGGATAACTTTCAGACTGCCAAGTGCCTCAACAATCTAGAGATCTGCAGTCATTTCCAATGGAGCAAAAGTGTGCAAACTCGACCATTCACTGGCTGAAGGACTCCCAAAAAAGGCCCAAGTGCTGCAATCCATTGACAATGAATGGGGTAGAGGTCGAGCATGAACATCTATAGCCCCTTCAAAACTAGGTTTTAGAGTCTCATTCTTGGGATTGCTGGGGGTCTTGCATCCATGACTTGGGCATAACTTGTAATTCTGGAAAGGATCATTAAAAAAAACATAATAGAGAAAGGATTTTGGGACAACCATATAACTTCTGCAACTGTTCCTTAAAATAAAATAATAAAAGTTATGACTAGATCTGTATAATATCAGGATGTCAAGTTACAAAATTGAATTTATAACCAAATTCCTTGGAGGTACATACTATAGGTAGTTATAAGTGGGTTGTCATTCAGAATTAAATGAATGGGGCTGAGCTGTAAAACCAAAAACTGTCCATCAGCATTGATTAGTAGAGTGCCCAAGGTAGCCACTGTATTTAGCAGTGCTGTGGAGTAGGAGTCGTGGTGTTGGTGTCCATTTTGGTGAAGTCGGTGTCTGTATAAAAAGGACAGACTCAAACTTCTAAAATATATAATAAATTGGGTACAGTAGTTCAATGCAGAATGTGCTGAATATTTTTTCATAGGCATTTGGGAAAGTTATGAAATGTCCTATAAATGGCTGTTCTATTCCTGATCTAAGGCTACATTCACACACAGCGTTTTTGCTGCGGTTTTTGACGATACATTTTTCAGCTGCAAAAACAGATCAGCTTTTTAAAAAAAAAGGCATCACCTAAAAGGTGGTGCGTTTTTTACGCACTTGTGTTTTTTGAGCTCATAGATAATGGTTTTAATAGCAAAAGCAGATTAGAAAAACGCCACACACACGGACATGTTCATTCTTTGTGAGGATTAGTTTTTGAGCCCAAAAACAGATCCTCACAAAACGTTGCGTCTGAATGTCATATCTTGAAACCCATCGACTTTTCTGGGATGCCCAGAGTCACTGCAAAAAAAAAAGATCCGCAAAAACTGTATGAATGTAACCTAAGGATCTAGGCTTTGTCTTAGCTAAGTCTGTACTGTACTTCAGCAACCGTGAAGCTCCTCCTCTACAGGCAAGGATTTTTGTGTACTCACTGTAAAATCCTTTTCTCCGAGCTCATCAATGGGGGACACAGGACCATGGGTGTATGCTTTTCTGCCACTAGGAGGCGGCACTAAGTATAGAAAAAGTTAAGTCCTCCTTCCTGCAGTATACACCCGTCCGTGGGCGTAGCTAGTCAGTTTTAGTACTAAAGCAGTAGGAGAGCATGTTAATGTAATAAGGTACAAAAGGCATAAGCCAAGGTCTGTACAGATTATTGAAGTTTGATAGGGCGGGTGCTGAGTCCCCCAATGATGAGATCGGAGAAAAGGATTTTATGGTGAATACACAAAAATCCGTTTCTTCTACACATCATTGGGGGACACAGGACCATGGGATGTCCTAAAGCAGTCTCTGGGTGGGAATTAGTTGAGTAGCAGTCCAGCATCAATCATGAGCCAGCCGCTTACAGATGTACGGCCGACGCTTGCAAAGTTTTTCCCTACCCTGTGTCTGCGGAGGCCTGGGTGTGAATGTTGTAGTATTTGGTAAAGGTATGCAGGCTGGACTAGGTTGTGGCCTTGTAAACCTAAGTTGCCTGAGGCCTGGTGTTGGCTGGCCTAAGGGCCACTTTACACACACCAACTTATCTGTCCAACTTCTGAACAGATCTCTGGTTGCAGTGAAATCATGGACACATTTCTCCATTTTGTGGCTGTGTACAAATGGAACAATGTGTCCATGATTTCACTGCAACCAGTAAGTTGGTCAGAAGTTGGACAGATAAGTTGGTGTGTGTAAAGTGGCCATAAGAGGCGCCCACTGATTGAGTTGAGTGAGCCTTGATCCCTGTTGGGATTGTCATGCTTTTGACGTGGTAGGTCTCTTGGATTGCTGAGCAGATTCACCTTGCCACTGTGGACTTAAGGTACCTTTACACGCCGCTACAACAGGATGGATACAACCCGCTACAGGCTACGATTGTAGCTTGCATCGTCAATATAGCCCGTAGTAGCGGCGTGTGAAGACGGTAGGAGGCAGCTGGCAACAGATACATCTGTTTCCGAGCACTGCTCTGAAACAGGTGGCTACAAAGCCGATTGTAGCGAGCTGTATCGGCGTGTAAAGAAGGAACAGAAGGGTTGTTTCTACACCATGCTATGTAGCTGGGGCGTGACACAGGCTCCGGGTTACCGCGCCCCCTCCAGCGATCATTGGAGGAAGCTCCTGCGTTGCGATTGGTTGTCGCTGCACAGGGCGGCATATTTAAGGAGCTGACCAGTCACACTACACAATTGCTCGAGCGTCATGTATTAAACAGCCTCCTGCGATGCCTGCCCAATCATGATGTTCTTGCTTTGTCCTATCAGCGTACCGACGTCTCATACTCCACAATTGTGGCACGCCTATGTGTTGTCCCTGCTGCACCAGGTCCACCCATATTAGCTTGTTGTAGCGGTGTGTAAATGAGGTAAGGTAAGCTACAGATGGCTACTTGAGACACCCGGCGATGTATCTAGCTGTAGATGTAACGTAGCGTAGCGCACCTTGTGGCGGCGTGTAAAGGTGGTGCGTTTCCCGTTTGTAACCGTTTGGGCGTGCTCGTGCACATGAAGTAGCGGGTTGTATCCATCCTGTTGTAGCGGCGTGTAAAGGTACCTTTAGGGTGGCTTTACACGCTCAGATATCTGAAACGATATAGTTTGGAATGTCACGTGACTGGGATCGTTTTGACATCGTTAGTGCGTTGTCAAATTGCAAGGATATCGTTAATGATATGTAATTTGGCAACGCGCCAGCGTCGTTCATTACAACTTTGTGAACGATTGGATAAAGTGACAGGAATAGGGGAATTCAGAACAATATCGTTCATCTTGGTGTCACACTGAACGATGCTGCACTTTGCTGGAGCGGTAATTGGACGACGAACGATAAAAGTGAGGTCCTGAGCACACTTTTGAAATGTCCGATCCAACGATTTTTCCTTCAGATATCCTGCGTTTACACGCAACGATGCAAAAATGATATCGTTTGAACAATGTCAAAAGTGTGACGTTTAAACGATATCGTTTCAGATATCTGAGCGTGTAAAAGCCACCCTTAGGAGCAGCCATTCTTTTTCTAGGTCCTTTGGGGGATGACAAACAGCGTTTCTGTTTAACGGAATGAGGCTGTTTGGAAGATGTAGTATCTGAGGGCCTTTACTAGGTCCCAGGTATGAAGCTGCTTTTGAAGCAGCGTGCCGGAGCTGGGCAAAGGGATGGTAGGATGATGTCCTCATTGAGGTGGAGGTGGGACACCACCTTGGAGGTCCCAGGCGGCCACGGGTGTCTTGTAGGGGGGCAGTATGTGCACGACCCTTTGGATGAATATTTTGACCTGTTGTTTAGGTGTTGTCATGCGTTGGAATAGAATGCTAAGGGCAGAGATTTCGCCATTGATGGAGCTGAGTGCTAGACCTGAGCTTAGACCAGCTTGAAGAAGCTCCAGGACTGTAGGGATGGAAAAAAGGGGGTGGGTTACAGTTGCGGTCTTTGCACCAACGGAAAAATGTTCTGTAGGTGCGTTTTTTTTCTTGGGGCATTAATCATGGTGGTCATGACCTCTGGTGAAACAAAACCTGTTTGGGTCAGGAGCCAGGATTAAATAGCCACGCTGTTAAAGACAGGGCCCTCAACTTCTGGTGGCAAATGGAGCCCTGGGTTAGAGGGTCCGGTCGGTTCGGGAGTGTCCAAGGTGCGTCAGCGAGGAGCTATCTGAGCTCTACGTACCATGCCCTTCGTAGCTAGTCTGGGACGATGAGTATTACTTGAACCCTTTCTGCTTTGATCTTTCTGATCACTCGCTGGGTCAGCGACAGTGGGGGAAAGGTGTATGGGAGTTAGAATTGGCGCCAAGGTAGGACCAGCTTGTAGCTTCAGAATGTTGATTAGGAGGTGTGACTCTAGGGGCGTCCAGCGGCCCTGGGTCGTGCATTGACGATAGATGGGCCCGAGCTGAGTAGGCTGGCATCAGTGGTTACAAGTAGCCACTGGACTGGGAGGAAGGCTTTCCCTTGTGTTAGATAGGGTGGCCGTGTCCACCAGGTGAGTGCCTTTTTGACTTGTGTGGGTAGGCGGTGCTTGCGGTAGAGGCTGAAAGGACTTTTGTCCCAGGCTAAGAGGGGGCCAGTTGCAAGGGTCGAAAGTGTAGCTGAGCGAAGGGAACTGCCGCCATTGCCGCTACCATTCTTCCCAGGACCTCCATGTCAAAACTGATGGATTGAGGAGTACGACTGCAGAGTGTAAGCTCCTTTGCGGATCGTTGTCTTTGTCTTGAGGAAGTATGACTAGCTCCTGTGCGGTGTCTAAGGTCATCCCTAGAAAGTTTATAGTTTGGACAGGGACAATTTGTCTAGGTTTACATGCCACCCTAGGCGGGAGAGCGTGTTCATTGTTATTTGGACACATTCGAGGCATGTTTGAAAGGATGGGCCTTTGATTAGCAGGTCGTCTAGTTAAGGGAGGACGACCCCTGCCCGCGAGTGAAAGATGGTCATGATGGCCGCCATGACTTTTGTGAATACTTTGGGTGCGGTTGCGAGGCCAAAGGGCAGTGCGACGAAATGAAAGTGGCGTTTTTGAACTGCGAACCGCAGATATTTTTTGGTTTGGAGGAAAAATGGGGATGTGGAGATATGCGTCCTGTATATCGACGGTTGCTAACAACTTCCTTTCTTCCATTGATGCGATTATTGAGTGTAGGGATTCTATTCTGAATTGTCAGATCTTTACAAATTTGTTGAGATCCAGGATGGGACGTACCATACTGTCTTTTTGGTACTGGTGCTATGACACCGGTTTTGAGTAGTGAGTTGATGGCCTTGAAAAACGGGTGTCGTTTGTTTTGGATGAGAGCGGGGTATTCCGGTCCCCGCGGGTAGGCCGCGCTGTGGCTGTGTTAGCAGTTGAGGAGGGCCATCCCGATATCCCATGAGGGATGCGGAGTCATGATTGTGGCTGTGGGTGGCGACAGGAACGCTTGAGCCTTTTTTGGGGAAGAAATTTGCTTTTTCCCCCCATGCCTTCGGAGATGAGTTGATCAAGCTTTTCACCGAATAGGCGACCACCTTGGTAGGGTAGGTTTATGAGGGATCTTTTAGATGCGGAGTCCGAGTGCCAGCCTCTGAGCCAGAGGGTTTGGCGCATAGAAATGGCATTCGCCATTGCCAACGCGGAGTACTAAGCGGTTCGCTTTGAAGGCAAAGGAGCCGACACTGGCCAGGGGGTACCCGGATCCTGTGTTTTCTTAGGCGTGCAGTATGCTGCGGTGCTGGGCTGAAGGGCTTCTGCTTCAGAGGCACAGAAAAGAGGGCTGTGTGGTTGATGATTTTTGAGTCACTCCTGTACTGGAATCCACAACATTCAGTTCAATAAAAGTACAGTCGTTTGCATTAGTCACTACAACCACACACACATTACAGCTTGGATTAGTGTGTGAGCTTTCTGTAGCCCTCACTTGGTGGTGGTGGGGTTAGGGGAGGGCTAGGTTGTAGCCTTGTGCTCGTCTATGTACGTGGGGCTGCTGCTGTGCCCCACATTTACGCTCTTTGTCTGAGTTTCGCGCTGGCAGTGCGCTTCAGGGCATGGAGCCACCATGTGGTGAAGTGGAGGCTGCTGCTGAGCACCGGATCCCTTGGGGCTGGATCGGTTTTATTGTGAGCAGGATGTCCTCAATCACCAACTTCTTGGTTTGAGAGGGTGAGAGGTGGCAACATGAGCGCTCTGTTATGCAGGAGGATGAAGTGGGTTATGCGCTGCAGATGCCTAGAGGCTCTGGGAGAGAGCAGAGCCATTTGTACATTCTATCTTCCTTCCACGGGAAGGGGGGGGCGCAGCGATAGTGGAGCCCTTTGAGGGGTCCGTCGACCTTACACAGGGGAGAGCAGGGATTCTGGCAGGAGCTTCGGCCCCATGCCTTGAACTTACCGGCGGTGTGCGTCCTGGCATAGAGCCACCGCAGCTGGAGGGGGAATGGTGCCCTGTGTGTCCAGGCTGCTACACCGGATCCCTTGGGGATGGACCAGTGCGGTGGCTGGGCATGCTGGCGGCCTCAATCACCTGCTCCTTTGTTGGAGATGAGAGGTTCTGCGCTTGTGCCCCCTTGCATCCCTCTGTCCTGCAGAGTAATGCTATGGGTATGCATGGTGGCTGCCTGCATGGTCTGGGGTAGGGAGAGCTGAGCCCCTTTATGGGGGTCTGTTGCCCCTCCAAGGGTTGGGTGCGCTGCCTTGGGTCCCCCATGCTCTATGTAGAGCGACGACTTTGGCGTATAGTAAAAAGTAAAAATAAGAATTAAATAGTAAAAATACAAAGTAAAAATTAAATGGTCGATGTGGTCTGAG
>JARQOC010000006.1:360673167-360699411 GCA_033576535.1 Allobates femoralis
AGTCAGAAATGGACTGAGCAAAAACAGCCGTCCAAGGCGGAGGTACTGCTGGGTCCACCAGGCCAGGCAGAGAAGCCAAAGACCCAGAACTGGGGGGGGGGGGCTCGTGCACCAAGGCAGAAACCTGGATCACATTAGCCGGTGAGATATCAACCTCCTGCGGGCACAAGCCGAGCAATGAGGGAAAGAGGATCCAGCAGGCAGCTGGGCCTGACATGCTGTGCAAGCATGATAACGTGTCTGCACTCTAGGAGCTTTGTTCCTGGAGCTAGACATGGTGTCCCCTCAGTGCATCCAATGATAGATCTCAGAGGAAGGGAATTGGGGTGCAGCTGCGGACAGGGGGGAGAATGGAGCACCACCAGAGACTGGGGTGACCTACCAGACCTTGTGTGCCCTCCAGAGACGCTCAGACCCTGCAGCCAGCAGCAAAATGCAGGGAGAGAAGCCCCAAGATGGCCGAAGAAGCTGAGGGAGTGACTGGAGGGCAGGTCCTTTCCCCACTGCAGCACCACCCCCTAAGCAGCAAACAGCCTTTCCCATAGGGGATCAGGGCTCGGCCTGCCGCGGCCGGCCTCCAGAGGGGCGGGCACAAGCCTCTCACAGTCTGTGAGGACGAGGCACAGCTCCGCCCCATGAAGCCCTGGCTCGGCTCCAGAGAGACTAGGCGAAGCCGGGGCCTAAATTTAACACTGCGGCCGCCTGCCAGCAGGGGGCCAGCGCGGTGCACCCGCGAAAATCGCAGGAGTGACTGGCCAGGATCCCAGGAAGCTGGGGGAGACAGTGCCCCACTCCCAGCCGGCCTAATGCAGCTGCAGAAGGCATCCCAGACCCACACAGAGTACCTCATTGGTGGTGCAGGGTCCGGACCCAGTGGATCCCTCACGCAGGCCAACAGACACCCAGGGAGCCGTGGACTGTGTGGATGAGCCCAGACAGGGGGGCCAGGTGGATCCCACTTCCCCAGAGCCCCTAAGGGATGGGGAAGGATACGCAGCATGAGGGCTCCAGTCCGTTGTACCCCAAGGGTACCTCAACCGCCTCCGCCCAGGGGAAGAGGAAGGAGACATGCTGGGGATCAAAAGATCCTCTTTGCTTCCATCCGACACTAAGTAGTGAGAGAGCATGAGTGTAGAGTGTGCCTCCTTCAACACAAAGCAAAGAACTGATGGGATTCTCCCTGGAGGGGGTGTATAGGCAGTAGGGGAGGAGTTACATTTTTAGGTGTAATGCCTTGTGTGTCCTCCGGAGGTCGGAAGCTATACACCCAATGTCTGGGTCTCCCAATGGAGCGCAAAAGAAAAGCCATCACCTCTGACATCACTTTAATGAATATATGTGGGGCCACGGCGAGGCCAAATGGCATCGCTGCAAACTGAAAATGCCGGAGCCGACCGTTGAACATGATGCCCATCCGGAGGAACTTCAGATGGTTGGGATGAATCAGCAGATGGTAATACGCAGCTTTCAAATCCAGAACCGCCATAAAACACCTAGGAAACAAGACCTTAATGGCAGATTTAATTGACTCCATCTTGAAACTAGAAAACCATAAAATAGTGTTCAAACGCTTCAAGTTAATAGTCCGGAAGGAACCATCAGGTTTAGTGACCAGAAATAAAGGGGAGTAAACTCCCCTTCCCTCTTAGGGTATGTGCCCACATAGTGGTTTAGTGACGTTCAAATCGTCAGTAAACCGCTGGAACATTCAAGGAGCCTAGACTCCTGAGCTCAGAAGTCTCCAGCATTTTACAGTCGTTTTTTCCGGCGGTTTTAAAAGCGGTTTTCTATGGAGGATTTTGTTCATGGAAGGGTAGAGTAGTGCCTCAGAAACGCTTCAAAAACCGCTGAGAAGAATTGACATGTTAGTATGCTGCTAAAACGCTAGGAAACAGCTCAACTTCTGGCAGATCCGCTCACATAAACCCACTATGTGTGCACAGCGTTTTCTAAATGACATAGGGTTACTTGTAAGTCCTAACGCTGCTTAGGATTTACATAAATTTAAATAAAACCTATGCTAAACCGACGGCGGTTTTCGCTGCTAAACCGACGTTAAAACCACTATGTGGGCACGCACCCTTAGCCCTCCAACAAGACTCGTTTCTCTAACAAACTCTGAACCTCCAATTCCAGTGCATGTTGCTGCAAAGGGGACGGAGGGGAAGTCTGCACAAAAAAATCCGGAGGAAAAACCTCAAAATCTAACCTCAAACCCGAAGATACAATAGACATGATCACAGGAATTGGCTTTGTGTATCCCCTTTCCAGCCTTTAAGCTCAAGCCGACGAGCCAAAATAGAAAGGCCTGCTGATCTAGCTGCTAACCACAAGGAATCAGAGGCATCCGCCAGATAAGCCACGCCACCTCTGAGTTGATCTTCCAACTGATCAATCCAGACCAACATGGACATTGCCGTACACGTGGCCGACACATCCGGTTTAAAGGCCCCTGTGCAGGACTCCCAGGAACGTTTGAGGAGCATATCCGCCTTACAATCCAATGGATCCGAGAGCAGTCCTGAATCAACAGGCAGGGACGAATGCTTAGAAGCTGAAGCAACCGCTGCGTCCACTTTAGGAGCTTTAGACCAAGCCAAGAACTGCTCATCCTCAAAGGGTTAACGCCGCTTGGAGGATGAAGGAAACGACCCTCTGCGCTCATGTTTGTGCCACTCCCGCTGAATGACATCCTTGATAGCAGAACTAACCGGAAAGGAACGGCGCTTCTTCTGGGAAAGGTTAGCAAACATAATATCCTGTGACGACTTAACCTCTTTAGAGTCAGAAATCCCCATAGTAACACGGACATTTGACCAAATTATCCATACTATCCAATGGAAAACAGGACCTGCCCTCCTCCTCAGACGATGACGAAGACGAAGAATCAGAAGAAATCGTGCTAACCTGACTGCTCTCAGACTCAGACACAAGGGACAAATCCAGATGAGACGACTTCTTACGTCTCTTAGAATGACTCTGCTGAGAAAAAGACTGCAATTCCTCCCGAATCATGGCACAGATATCGGTCTTAGAGAACTCCTTCCGCACGGTCGTGGCAACACAAGATTGGCACAGGCGTTTCGTATAAGTATCAGGGAGAAGTTGGGGACACAGAGCACATTGCTGGTGCTTCACCTTCTTAACTCTCTTAACCTAGCACAGGGATACAGACAAGGAAGACATCAGAAAAAGAGGCCGAGCCTGCACTCACCCAGGCATGCTGCAAACCCATGTGCCGGTCCTGGAGGTGGAGGTCCAGCCTGAGTGGGAGATGAATCCATCCTGGTCCTCTCACTCCTGTCCGTGGAGCTCGCATCCCTGGAGCGACCACTGGACTTGACCTTGCTGCTGTGCACCTCTTCACCCAGAGGGTGCCCCTCTGAAGCCCCTGGAGAGGACATATCTGCTGCAAAAAGGTGCCTGCAGGCCTGTCTTTACACGTCCTCCCTGTGGCCACCTCTCGGATAACCCCGGAAGCAGATAACACTTCCGGGTCAGAGTGCAGAGAGACACTGCGCATGTGCACCGGCCAATCCCGGAAGCGCGGCCGCGCGCCTCGCCCCGCTCCCACCGCCAGAGGCGCCTGCGAGACAGCCGGTGCCACCACCAGCGCCCACCTCACCACAGCGCCCCTGTGTGCCTCAGCAGGAGCATGGCGACACACAGTGCTCCCACGCTCACCATGCGTCAGGGTGGCCCTCCTTCAGCACTGACAGCATGGCACTACTCAGACGAAGGGAGAGCCTGAAACAGGATATCCCAACGCTGCATCTGAAGCCCCAGGCCCTGCCGTTCCCATGGAGGCCGCACAGAGGCTGATTGGACCCAAGTAAGCACATCTTCATGCTTGCTGCAGGTTCCCATCAGGGACAGGAAATCAACTGAGGAGGTGAGGGGGACTGCCCCTTTTTATCTGTAGGTTTCCTGTCCCTGGGGGCGGATCCCCTCTCTCTGTGGGTGCTGTCGTGGTGATGGGAAAAGTTTTATTCAGTGATGAATCTCGAATCTGCATTGGGCAAGGTGATGATGCTGAACTTTTGTTTGGAGTCGTTCCAATAAGATTTATAAAGATGACTGCCTGAAAAGAACATGCAAATTTCCAGTCATTGATGATATGGGGCTGCATGTCAGGTAAAGGCACTGGGGAGATGGCTGTCATTACATCTTCAAGTGCCCAATTTTACATTGATATTTTGGACACTTTTCTTATCCCATCAATTGAAAGGATGTTTCGGGATGATGAAAGATGATAGTGCATCCTGCCATAGAGCAAAACCTGTGAAAACATTCCTTGAAAGAAGACACAGGTCAATGTCATGGCCTGAAAATAGTCCAGATCTCAATCCAATTGAAAATCTTTGGTTGAAGTTGAAGAAAATGGTCCATGACAAGGCTCCAACCTGCAAAGCTGATCTGGCAACAGCAATCATAGAAAGTTGGAGTCAGAATGATGAGGAGTACTGTTTGTCACTCATTAAGTCCATGCCTGAGACTGCAAGCTGTTATAAAAGCCAGAGGTGGTGCAGCAAAATACAAGTAATGTATTTGAATGTTGTTTTGTTAGTTTGTCATGATTCCATATTTTTTTCCTCATAATTGAGTGATTCCATAATTTTTCCCCCTGCTTGGTCTACAAAAGTAACCATTACTGGCTAACTTTTTTTTTTTTTCAAGATTTCTTTAACCCCTTCACGACCCTTGGCCCACCGTTTGGGCCATGAAAACAAGTTCGTTCCCGACCTTTGGCCCAAACGGTGGGCCATGGAATGATCGGGCTCCTGCGGCCCGTGTGAGGGGGGTGACTCAGGTGTCACTGTACATAATGCACAGTGACAACCTGTAGTACACCCCACGGGGGGTGGATTAACCCCCCCGTGCCCAGGGCCCCTCTGATTGGCAGTTGAAATTCAGACTGCCAATCAGTGCTAGTAATCCCCTCCAGATCCGATTGGAGCTCTCCAATCAGATCTGGAGGGGCGGGATGGCATGTGCCGTCTCCCTCCTAGCCCCCCCTCACTCCAGGGCCCCCCGATCGGCCTCCTGGCCCCCCGATCGCCGTCCTACCCCCCCCCCCCACGGCGGCGGTAACAGTCATCACGCCGGCGGAATGCCCGCCGGCGGTAAATGACAATCACCGCCGCCGCCTGTCAGCTTCCACAGCCCCCTCCGTGCGATCACGGAGGGGGCTGATGAAGCTAACACCCCCATGCCCCGTATCCACCCCCCCCCATCCCTCTCTCACCTACCGGCGGGCCCGCCGGTGCAGCCGCGGTCCAGCTCCGGTGTGGGCTCCTCCTCTTCCGGGCTCCTCCTCCTGGATCAGGTAAGTATGTGTGAATGAATGAATGAATGTATGTATGTAGTATGTATGTATGTAGTATGTGTGAATGAATGAATGTATGTAGTATGTATGTATGCATGTATGTATGTAGTATGTAGTATGTATGCATGTATGTATGTAGTATGTATGTAGTATGCATGTATGTTTGTATGTATCAATGAATGAATGGATGTCTGCGTGCGTGGCTGACTGCGTGCGTGGCTGTCTGCGTGCGTGGCTGTCTGCGTGCGTGGCTGTCTGCGTGCGTGGCTGTCTGCGTGCGTGGCTGTCTGCGTGCGTGGCTGACTGCGTGCGTGGCTGTCTGCGTGCGTGGCTGACTGCGTGCGTGGCTGACTGCGTGCGTGGCTGACTGCGTGCGTGGCTGACTGCGTGCGTGGCTGTCTGCGTGCGTGGCTGTCTGCGTGCGTGGCTGTCTGCGTGCGTGGCTGTCTGCGTGCGTGGCTGTCTGCGTGCGTGGCTGACTGCGTGCGTGGCTGTCTGCGTGCGTGGCTGTCTGCGTGCGTGGCTGTCAGCGAGCGGGCGTGGATGTCAGCGAGCGGGCGTGGATGTCAGCGAGCGGGCGTGGATGTGTGTGTGCATGGCTGATGGGTGCATAGGTGAATGGATGGGTGCAACAAGGGATCAAGTATCCTCTTGTTGTAGTCTCTGGGATCATAGTCATGGTGCACTGTATGACAGATCATTGTCATACAGTGCAACATAACTCTGACCCCATAGGCTGTAGGAAAAGGACACTTGATCCCTTGCTGCAATCTCTGGATTGAGCAGAGGCGATCGAGCGTCGTGGGACCTTCGTTGTGGACTACGTCGGAGGCGGTCGAGCGCCGTGGGACCTTCGTTGTGGACTACGTCGGATCTTTATAATAAAGATGGAGTCCAAATTTTGTTTTTTTTTTTTTCAAATAAAAAGATTTTTCTCTGTGTGTATTTTCTGACTATTTACCAGAGATTCCTAATGGCGGGTCTACCATTGGCCCTAAATTATGAATCTCGGGGCTTAGTGCCAGCTGCCAATAACAAGCTGGCATTAACCCCTTTATTACCCAGTTTGCCACCGGCACCAGGGCAACTGGAAGAGTCTGGGTACAGCGCCAGAAAATGGCGCTTCAATGAATGCGCCATTTTTTGGGGCGGCTGCGGGCTGCAATTCGCAGCATGGGGGGCCCAGAACGCTTGGGCCTCTCCATGCTGTGGAATCCAGCCCCCAGCTGCCTAGTTGTACCTGGCTGGACCAAAAATATGGCGGAGCCCTACGTCATTTTTTTTCTAGAATTAGTTCTAGAAAGAAAAAAAAAAGAGCTTTGCTGTATTTTTGGGTACCAGCCAGGTACAACGAGGCAGCTGGGGGTTGCTGGCAGTCCGTAGCTGCCAAGTTGCACCTGGCTGGACCAAAAATATGGCGGAGCCCTACGTCATTTTTTTTTCTAGAATTAGTTCTAGAAAGAAAAAAAAAAGGGCTTTGCTGTATTTTTGGGTACCAGCCAGGTACAACGAAGCAGCTGGGGGTTGCTGGCAGTCCGTAGCTGCCAAGTTGTACCTGGCTGGACCAAAAATATGGCGGAGCCCCACACCATTTTTTTTTTTTTACGCCTACCAATAAAATGACAAGGAGCTTTGCCTTATTTTTGGATGCCAGCCAGGTACAACTTGGCAGTTGGGGGGCTGCAATCCCCATCGTGGAGAGACCCAAATGTTGTGGCCCCCCACACTGCAAATTGCAACTCACAGCCACCCCAGAAAATAGCACGTTTGGAGAGCCCCTGTGTGCCTAAACATTGGAGTTCCCCCACAAGTGACCCCATTTTGGAACCTAGACCCCCCAGGGAACATATCTAGATGGGTAGTGAGCATATTGAACCCCCAGGTGCTTTACAAATTGATCTGTGAAAATGAAATAGTACTTTTTTTTCACAAAAATTTTCTTTTAGCCTAAATTTTTTCATTTTCACATGGCAACAGCATAAAATTCATCCTAAAATTTGTTGGGCAATTTCTCCTGAGTACACCGATACCTCATATGTGGTCATAAACCACTGTTTGGGCGCACGGCAGGGGTCAGAAGGGAAGGAGCGCAATTTCACTTTTTGAATGTAAAATTAGCTCCAAAAGTCAAATTGCGCTCCTTCACTTCTGAGCCCTGCCGTGCGCCCAAACAATGGTTTATGACCACATATGAGGTATCGATGTACTCGGGAGAATTTGCACAACACATTTTAAGATCCATTTTATCCTGTTGCCCATGTGAAAATGAAAGAATTGAGGCTAAAGAACATTTTTGATAAAAGAATTAAAATATCCATTTTTTGTTTCCACTTTGCTTTAGTTCCTGTGAAGCACCTGAAGGGTTAATAATCTTCTTGAATGTAGTTTTGAGTAGTTTGAGGGGTGCAGTTTTTGGAATGGTGTCACTTTTGGGTGTTTTCGGTCATGTACACCCCTCAAAAGGACTTCAAATGTGATGTGGTCACTAAAAAAAATGGTTTTGTAAATTTTGGTTGAAAAATGAAAAATTGCTCATGAACTTTGAACCCTTATAACGTCCTAACAAAAAAATTTTTTTTTTCCAAAATTGTGCTGATGTGAAGTAGACATGTGGGAAATATTATTTAATAACTTTTTTCTGTCACATATCTATCTTGTTTATCAGAAAAAAAAATTAAAAATGTGAAAATTGTGAAATTTTCAAAATTTTTGCCATATTTTTGATTTTTTCACAAATAAACGCAAAAATTATCGACTTAAATTTAATACTAGCATGAAGCCCAATATGTCACGAAAAAACAATCTCAGAATCGCTAGGATCGGTTGAAGCGTTCCCGAGTTATAACCTCATAAAGGGACACTGGTCAGAATTGCAAAAAAGGCCAAGGTCTTTAGGGTCAAAATAGGCTGGGTCCTGAAGGGGTTAAGTGTTTCTTCTTTAGTTTTGTGCCATGTGTGTGATCTGCCGTTTTTTCTACAAAATTAAACAACTGAATGAACATCCTCCGAGCCAGGTGATTCCATCATTTTTGCCAGGGGTTGTAGGATCCAATTCAAATTGCTTGTTCTCACCCACAAAGCTCTTCACAGTGCAGCACCTCTCTACCCTCATCTCTATCACCCCACTCATTTTCTACGCTCTGGAAGAGACTTTGAAGCCACTTCACACGCAAGGGTATCCTGAACGATATGCTTGAAACGTCACGAATTTATGATCGTTCAAAAGATATCGTTCGGTCATCGCTGCATGTAAACGAACGATATAGGAAGAAAGAATCCTTGGATCGTTTATCCAAGATTTGAGATCCTGACCTCAAATCTATCGTTCACCGTCCAATTAACGCTGCTGGAAGAAGCCACATCGCTCAGTGTGACACCTTTTTGAATGATCTCGTTCAAAAATCTCCTATTCCTGCCGCTTTAAAACATCGTTCAGTCCTTGCTCTCCTATTTAACTTGTGCATTGACAAATGGGATATCGTTAACAATATCCTTGTGTGTTATCAAGCAGAATTCCATAGTAAAAAGTAGACCTCACTAAAATTAGGGGCATACTTCAAAAGTTACTCCAAAAAGGTTGCAGACACTTGTCTATGTTATGCAGCAATATCCTTGTGTGTGACAACGCACTAACGATGTCGGAATGATCACTGTCACGTGATCGCTCTAAGGATATCGTTAACGATATCCTAGCATGTGAAGCGACTTTTAGACTCACTTCTGCATTAATCCGAATCTCCCACTTCCGACTCCAAAGCATTTACAGAGCTGCACCAATTCTCTGGAATGCTCTACCATAAAAATTAGGTCTACCCACAACTTACATAGTTGAAGGCAATCCCTAAAAACATATCTTTAGGGCAGCCTATCATGTCCTCTCGTCATAGTCACTCAGATATAGCCTATTCACTCTATCAGACTCAAAAGCTTTACAAAGAACGGCTGGTGGCCACTCATGCAGCTCTTACCTATTCCCCACTTCCTTAAATTGGCTGCACCATCATTGTAAATAAGCCCCTGTACTTTATGTCATCCCCACCTCATTGTAGATTGTAAGCTCTTATGAGCAGGGCTGTCATTTTTCTTTATTGTATTCCTTGAAAACTGTTACTTATGACTGTTCGTACATGAACCTCTGAATTGTAAAGCGCTGCAGAATACGTTGCCACTATATAAAGATTATTTGATTGCAGTGATTGCCTGAAAAGGTTGTGCAGCAAAACATTAAGGGTACCATCATTTCTGCCCAGTCCTGTTTAGTTTACGTTTTTAAAAATTTTGTGAAAGCAGGGTTGAAAAGCAGTGTCTCACTTTCATTTGTTTATTTTCATAGATATTTTTATTTATTACTACTTTTGTCAGATTGCAGTTATTCACCTTTTCTCGGACACTCTCGCGTCTTGGTTGGTAAATCAACATGGAGAAGTACTTTCTGATTCTGGCCCATCGCATCATTTGTAGGCATGCTCCTCAACTCCTCCCGTGCCAGGGTCTTCCTCCCGATGGAAAATATTTCTGCGCTGCAGCAAGAGATCCTCTCCCTCAGACATTCCTGGTCTCTATCCCTCCGCTTCAGAATGAGGGTCCTGGGCAGAATGGTGAATGCAATGAAAGCAGTCCCAATCGCCCAGTTCCATTTCTGGCCCCTGCAGCTAGCTCTCCTAGCTGCCTGGAACAGAGACCCCTCCTCCCTGGTCTGTCAAGTAGTACTGTCCCAACGGGTGAGGGATTTCATTGTCTGGTGGACCCTCTTCAACTTGCTCTGCCTCGGGAAGTCCTTTCTACCACTCTGGTGGCAGGTTGTCACCACCGACACCAGTATCCTCGGATGGGGAGCAGTCTTTCATCATCACACGGTTCAGGCTCGCTGGAAATCCAAGGAGACAGTTCTTTCCATCAATGTCCTGGAATTAAGAGGCATTAACTTATCATTATTTGTCTACAGTGATTTTCCCTACGGATCCAATCCGACAACTCCATGGTGGTGGTCTACATGAATCACCAGGGGGAACGAGCAGAAAGACAGTAGCCAGAATTCTCCCGAGAGCCTCAGAACATGTACCAGCCATCTCCGCAGCCCATATTCCAGGCGTGGAAAGCCTGCAGATTTGGTGAGCTGCCAGGGCCTCACCTCAGATGATTAGACCCTCAGCAACTCTGTGTTTCTCCAAATATGCAACAAGTGGGGTTTTCCGGATGTTGACCAAATGCATCTCGGCTCAACCACAAAGTCCAACAGTTCTCTTCAAGAAGCCGAGACCCCCTCACCATCAGGTCAGACGCCCTAGTCATCCTCTTGTCCCAGTATTGAATTCCTTACCTCTTCCCCTTATTCACAAGATCATAAAGAAGATCAAATTGGAGGGAGTCCCGGTCATTTTGATCGCCTCGGACTGGCCCAGACGGGCCTGGACTGAAGAACTGGTCCAGTTGCTAGCGGATGTTCCCTGGTGGCTGTCGAACCATCCAGACCCTTCTATCTCAGGGCCCACTATTCCACCCAGACCCCTGGTCTACAAATGATGGCATGGCCATTGGATTTAAGATTTTAACAGAAGCAGGTTTTTCTCCTCAGACCATTCATACTTTGATCAGCATCAGGAAACCATCCTCTTCCTGGGTTTATTACCATACATGGAGAGCCTACCTTGTGTGGTGAGTGTGCTCCTCCTTTATAAATATGAATACTTTATTTACTAACAAACAAATCAAAATTGTTTATGGATATATACCTCTTGGATCTCGCAACGAGAAAACCACCTTAAAACCTGTATCTTTATTACATCTTGATTATATGTGAAATGTCATCAATAAGATCTGTCAAACAATTACGAAAAAAAATAAAATAAAAGGAAAAATAAAAAAGAATATTGTTCTTCCGTTTTTTTTTCCAAATTTGTCTCATCCCCTGGAACGTGCCTTACACAAGTTGGACCTTGTCAGGACACTTCACTGGTATCTCTCTCGAACAGATCCCTTCAGGAAGTCGGACACACTCTTTCTCATCCCCGAGGGCAGTAGAAAGGGACTACCAGCTTTAAAATCTATCAATGTCTACTGGATCGGTCAACTATCACAGAGGCTTAACAAGGGAAGGGCCTTCCATCTTTACGAGGAGTTAAGGCCCACTCTACTCGAGTAGTCGATTGCTCCGCGGCATGCCATTAGGCTTCTGCCTCTCAAATATGCAAGGCAGCTACGTGGTCCAGCCTCCACACTTCCTCAAAATTTTACATGGTACATACCTTTACCTCAGCTGACGCCAATGTTCACAGGAAGGTTCTGCAGGCGGCAGTATGCCAACTCTAGTTGAGATGGGCCATGTTTTCTTTTTGGGTGCCTTATTTATTCTTGTTCCTTGTTTCCCACACTTGGGGACTGCTTTTTGACATCCCATGGTCCTGTGTCCCCAATGAAGCAGGAGAGAAGGCAAGATTTTTTCGTACGCACAGCAAAATCTGTTTGTTGAAGCCTTCAATAGGGGAACACAGTTCCCACCCTTGGTTGAAAGTTTGTTGGACCTTTCGAGTTTTTTACTTTATAGTTAAGCAGGAGAGAAGGCAAGATTTTTTTCGTACGCACAGTAAAAATCTGTTTCTTGGAGCCTTCAATAGGGGAACACAGTTCCCACTCTTGGTTGAAAGTTTGTTGGACCTTTCGAGTTTTTTACTTTATAGTTAAGCAGGAGAGAAGGCAAGATTTTTTTCGTACGCACAGTAAAAATCTGTTTCTTGGAGCCTTCAATAGGGGAAACACAGTTCCCACTCTTGGTTGAAAGTTTGTTGGACCTTTCGAGTTTTTTACTTTATAGTTACATTATGCTTCTCCTACTGGCTTAGGTTCCAGTCAGTTGATGGGTGTACACTGCTGAGGAGGGTCTAGTTTTCATTTTTTTCCCTAGTGTCAGCCTTCTAGAGACAGCAGCATACACCCATGTTCTTGTGTCCACCCAATAAAAGGCTCAGAGAAACATATTTTATGGTGAGTAATCAAAAAAAGGAGATTTTTGTGTACTCACCGTAAAATCCTTTTCTCTTAGCCTCTAATTGGGGGACACAGACCGTGGGTGTTATGCTGCTGTCCACTAGGAGGCGACACTAGGCAGAATCTGAAAAAGATTAACAGTGACTCCTCCTCTGCAGCATTACACCCCTGAAGCAGGAAGTGATTCTCCAGTTTTGTGCTAAAGCAGTAGGAGAGTTAACAGATAATAACAGTGACACAGGAAGTCTATGCAGGTAACCTGTGCAAACAAATATAGTTAACAAGGTAATAACAGTGTAACAAGGCCTGAATCCAAACAGGCACGTGTGTAAACAGTTAAGGGTTAGCAGAGTAACACTAGTACCACAAGGCCTGTAACTAAGCAGGTGCATTCGGAAAACAGTGAAGAGATAACGAAGTAATAATCGTATAACAAAGCCTGTAACTAAACAGACTCACAGAACTACAAGGCCCGGAACTAAACAGGCACAAGTTTAAACAGTTAACAGAGTGATAATAGGCAAACATGAGTAAACATGATAACCATGTAACAGCTGAGAAGCTATGTGAGAACTGTAGAAAAAGGCCCACAAGGGCAATAGGGTGGGTGCTGTGTCCCCCAATTAGAGGCTAAGAGAAAAGGATTTTACGGTGAGTACACAAAAATCTCCTTTTCTCCTTCGCCTCATTGGGGGACACAGACCGTGGGACGTCCCAAAGCAGTCCCTGGGTGGGAAAAACGATGGAACTAGTAATGCCGAACCTGGTCAGCGAAAAACTATGTACCTACAGGAGGGCTGCTGCCTCCTGGAGGACACATCTACCCAGACCTGCGTCTGCCAAGGCCTGAGTGTGAGCACTGCAGTTACTTGTAGATATGTGTAGGCTGAGCCACCTGGTTGCCTATGACACCAATGTGCTGACGCCTGGGGCCGGACGGCCTAGGAGGCCCCCACGGCCGTAGTAGAATGTGCTCCGACACCAGCAGGAAGGGGCGGCTTTTTGAAGGTATAAGCGTCCTGGATGGTTGGTGGAATCCATCTAGCTATAGTAGCCTTAGAGGCTGACGTGTCTTTATATCGGACCTCTGGAAGAAGGAAGAGAGAATCCAACTTCCTAAAAAGGTGCTGTCCTGGATACATAGATGCGTAGGTCCCTGACGAGGTCCTACAATGTAAAGCCTTCACGACCCAATGGCCTGGAACCAGGCACAGAGCTTGCAGAGAGAGGTCTTCATTTAGGCGGAAGAAGTACCCCGCCAGTGGAAGAAAGGATGGGACCGGCGAAGGGCAACATTGTCTTGGTGGAAGACCAGACAAGGAGATTTACCTGAGAGTGCTGTAAGTTCCGATACTCTGCAGGAAAAAGTAATTGCCACCAAAAAAACCACCACTGTTAGTATGAGAGTGCTAAGGGGAGTGACCCATAGAGGCTTAAAGGAGGTTCTTGTACAGCCGTGAGGAGAAGGTTTAGGTCCCACGGGTGTAGCGGCCTGTTGAATGGGGAAATCAAATGGCAGACCCCTCGAAGGAAGTATTTTCTTGAGGTCTGGGAGCAAAACGTTTGTGGAAGAAGGTGGAAGGGGCTGAAAACTGCCCCTTGAAAGAACCCAAGGATAGGCCTGAGTCCAGGCCCGAATTGAGGAAACTGAGAATTCTTGGCAGGGATAGGGGCCAAAGTGAATGACCTTTAGAGGTGCACCAAGCAACCAAAAAGAAATGTTCATGTGCGATGGTAAATGTTTGAGGAGGCTGGTTTCTTCGCTCTCATAATGTTCGCCACAATATCCTAAGAAAAACCAGCTAGGTTAAGACCCAGGTCTCAACAGACATGCCGTCAATACAGAGTTGAGGAATTCTGACGGTATAACCTGTCTTGAGAGAGTGAGTCTGGACTGTCTGGTTGGACAGTCCGGCAAGCGCCATGATACGGCTGCTATGAGTGAGAGACGGAAACGGATCCATCCCTGGACTGGTGTGTGTGTGGTCCCAATGACTGTTGGTCATAAGACCTGGTCCTGAAGGCTGGAATCAAGAGTACCTCATCCGGGGTTTCCTAGCATCGGTAGATTCATGGGACAACGTGAGGGTGTGGGAAACACTCCCTTGAGGTAGTCCCCTTGCGGGCGAAGAAAAACCACTTCCCGGTCATCTACAGCCAGCATGTGACCGGCTTATAGTGCCGAGTTTGTGGATTCCGCCCAGTGAAGTACATGATGAACTTCATCCGTTGCCTGGAGACTTCTGGGTTCCGCCCTAGTGACTGACATATGTCACAACCGTGGCATTGGCTAAAGGACTTCAGTGCTAGGACTATTTCCGGAATCTTCCGTATATTCATAGGCATTTCTGACTCCGGGCGGGATCACTCGCCTTGTGTACTGTGATGGGGGACGCTGCACCCCATCGCGTCAGGCTCGTCATAGTGGTTAAACTGTTCAGCGTGGTGGAACGAAAAACCTTCCCCGTATGATAGAAAGAGTGGTCAGAGCCACCGGGGGGGGGGGGGGAGACCGCCTACTTTCAGAGGACAGGTGAAAAACTCCTGTCGAGTGATTGAGGTTCTTGTTCCTTGAATTGAGAATAGAGAGTGTGAAGGCGGTCTGAGATGCGGCTGTGAAATATTAAACTGTTGGAACCGGAGTATAATTGTGGAGGTTGTTATAGTGTCTACAGTGCTGAGACACTATGTTCGCAGTCCACGAGATCAGAGTTTTGGATAGGCAGAACGTCCAAGTACGGAAGGATGATGACACCCCTGGAGTGAGGGGTAGTCATGACGTCTGCCCTGACCTTTGTGAGCACTGAAGGAGCTGTAGTTGAATCGAAAATGGGGGAGCCACTAATGAAGTGTTCCTGTTTGAATGCAAATCTGATGAAACTTTCGGTCAGTAGCTGCATAAGAATATACGGGTAGGCGTCCTGTATATCTATGGGCGGAAGGAATATTAATCGTTCTTTGGAAGCAACTTAGAGTGGCGATACCATGTGGGATATGTTATCCGGACATGTTAGTTTGTTTTTGGTCCAGTACGGATCGTAATGTACCTTCCTGATTGGACCACAGATAGGTTGGAAAACGCTCTTTGCGTGATACGGTTACAGCGACTCCTGAAATGAGGAGAGGCTTTACAGCGTGGAAAAGTACTTGAGCCTTTACGCAGTGGGGACGATTTTGTCTCGGATTGGTAAGACTGACTCTGTCAGGATGAGCTACCCTTCTGGGTATCCTGGGACAGGTACCTGCGTGGCGACCGAGTACTCGTCAGTGTCGGTCTAAGTCTTGACCGACCTTAATAAATTCTGAAAGGAGCGTCGTCCAGGTTTGCACTGAGGGAGGGAGTGCCCTTGCCTCTCTTAGCATCTGAAGTTAACTTGTCCAGCTGTCCTTCGAACAGGTGACCTCTGAGGAATGGAAAAAAACCGTGAGGGGCTTCTTGGAGACCACGTCCATTCTTCCCTTCCCGTACCCAGAGGGCACGTCTAAGGGAATGGCATTGTGAGCTGCTATTGCTGAGCAATTGGCAACGTGCAGGGCTGCGCGCATTAGGTAGTCAGCTGAGGTGGCGACTTGAGTTGTTTGGGTCGTCAGAGTAGGGCGGCGGACGAGGCATTCAATATTGGTTGACCTGCTAATGCTGTGATGGCTATCTCTGCCCCGACTGAAGCGAATCTTGTCTGTGTCAGTCTAGACATGAACTAGCCGAATGAATTCCGGTTGGAATTCAGTTTGCCGACGGCGCTTGAGGGATCGCCTGGCTGTGCGCTGAGGGAGGGAAATGCTTTGGTCTCCCATGGCATCTGAATGCAATGTGACCAGTTGTCTTCTGGACAGACGTCCCTGGATATGGGAGGCCTGTGAGAGACTGAGGCTACAGTATATCTTAGATCTTCCAATAGAGCGACAGTCTGGCGGCTCTAGGACTAAGGACGTATTGAGATCTGAGTCGTGGTTAAAGTGGCCTTCTGAGGGCAGGACTGGTCTGCTGCCTGTAGCGCCTTTACTGTGGCATTATCGTCCACATTACGCCCTGTGTGGAGCCACAGTCGGGAGGAAGTATGCCGAGCCTCTGATAATAATTATAATAATATTTATCCATTCATATAGCGCTATTAATTCCATAGCACTTTACATACATCCAGAGATACATATATATGTATCTATATATATAATATATACACACACAGGTGTAGAGGATTTGAACTTGGGAACCCGCAGGTGCAAGGTCCATATCACTATCCTCCACGCTACAATGCTTTGTGCTGCAGGGGAAAAAGCATGCAGAGCCGCAGCAGGGAGGGAGCCCTGCTTGGCTTCATTGCAGAGAGTGTGCAGTGTGAGATCCTGCGCCGCCAGTACTGCTGAACAACATGGCTGGAGGATTCGGGGAGGACTCCTCAACCCAGTATTCCCAGGGAAATCTGGTGAAGGGGGGCGACATATGACATGGAGTCTCGACCTCAACCGTGCCACCCTACAGTGGGAGCCGGGGATGAAGCATGTCAGATCCCATGACATTGATGAGGGCACTGCGGACACCGCAGACCGATACCCCCCGGGCAGGCTACTGTACAGCCCCTTTCCCCTGTGTGCCTGCATGCTGCAGCAGGGAAGAAGTCCTGTGGGGCTCCCAGTGCTTACGGGCCCCAGTATAGTGGGGCTCCGAGCATCATGAGCGGCTGTACATAGTACCCTGCACTTATATCTGAAGTGCAGGGATCTGTGCATTCAATACTAGATGCTTTAATATCGCTTTATTATATGGTGAGATTGCCCCCATCATGGCCGCAGTAGAGGGCTGCAGAGAAACCAGGAGGGGGGCGGAGCGTGCAGGGAAATGAAACTCTGCTCCACAGTAGCCTGCACGCTCCGTTCCGCCCCCTCCATGATGCTGTTCGCGTCATCCGGGGGCGGGCCGGGGGCGGGGAAAGAGGCGGCGGCTTCGCTCTAGGCCGAAGCCGCGGCCTCTAGTAATGTACCCAGGCCGCAGATGATGCTCGGCCGGAGCGGAGACCCGCGGAGGGACCGGAACGGACCCGGATCCCCGCGGTCCCCAGGTAGTGCGGCGCTGTCCCTCACAGGAGAACCCAGGTACTGGGTCTCCTGGAGCTCGGCCTTACATACAGCTGCCGGCAGAGGCAGCTGCTGGACCCCCGGCCATTATGGCGCCAATGTGGTGGCGGCTCCCGCCGGAGGACCCTGGGTCAGGGTCTCCTGGGACATGGCCATATATGCAGGTGCCGGCTTCCAGGGGTAGGTGCTGGCCTGCAGGGACATAGGGAGTCTGTGCTCCGTGGTAGTAGGTGCCTGCACCACTGGCATGGAGTCCTACGGCCCCCACCAGGAGCACACAGCAGGGCTGGTGCTCCTGGGATATGCAGCCCTGGGATGTGCAGTCCATCAGAAGCACTCAGCATGGCTGAGGCTTCTGGATCACACTGCAGCCGACCTGCAGCCTGTGACCTGTGGTGCCTCAACCTAATGGTCCCACAGGGGTGATTAGGGAGGGATGCTGGCTGCCCCGCTGCTGGTCCCTTGGCACCCTCAGGAGTACACAGCGAGGCTGTGAGTCCTGGGTGTATTGCGGCGAACATGCTGCCGCTGAAGTCCATGGAGTGGCTCAGCAGGGCTGAGGACTCCTGGGGTGCTCCGAGTGCTGCACCTGCTGGCTCTACCTGTGGTGTCTCAACCTAAATGAACCCCAAAGGGGTATTTAGGGAGGGATGCTGCTCCACCATCAGAGGCCTTGTCTGTCACCTCGACCTCAACCCAATGACCCCAACAGTGGTGAAATGGGGAGGGAGGACCGTTGTCTCAACTTCAACCCAGCGCCCCCAACATTGGGGGGCCGAGGAAGGAGCGGCATGTTAGGGGAAAAAGTCTACCTCAACCAGGCGCCCCAACAGTGGGTGGCCGAGGAGGGACCATGCCGGGAGTCTCGTTAGAGACCCACTTTTCTTCTCCTTGAAGTAAAACATCAAAAAGTGAAAAATTTTAGGAGCAATAAAATTTGTGTGTGCCTCCTACAAGACACTAAGCAAAAAACTGGAGAATCACTTCCTGCTTCAGGGGTGTAATGCTGCAGAGGAGGAGTCACTGTTAATCTTTTTCAGATTCTGCCTAGTGTCGCCTCCTAGTGGACAGCAGCATAACACCCACGGTCTGTGTCCCCCAATGAGGGAAGGAGAAAACTTGTTTTTATAAATTTTGCTGGAAAATGTATTACATGCTGCCAAACTTCTAACCCTACTATGTTTTAAAAAAAAATGGTTTAAAAATTATGCTGATGTAAAATAGACATTTGAAAAGTGTTACTTAGTAAAACCACTAAAAATAATTTACATGTTAAGGGCATAAAAACTCAAAGTTCAAAACTTGCAAATTTTTTTTTAATATTTATCAAATTTCCAATTATTTCATAAATAAACGTAAATCATATCGACCTAAATTTACCACTAACATGAAGTACAATGTGTCACAAAAAAAAAAATCTCAGAGATACCGTATTGAAGCATTTCAAAGTTATAACTACATAAATTGACACTGGTCAGAATTGAAAAGTTTGGCCTGGTCAGAGAAGTAAAAACAAGCTCTGGCGGTAAAAGGTTAAAAGAATGGAAAAAAAAAAAATCGTATTTTATATTCACTGGAGAACTCTTATTTATCCATAGCATATGTGATACCTTATTGTTCAGTGGGGGTCCAAGTGCTGTGAACTGCACCAATCAAGTAGGACTTTTATGTCCTCTAGAGTGGAGCTGCAGTGTGCATCCTTTACTCCCAACTCCATTAATTTCCTGCGGGGCAGTTCAGAGAGGAGCATGGCTTTTCTCTGGCAGCCCCACATAGAATGAATAGAGCAGTGGTCGAAAATGAGCTGTGTTCTTTAAAAAGAGATAAGTTCACCATTCTGCTGATTGATGCTCATTGCAGTGGTCAGACCCCCACTGATCAATAAATTATCATCTATGGTATGGTTCGCCAACCTCATTTTCTCCAGTGAAGTTATCTAATAATATTGGGAACATGGACAATATATTATTATTACCAGAGAAAGTCACAACCACACATTCATTACACACTCACATTTTGTCTTTATTAACGCCAAATGTTTTGTTTGTTTTTTTTTTGTGGTCTTTTTTTTCAATTTTTTTATTACTGTTTTTCTTGTTTTAAAACAATAGCACAAAGAGAACTCAGGAAAGCAAGTCTCAGAACCAAGGCCCATGGCCCTGCCAATATACCATTAGACATTATGGACCCAGAACGAGGGTGTAACCTAGAAATTATTCAGGAATTTGGAAGGAAAGACGGGAACAAAACATCAAGAACATGAGAACAGTGCCTGCACATTATTCTTTCCAGCACAGGTAAGAAATCTACAGTATAGATATGCCTATCAGTACTAGACAGACCTCCATAACGCAGGTCTCTCTAGCACTGGCCCAGACCACTGAGTGGTGGGCAGAGGATTTGTGTGAGCGAACAGAACCCTCAATTAGATACTCCTTCCAGAACAAGGGGTATAACGTCAGAACAAAACAGGCAGCCAACAAGTACAATTTTCTGATGTGGGAGAATACAAGAGGTAATTAAGGACCAAACATGAAGTTAAAAGCCCTCACCAGAAAATAAAGGGAAAAAAATTCCATCTAAACCCAGCCACCTTCCATCAAAGGCCTTGGCTAATGCACACTCTGTGATAACTCGTCAAGTTGCAGCCCCCTTACTTAAAGATAACCCTCTATACTGGTGTTTGGTACCTCTAACTTACAGGAGCCAATATAAACATTCTTTCTCCAAGTCTACTTTCAGGCAGAATTTGCACAGAAAGGACATCTGGGAGATTCACAGTTAGCAGCTTGACGCTACTTCTATCATATATACAGATTTGACTGAGCAATTGAATAAAATCCCTAAGGAGTTGATTGGGGACTGAGCAGGGATCAGATGGGAGCTTTCATTTTGTTTTTTGTTTTTGCACCAGCTTCCCAGTGGGTGTAAAGGGTTTTGAGGGATAAGGGAGGACGGGTACACAGCCTCCCATAGCAGGGGGCCTAGGGTTTAGCCTGTTGGGGCGGTGAGAGAGCAGGCGGATGGGAATCATTGCGCACAATCACACTGTAGAGGAGGGTGACTTGCGCAGCAATAGATACTGATGCATGGCATCTGCATCTCTCTTCAGCCAGGCAGCATTCAGTAGGATATTTTCACAGCACTGTTGCACTGTACGCTCGGCGGAGGGTGCAGGATGAGCATCGAAGAATGTCTGGTAAGGAAAGAGGGAGAAAAGCATTAGAAAAACAGGAATGTAAAGTGCTGTAGAATATGTGGGTGCTATAGAAATACAACTATTAAGAGAGTTTCCACTATATAACAAACTAAGGTTCAGGATTATTAAAGCTTCACACATAATAAATACAAATCTCGAACAAGTGTGGTCAGCGTGACAGCACTAAACTATACCAACTGATTACCTTGATCTCTGCAGCCATTTTGTCACTAGCAAAGCCATCCACAGAAAGCTGACGATCAAAAATAAAAATATTGTGTTAGCAGAATAAGACTGATAATGACATGGGATGTCACGGAAAAAGAAAAGGCCTTCATACTTTAATGAGTCGTGAGATAAGGAAGCCACCCTGGTACCGGTTATACAGTTCCTCCCAATTTTCCTTCACAAAGGTCCACGCAGATTTCCTGCCTTGCTTGCTGGCTCCAGCGACACCTCCAATTACAGACACAGTGTCCTGAGGACGTACCTCTTCCTAGAAAACAGATGCATACCAATCATAGTAATGTCCTTCAATCAACATCTACTGACATCTCTAAATCCAATTTACTGTGTAACAAACTGATTATGGAGAAGCAGTGGACTGTGGAATCATGTTGGGGAGAAACAACACTTACCGAAAGTGAAAAGCTTAACACCTTGTGAATTAACTCTGGGGAAGAAATGGCTCCAAGAACCCTCTCAATTCGGTTTTTCTCCTCCTGCATGTCAGCCTGTTTGTGGAGCTGAAAGTGGAAAAATCAAAGATCATAGTAACATGGGTCATGCCAAGCACTGTGCATGGTTAGGTAATGTTGCTTTTTTTCCACCCTTTCATCAGAATAGGTGAAAAACACTGAAAAAATTGACATGCTGCAGATCTGATACAACACTCTGAGGGTTCACATCCACAAGAAACATTAAGCAAGTGCACGAGATTTCAGAAATCTCATTCACTTTGCAGACACTAATGTGCAGAGTTTATTACAATTGAAAATCACGCAGAAAAACAGTGTGTGAACAGGCCCCTAAGCTACATACATTTGGCAAGGCAGCCGAACTGACAGGAATTGGCTGTGATGTTGCAGTATCACATTGCAATCCTAATGTACACCAGCCAAACTTGTTGCATAGCCCCCGTCTATTTCTTCTAGTTTTCTCATTGTTCACAATGGATCTGTTCCAGCAATACTGAGAGTTGTGCATTATACAGTAAAGTCTTAAATGCAAATGATCCTAACTTCATTTTCACCAGCTGTACTTAGTGATTTTTATGGATTAGGATCAATTATAAAAAATGTGGTTCCCTGGGTGTTATATCTGGCAATGGCTGCTGAGAATACTATAAAGCTTCCACATTCATCTCTTGATCTTCATTGTTCCGGATTCCTTTACGTTTCCTGCTGAAAGGCTTCTTGTAGCTTGGCACTTTTTACACTACATATATTTCGAATACTGCTTTTATTGTACAATGTGTATGAATGAATAATATCATAATAACCATCTTCCTAGAGAAGGAAAGCTCTCTGCCACCTACTGGAGGTGACCACACTACAAAGCAATAGAGTGGCTACCTTCCTTTGGGTAAGATACTTCACAATCCATTTGAATTTCAGTGGGCATGTAAAAATGTGTGTATCCCTGGTCAAAATTACTGTTATTGTTAACAATTAAGCAAGTTGAAGCTGAAATGATTAGTGATGAGTGAATATACTCATTACTATTTCTTACTCGGACAAATAGTACGGTATTCAAGATACTGGGAGAGTATCACTAGCCCTCAAGAGTGATGTGTCGATCGTGAATGATCTGACAATTAATTTGCCAACTCCCTTCAGTGTACAATTGGAGCTGGCACCCTAGTGAGAGCCCCTTGAATAAAAGGCTCTCACTGGGGGGAGAAGGAGCAACGTGTTGTATGTTGTGAACACAGAAGAAAAAGTCCACACAAGGCCACTCTACACGTCGCGATATCGCAACGCAACTACGATAAAAAGTCACGTGGTACGGACGTTGCAGTCTATATTGTTCGTGCGTTGTGTCGTGTAAATGGGCAACGCGTCTCAAAAACGATGCAACCACGATATTGTTTTTGGATTGTGCATGATCTTCAACCGTGCAATATTGGGTAGGTGATATGGCAGGATCGTGCTGTATGACAGCGCAACTACGATTTGGAGCGCAACGTCCCCTATTCACTCCAATGTTAATTGGTTGTTCCCTGAGATGCTCAGAGACAGTGTGAAAAAGGGGCGTACAACATCGTAGTTGAGTTGCCTGCCGATATCTCCCTGCGTAACATCTACTATGCGATCTTGGACAAGTGCCAAAAACGTGCGCGCTCCCGTGAGATCGTATGCAATATCAGAACGATATTGCAACGCGTAAAGCAGCCTTCACTCCCCTGGAAATGTTCGTTTTATGGATGGCTGTGTGTGGGCAAAGCCCATTACTAATTGACTTGTATTAGGTTCGTTGCTCATGATGCGCACTTGAATAGCACGAGGTGCTCTACATGAGTAATCCAAACCCACAAATTTTACTATTTGCTCAACAGTAGAAATGATCTCTAACAGGCATATAGTTAAAGAAGACACATTTCCTTTGTATTTTAGGCAAAAACAAAACCTGTTTAATCTTTTCCATTTTAAAATAACAAAAAGGAAAATGGGCCGATGCAAAAGTTTGGACGTCCTGCATGGTTAGTACCTAGTAGCGCACCCTTTTGCAAGTATCACAGCTTGTAAACGTTTTTTGTAGCAGCAAAGAGTTTTTCAATTCTTGTTTGAGGGATTTTCATCTTTTCATTCTTGGAAAAGTCTTCCAGTTCTATGAGATTCCTGGCTCATGTTTCTTGCTTTGCTTATCGGAGGTCTAGCCTAACATTTTCAATGATGTTCAGATAGGGGACTTTGAGAGTCATAGTGAACCCTTCAGCTTGCGCCTTTTGAGGTAGTCTATTGTGGATTTTGACAAGTGTTTAAAATCATAATCCATTTGTAGAAGCCATCATCTTTTCAACTTCAGCTTATTTACAGTGTTATGTTTGCATCAAGAATTTGATGAAATTTCATTGAATCCAGTCTTCCCTCTATGCGTGAAATGTTCCCCGTGCTATTGGCTGCAAAACAACTCCAAAGCATGATTGATCCAGCCCCATGCTTAATGGTTGGTGATATGTTCTTTTCCTGAAATTCTACGCCCTATGTGGTCCACACAAGACTTAAAACTCTTTGGTCCCAATGATCAATTTTAACCTCACTGGTCAGGACTTTTTTCTAGAATGCATCAGGCTTGTTTAAATGTTCTTTTGCAAACTTCCAACGCTGAATTTTATCATGAGGATGTAGGAGAGGTTTTGTTTTGATGACTCTTCCATAAAGGCCATATTTGTGCAGGTGTGTCTGAACAATAGAACAATGTACCATAAGTACAGAGTCTGCTAAATGTTCCTGAAGGTTTTTTGCAGTCAAGTGGAGGTGGCCTCTCTAGGAATCCTACAAGCAGTTCCCACTGACATTTTGCTTGGTTTTCCAGACCTTATCTTGACCTCCATAGTTCAGGTTAACTGCCATTTTTTAATTATATTTCAAACTGACAAAAGAGCTACTTGAAAACGTTTTGCTATATTCTTATGGTGCCGTCACACGCATCAATTTCAAGAACGATATTGTTAGCAATCACATGCACGCGCGATCGCTAACAATATCGTTCAGATCGCTGGTGAGCTGTCACACAGGCAGACTCACCAGCGATCAATGGACCAGAGACATCGTGGAAACGATTTAAATATCGTTTCCACAATGTCTTGCTCCCGCTGCCAGGCTACGGTAAGCGAGAGCAGGCTGGTCTCCAAGGTAAACTGCGGGGTAACTAGTTACCCGCAGTTTACCTTGGAGACCAGCTCCCAGCGCTTGTGAGAGGTGCTGACTTATCGGTCGTCTCCCGGTGTCACACGAAGCGATGCTGCGTGTCCACCAGGTGACCAACGATTGATTTGAGGACAGGACCTCAAATCAAACGATCAGCCGACTGATCGTTCATCGTTTGTAGTGTCACACGCAACGATGTCGTTTCAACATCGTTCAAGCGTCGCAGAACACGTGACTTTTGAACGATATCGGCAACGATATCGTTCCGTGTGACGTGGCCTTTATAGTCTTATCATGCTTTGTGGGCCTCCACCATTCTCAGAGTGCTAGGCAGCCGTTAGAAGAATCCATTGCTGCTGTGTTTTGGCACAAGGTTAGGGGAGGCTGGGTTTTTATAAAGCTGTGACATTTGCATTAACTGGTCTTTCCTAACGATGATAATGAACAAGCTATAATCCGAACGGGCTAAATAAGGTCCGAAACCTTGTACAAAGTTATGTGAGCACATAAATCTCTAAGGGTGCCCAAACTTTTGCATCTATTCATTTTCCTTTTTGTAACATTAAAAAAGTAACAGATGAAAAGGAGAAATACGTATTTTGCATAAAGTGAAAAGTAAAAGTGTAATCTTTAACTTTATGCCTTTAACCTCCCTGGCGGTCTGTTTATTTCTGGAATTTGTTGCTAAAAGCGGGCTACCCGCGTTCGCGGTAGATGCGGTTAAAAAACCGCATCTGCCGCACTTGTGCCGCACTTGTGCCGCACTAGCGGCGCGGTTGCGGTAATCTGCATAGGAACCAACCACCTCTGATGCCCCTCATACATTGTTAATATGTGCCCCTGCAGCCTAGTAAACCATTAGCAGCCCTGTTGTTGTGGGCAAAGTGGCTGCAGTAGAAGTGCGATAATGATGGTATATACTTACATGCCTGCGTTCTTGAGGGCGTCTCCCTGTGTGTGCTGGGACTTGTTGTGCTGTGGTCATCATGTCTGCTCGCCCCCTCCCTTATGCACGCCCCCTCTCAGCCTGCTATAGTGCTGTGAGGCTGATTGCGTCATAAAGGGGCGGGGCTACCGTGATGCCGCGATTTAGCCTCGCCCCTTTATGACGCAATCAGCCTCACAGCACTATAGCAGGCTGAGAGGGGGCGTGCATAAGGGAGGGGGCGAGCAGACATGATGACCACAGCACAACAAGTCCCAGCACACACAGGGAGACGCCCTCAAGAACGCAGGCATGTAAGTATATACCATCATTATCGCACTTCTACTGCAGCCACTTTGCCCACAACAACAGGGCTGCTAATGGTTTACTAGGCTGCAGGGGCACATATTAACAATGTATGAGGGGCATCAGAGGTGGTTGGTTCCTATGCAGATTACCGCAACCGCGCCGCAACCGCGCCGCTAGTGCGGCACAAGTGCGGCAGATGCGGTAGATGCGGCAGATGCGGTTTTCTCACCGCATCTGCCGCGAACGCGGGTAAGCCCGAGCCTGACTCGGGGTTAACGCTTCTGGTAGTGAATGTTAACCCCGAGTCAGGCTCGGGAATAACGCTAGGAAGGTTAAGAAGAAAACAGCGGCACACTCCGGGATCCTTTATTCCAAGAACAGCTTTATTCCAAAAGTATACATCGGTGGGTGCAGGGAAGGGAGGACGGAGGGACGACGGTGACCGTTTTGCGTGCTCTGGTACACAGGACCCGCTGAGGTGTGCAGAGCGCGCGAAACGGTCACATTCGTCCCTCCGTCCTCCCTTCCCTGCACCCACCGATGTAAACTTTTGGAA